>CM028377.1:142928699-142968699 GCA_013146195.2 Codonopsis lanceolata
TTGCCCTAAAGAAAACAAAATAAAATTAGGCTTTTCATCTAGACATCTAAACAAGTAGGAATTTCAAAGTTTTCCAAAATAAATTGAAATTTTCAAGCAAAAAACTTGAAACCCTAGAATGTTTAGAGAAACCATACTCGAGAAATGCATAACAGAAGTTTTCATAAGAATGAACAATGAATAAACAAAAAACGATCAAGTATTCAAGCTTAGGAAAAACAATGGCGAATCATCTATAAACTCAAAAATGACCGTTTGAATTCCAAAAGGATTTTAGGTTGATAATGAAATGCACGTAAGACATAGAAAAATTATTAGTAGAGTAGAGAGAAGCGCACTCATTGTTGAAGATGAGAAGAAGAAACAAGAAGAAGAACTTGAATTTGCAGAAGTAGTTACTAGAGAGAGAGAGAGAAAAGATTTCCCTGCTCGTAGGTTTTCGTAAAAGTTTGGAAATGACGGTTCAAGGACTATTTAAAGGCGAGAAAATATCGCTTTGAAAAGCGGAACTTAAGATATTTTCTTAAGTACCAAATTTTGTCCTCGACCCCTTTAATTGCTTTAGAAACCCCTTTAGCAAACATAGACTAAGTAAGAGTACTAACCCTAGGTCTTTTGGTAAAGGAGAACTTACGCCTTCCGATTAGACTAATAATCGGGTCTACCTGTATGAAAGAACATTAACAAAATTTTAAAATTAAGCAAGAGGATCAATCATACCAAGATTTTAAATAAGCAAACCCGTGGCATCCAAAGGGTTTTGCGGAGAATAATTCCGCTAATTGATGCTCGGCTTGGAACATATTCCGCATCGATGTTACCTTTTTCCACATGATCTTTGAGAAAATGATAACGAATATCAATGTGCTTTGTCTTTGAATGCATCATCGATTTTGGAGATCAGATGTTTGATGTGTTGTCACACATGATTGGGGCAGCGCCTTGACATAGTCCACTAGTTGTTGCTTCATCCATAGTAGTTGAGAGCAAATGCTGCAGCAATATATTCTCGCTTCGTGAGTTTGCCACGATCCTTGTTTCTTGCAAGACCATGAGACGAGTCTGCTTTCAAGAAATTGACAAGTCCCACGGTGCTTCTTCTCTCACTTTGCAAGTCGCATAATCCCGCATCCGAGTATCCAACTAGATTGAAGTTGTTGGATTTTGAATACCGTGATGCCTAGATTTGTTGTTTTTGAAACATATCCGATGATACGCTTGGCAGAAGCAAATGTGACTCCTTTGATCCGCCTCGAAATCTAGCACAAACACAAACAGAAACATAATGTCGTCTATTAGCAAGAAGGTAAAGAAGTGAACCTATTATTATCTCGATACTTGGTCATGTTCTCTTGCTTTCCTTTTCATCTTTGTCAAGATGGCAAATGGTAGACATTGGAGTTTCAAATCCTTTGGTCAATCAAGACCAAACTTCTTGATTAGTTCCTTTCAGCATATTTGGTTTGGCCGATGAAGATTCCGTCTCAAGTCCGTTGTATCTCAGCCCTAGAAAATAGGTAAGTTCACCCATCATGCTCATTCAACTTGCTTTGCATCGCCGCTTCGACTTGCACAAAGCTTTTGGTTAGTTGATCCAAAGATGATGTCGCCCACATAGATTTGTACAGAGAATGGCCTGTGTTTTGAGGATGAATAAAGTAGTGTCGATTCTTCCTCTCACGAATCCTTGTTCAATTAAGAACTTGGATAGAGCCATACCAAGCTCTAGGAGCTTGCTTCAGTCGTAGAGTCGGTAGACGTGGTCCGCCTTTGTCCGAGATGACAAATCCTCGAGGTGCTCCACATATAGCTTTTTGAAGATCACCATTCGTAAAGGCACTCTTAACATCCATCTCGATACACTTTGAAGTCCATGAACGAGGCATAAGCTAGAAAGATTCCTCGATTGCTTCTAGTCTAGCAACAGAGCAAACGTTTCATCAAAGTCAATTTTCTTTCCTCTGCAGCCCTCGAGCAACCAATCTAGCTTTTTCTGTGACATTTCCATTCTTCATCTTTTGTTTATGAATACCCACTTGGTGCCGATGACCGGATGATCATTCGGCCTGAACTAAGCTCCACACCTTACATCTTTCAAACCGTTCAACTCTTCTTGCATAGCTTCAATCCAGCTTATGATCTTCGATGGCTTCATCAATCTTCTTTGGTTCGAAGTTCCGATACAAATGCGTAAGCAAACAAAGTTTCTTCTCGAACCTTATTTCTCATGTACGAACTCCTTAGTTGAGATCACCAATTATTTGAGAAATGGGATGATCTCTGCTCTTCAATAATCAGCTTGAGGAAGATCACTTCCTGGATTCTTCCCAAGAATTCCGGAGTTGGTCGAAAGGCAGATTCACCAAAACCGTTCTAAGAAATAGAGTCTTCAAAATTTTCATTTTCTAGTGAACAAAAGAAGATGTCTGGGGTATCAACAGATGAGTTGTTATCGGTATTCCAGATGCCCTCTGCCTACCTGAAGAGTTACCTGGGTATTATGGGTTCAAGTTGCTGCCGCTCGATAAGGAGAAGTAGATGCTGTATTTGTACCTATCTCATCATTATCGAATCATTAGCAACGCTCGAGCCATTCTAGGCTCTAACAAGTCATATTCATCAAAAGAAACATGCAATGCATTCTAAGATTTTTAAGTTAGATTTACCAAAATGCGAAATGCTTTTAATGTTTGAATACTCCCAAAAAATTCTCTTCGTCTGATTTTGCATCAAATTTTCTCTCTATATTTTCCATTATAAAGAATAAAACATTTACAAATTAAGATTTTAAGAAATCAATGTTTGGGGATCTTCCCTCCATATTTCATATGGAGTTTTATTATGAAACTTGTTTACTGTGATCTATTTCGGTAAAGCAAGCAAGATTGATCGCTCCGCCTGTAAATACTTCTAAGTTTAGCCACATTGTTCTAGCCGCTCAATCGTTGTTCTCGTTCTTCCGCTCACCTACACCATTTTGTTGAGGAGTAGTAGCAGAGAAGTTGTCCGATCCCATGGTCATCGCATTTTCTACACCATTGTTTTTGAATTGTTCCGATCTTATGTCACAAATGTCTTCAAGCTTTTGAGTTTGAAGTCTTCTAAAAAGTGCAAATGACTAGATCATATGCTTTCATCTTTAGATGTCATAGTTTCAATCCAAGTGAATCTAGAGTAGTCATCAACTACTACAAGTGTACTTGTCTCCGAAATAACAATGTTGTAATAGGTCCAAAGAGATCCATATGCAGTTGAAGAGGTCTCTTGTTGACAAACACTTTTGAAGGAAGACTTGGAAAGTTTTCTCCTAGTTGACAAGCTTTACAACTTCTTTCATGATCTGCACAATCGTAGGTAGACCTTCGACAAGCCCATTTTTGGAGAGCTTGGAGAGGTGCCAAGTTGAGGTGATCGAGACGTTGTGCCATAGCCACCGTTGTCACGAACATTGTTGGCTACTAGACACAGGTTTGAGAATCTCCCTAGAAGATTTAAGTCCACCATACAGACGTTTCCTTGTCTATTGCCTGGCCAAGATTGGAGCATGATTCACTGGCCCGATGAGGCACGGTTTGAATTGAATTGGCATAGAAGTCCTTTGTCGCACTGTGATATGCTCGTAAGATTGTGTTTTAAACCACTTACTAGAGAAACTTTGTTGATGGAGAGACTTCCTCTAGTAATTGAGCCATATCCAATTGTCTTTCCTCTTGCATTGTCTCCGAAAATAACTGGGGTCCTTTTGCTTCAGCCTATATCTCAGAAGAAGACTTCCCAGCCATGTGTCTTGAACACCCAACCGCCTAGGTACCATGTCTTTGTTTTCCGATTCTATAGCCATGAAGCATTCCTCAAAAGAGTTAAAGCAAAACAAGGTACCCTTTTTATTTGGGTCCTAAGGATTAGCAACCTTTTGCAACCCATACCGCCTTGACCTTGAGAGAACTAGGTCTCTCGCATCTGGGGTGAACCTTAGCAGCATTCTGTGCCGATGGCCTAAGCAATGGCAAGAATGACATAAATGGAAAGTCCATAGAGAACTGTTAGAGTCTTCAACCAAGAGTGCTTATGATCATTCCTTTTCTTGACATTCATTTTTGGTTCAAATTTTGCTTGTCGACTAGACTTAATTGGTTTTTTCGAATCTTCCTAGGTAGGTTACCAACGCACTTAGCTTTAGCTTTTCTCGTTGAAAACCTTTTCAGAGGATTCGGTAGAATACCTTTAAGTTTACCTTCAACGTAAAGCAGCCTCTGTTTATAGACAAACTTGATAGTTACTTAGAGGTTTTAGGTCTACCGCCGCCAGACTTTCCTCTTGGCATAGTCGCTGCCTAGACTTCACTTCTCTACCGTTACCCTCGTTCTCATTTGAATCATTCATTTTGGCTTTTCCTTTCGAGCTTTAGGGTAAACATAAGGGACACTTGAGTAACCAAGGCCTTGTTTCCTATATTTCCAAATGTCTGCTTAGAGAAAGATATATCATTAGCATTTACGAGGATTCACCTTTCTTTGATCCGAAGAGATTGTCTCAAGAGACACATCCGAATATCCTATGCCTGCTTTTATCATTGCTAGATTTTTGGCTTGTAAGGATTTCTTCAAATGCATCCTTGAGCTATTCCAGAGTCAATTGTCTTTGCAAGGCAATTTTCTCTAGGTCTAGTCCTTTGATGTGCTCACGGATTAATTTTGTCATGAAGAAATTTGTTTTCTTCCTTCGCTTGATACTCTTTGTTGACGCCTATTGAGAGTTTGAATCTCACCGCCATCAAAGATTTCCAAAGTTTCTCACGCAGCTTGGCCGCTTTAACATAGGCTACTCTAAAGGAATTAAATTCTTCAAGCATATCCCGATTATCCTTGAGAAGTTCTTCCCATCGAAACTATCACCGTTGGTTTCATTTTTGTCCAAAGGACTTGGTGAAACTACAACTTCATTTTCAGAGTCATAGGTAGGACATGAATCATGAGCTATTAAGCATATGTTAGCTTGCTCACAATCCTCTTCCTCCTCTTCTCAATCAGTCTCAAACCATGAAGCAACCTGTTTGTCTTCTATGTCTTCACCAACATACCCTTTGTTTTTGAAATTTTCTAAAAGTGGGTTTTCGGTATGCTTCATTTTGGCTTAGGACATTTTGAGGCAAATGACCGTGTTTTCTACAGCTATAACACACAAGCTCTTCCTTAGATGAGCTTTCACCAATCTTCCCGAAAGGTTGTTGGTGAGTGTTCTTCCTTCCATATTTTGCAAATTTTTGAAAACGCTTAACAAACATAGCAAATTGTTCATCGATAAAAAATCATTTTCACCGAGGAAGTAGAAGGTTTGTTTTCAACAATGATTTCTTCTTGACCATGGTCGGCAAAGACACGCTCAACTGCTTGTCTTGCTCTAGAGTTTGATTAACTTCAAGTTCATAAACCTTTAAACTTGCGTAGAGACTACGAAGAGTCATCTCGTTTAATTTCTTAGATTCTTTCATAGCCGTGGTCTTCACATGCCATAAGCTACCTAGAGAGCCTAGAAACCTCATGTTCATTTCCTTTTTTGTCATATCGTTTACCAAGAGAAAAGCAACTATTTATTACCTCACCGAATCGATCGTATGCTTGTCTCAAGGTTTCTTAGGATCCTTTTTGAAAGAATCAAACCTGGCTTTGGATGTATGTATATTTTCTGTCTCGTGTCTTGGTCTCCTTCCAAGTATTCTACAAGAGCTTCCCACATCTCTTTCGCAGCTTGTACATCGAATCACTTGTTTGTAGGTGCTTGTATCTAGAGAGTCGGTGATTATATTGATTGCTTTGTCAGCAAGTTCTACCAAATTTTCTATCGCCCTCTGTCCATTCTCGATTCTTCTTTAGGAACTTCGCAGGTTCCCATGATGGAGGCTAGAAGATTTGCCTTCATTGGTACATGTTGACCAAGGACACATTTCCATAACCCGTTGTCAATAGAGTTCATGAATCTCATTACTTTATCCTTCCATACATCAAAATGACCTTCGTCCAATATTGGGACGTGGTTAGCATTAGATGTAGGCAAAGATATAGTGTGTTTGTGCCATTATGTCGATTCTCAAGAGTTTAATCTTGGAAAAACTTGTTTTCGAAGAGTAAGGCTCTGATACCAATTGTGGGTCCCAATGAGCACAATAATAAGCTAGAAGGGGGTTGAATAGCTTATTAACACTTTAAAACTTTTAAAGTAAGTTCCTTGAAAGTTACTTGCAATCTATGAAAAGAATCAAGTAGCGGAAGACCTTCAAGAAAATTGTTCCAGTGTCCGCCGATAAGGACTACCTAGACCTTTACGATTACTTAAGTTCTGCTGAAATGGATAATATAAACAATGAAACTAAGCAGTTCAAATAAATAGACAGACAAGAGGAAATAACACAAGTATTTTGGGATGGTTCACAATATAATGAGTGCTACGCCCACCACCAAGGCAAATCAACCTTGATTTAAATTGTGCACTATGTTTTCCACTTAGATCAATTACAAAGAATATCCCTAATGGATCGTGTACAAAATATTGACTTGTGTTTGGGTCTAGGGAATTAAATATCTGTAAAAACAAGATATTTAATTCGTGCAGAAGTATAGTTAATGGAAGTTAACAACAAGAAGAATAAAGCAATAAATATTGAAGAGCGCTTCTTGTTGTTGACGAGGACTTCTAGATCTGTTGAGGATCTATTGAATGCACCGAAATGAAAGACTTGGAGTTGTGAAGATTCGAGCAATTTTAAGTGTTCGATTGATTCTGCATGCTTGTCTCTTGTTCCAGCCTTCAATGGCGATTTAAAGCAGTGCATTTCAAAAGAATCCGTTGGAGAGGACGAAGAACTTCAACAAATTTATTCATAAATGCATTAAATGCATGGGGTCATCAAGGATTTTCGTCTTCACATATATCTAGAGCGATAATCATTTCGAGATCTTCAAAAAGGTGGGCGATTTGGTGTCGATCTCGAGAGATGAAGAGAAAGTGGGGGATACCGCTTTCACTGCTCGTCAGACGAAAAATATTCCCGATTTTTTGAAAGTTGCTTTCTGCTTGACATGTCGGGAGTGACTTGGATTAATTCAAATAATATATGGAAATAAGTTTGAATTAATCCAGCCTAGCTTTATAATGGAGAGGACGTAGAAGCGCATCACCGACACGAGGTCTACCGATCTTAAGCTTTGAGCAGTCTTCCTGAAAGCCGAGAAGGGGTCTCCGCTGAACCCGAAAAGTCCTATAAAAAACTATACAAGGCAAAGTTCTATACATTTGCCACGCTAATCGATACGCCACCGATTAGCCATCGAAGTATAAAACTAATGTAATGTACGATCGATATAAATTTAATATAAGAATCAACAATCTATATGTTTAATTGCAAGATAAGCATACATTAATTAGGGGTGACAATTTGTGTTATCCTGTCGTGTTTGTGACTCATTATCGTGTTTTCATATTATCTTTCTTATTTGATCATAAATATAAAAATAAATATTAATAACTTTCTTCTTTTTGGTACAATATCTATATGTTCAATTGCAAGATAAGCATACATTAATTAGGGGTGACAATTTGTGTTATCGTGTCGTGTTCGTGACTCATTATCGTGTTTTCATATTATTTATCTTATTTGATCATAAATATAACAATAAATATTACTCCCTCCGTCCCTAAATTATCTTCCTCCTTTCCTTTTTCGTCCGTCCCAAAATAATTGTCCAGTTTGAAACTTACATTTTTAGAACATCACTTTTACCACTTTACCCTTACTTTTTCACTCTACTTTAATTATGGGTCACATACACATGGACTTTAAAGGAAGCTACATATTAAACCAATATAAATAATCAAGTCAATTGTTTTTTTTCTTAAACTGTACGCCGGGTCAACCAGGACAATTATTTAGGAACGGAGGGAATAATTTGAATATATTAATAATTTCGTGTCTTTCGTGTCGTGTTTCGTGTTGTATCGTGTCGTGCTGGGCTTATCGTGTCATTTGTCTCTATAATCATGTCGTGCTAGTTCGTGCTATCGTGTCGTGCCAGACATTGCCACCCCTAACATTAATGTTGATTTCAACTTTTAGTTTTAATGATACTAGTGGGTAACCCGTGCTTTGAGTAGTTTTTCATTTATCACTAAATTTATTAAATATGAGACATATTTATTTTATAAGATACGATATATATAATATGATTTAAATGTATTAATTGAAACATGAATGTTATGTTAATGTCATTTAATAATAAATTAAATTGCAAAAAAAACTTATAATTTGGTAAAATGAAGTTTAAAATGTTGTCAATTAAGAAAGTAATTTATTATGTTCACTTTATTATTATTATTACTCAAATAAAAAGTAAATGATTAATAATTCTTACAGTTACATGAATTATTGTTACAATACCCTTAATTATTGTTCCTAATGAATGCAATTGATGATCATTTTAATGTCGTTGCACGTTAACTATTGTATCGATCTTGGCATGATCAATACATGTGTATACATTTTTCTACTTGTGAAATGACATTGTGCTTGATTTCAATTTTTTTCCTTGTATTAGTTCAAAATTAAAAAAAGAAGATAAATCAAGTATACTTTTTATTTTATGTGTTAATATTTAATATAAAATACATACATTTGATAGTAATGCTTGTAAGCAATAGTATTTAAACAAATATGTAGAGATTTTAACTTATTAAAAGTATTTTAAGGTTACCACACAATAAATCAAACCCAAGAAATTATATACCAAAATTTAAATTGAAATAAAAAAACTAAAACGAACAAATGCCAAAATCAAGAGCAAAATAAGAAACCAATTTGTATTGAGTATATTTTATAAGATAAGATATATATATATAATATGATATTAGGCATGTCAATTGTAATTCATTACTCATTAACCCACTCAACTCAACCCACTAATTACTCAACCCATTAATATTTTTGGGTTGAGCGGGTAACCCGTTTCGACATAATAATATTAACTGGTCGGGTTAAAGCAGGTCGGATCCGTAACCCATTTCGAACTGTGACTTTTATGCGATAGATTTATGTTTTTGGGGGAAGTTTTTCGGGTTGAGACGGGCCGAACCGCTTTAACCCGTTACCCGTTTCAACTTGACTCATTTCGACACAACCCATTTTAACCCATTTGACATTTGGGTTCTAACGGTTTCGACATGTTTCAACTCATTACACATTCCAACCAAACTCAAACCACCCAATTGACAAGCCTATATAATATAAATGTATTAATAGAAATATGAATAGTATGTTAATGTCATTTAATAATAAATGAAATTGCAAAAAAAAATTATAAATTGGTAAAATGAAGTTTAAAAGGTTGTCAATTAAGAAAGTAATTGATTATGTTAACTTTATTATTACTATTACTCAAATAAAAAGTAAATGATTAATAATTCTTACGACTACATGAATTATTTTTACAATACCCTTAATTATTGTCTCTAATGAAAGCAATTGATGGTTATTTTAATGTCATATTAATAACATAAGGACAACCAAATTATTGTTCTTTTTCCTCCCCTCCTTCTCAATCTAAAGACCCTTTGCATTTCCATTTTCGTATGATTCATTATTTTTTTGGCAAGTTGTTGCACGTCAACTAGTGTATCGATCTTAGCATGATCAATCCATGTGTATACATTTTCCTACTTGTGAAATGACATTGTGTTTGACTTCAATTTTTTTCCTTGTATTAGTTCAAAATTAAAAAAGAAGGTAAATCAAGAATACTAGTGATTTTATGTGTTAATATTTTATATAAAATACATACATTTGATAGTAATGCTTGTAAGCAATAATATTTAAACAATTATGTAGAGATTTTAACTTATTAAAATTATTTTAAGGTTACTACACAATAAATCAAACCCAAGAAATTATATACCAAAATTTAAATTGAAATAAAAAACTAAAACGATCAAATGCCAAAATCAAGAGAAAAATAAGAAACCAATTTGTATCGAGTATATTTTATAAGATATATATATATATATATATATATATATATATATATATATATATATATATAATGATATTAGGCATGTCAATTGTAACTCATTACTCATTAACCCACTCAACCCAACCCACTAATTACCCAACCCATTAATATTTTTGGGTTGAAGTGGGTAACCCGTTTCGACATAATAATATTAACTGGTCGGGTTAAAGCAGGTCGGACCCGTAACCTGCGACGACCCAACCACGACCCCGAGGAGGGAACGCGGGTCGTGTCGTCTAAATAAGGACAAGACAAACATACAATTCATGCAAGGACTCAATTATCAAAACTGACGTGACGCAACATTGGACACGCAGTATAATTCGGCATTAATAAACTAGAATAATTTAAAACTTTAGAACCTGATATAACAGTTAATAGCAAGTAAACCAAGTCATCGGCGAATTTACAACCGGAACCCAACAACTAAAGAATTCATGCTAATATATAAACACCTCAACGGCTAAACACGCCGGAGAAACTACAAAAGTAAATAAGAGCTAATGAGATGCTCAGCGGAAGTCTTAACGAGTAAACCAATACATGCAAGCAAGGCTCGGCATACAACTGCCGGCAAACAACTAGAAACATGAGTAGTGGTATTAGTCTTAGTCTACAACAATTACAAGCTACTACAATTACACATTCCCAAGCGAAGTCTAAATGACTTGTTTTAACCCAAGCGTCCTTGCCAAAAGAGAAACCAAAAGCCGATACTACCACCTCTAGGCGAACGATCACGAACAAGAGTAGACGATCAACCTCGATGAGACGGTCCTGGATGATTAGGATCTAAAACAGTAAAAGGGAGGGGGGTAAGTCATAAAGACTTTGTAAGCCACCAATTATGCATGACAGGATATAATGCAAGACATACATAGCACGTATCAAGCAAGATCATACTAGCACGTAGTTCTCATGTCGCGATGCACGTTGTTTTCACATAAGTGCTTAATTAAATCACATAGGATTAGGATATGTTATGGAATCGGTGCCGCTACGTAGATCCTTAAATAGACAAGGTTATCACGATTGTATTTGTCGGATGCACGTGTATGATACATCGACCACGATATTATTGTTCTAAGCGCCCTTTGGTTACGACGAGGTACTCTTCTCCACAGTGATCAGTAGTGAAGGGTGTGTGCAAGTTTATGGTGTGGCGACCCATCACTACCATGAATCTCGTGATTCATGACGACGATGCATCGTTGACCATCAAGACAATTCATGTAATGCCAGCTGGACTAATGGTATGCCAAGTAGATATTTACTTGTCATACAAAATCAAGTAAGGAGCGAGTTCGACAAGAGCGAACTCGTCCGAGTCAAGTAGATGTTTACTCAAATAATAAATCAAGTAAGGGAGCGAGGTCGACAAGAGCGACTCGTCCAATCAAGTAGGCATGTTACTCTACGATATACAAGTCAAGCATGAGATCAATCACGTTAAAAATTCCCAAGAGCTAATTTACAATTCAATTGAACTCTAAACGTCGTAGGGATTAATTGTAGAGTCGGTATTGTTCAACGACTCTCTAAGTGCAACTCCGTTGAGTTATCGCTAAAATATTTCCAAGTAGAGGATGAATGCTATAAGCATTTCAATACTTTTTTCTATGTTATCGATTCTAATAGAACCCAATTACAAAGTCATACATGACTTTAGTCTATCAATACATCAATTCCACAATTTTGTGAAACCTTTACATGATTAATTCTTGAACCTTAACAATTGCAATATATTCTCATCCAAGTAGAGATTGAATGCAATATGCATAGCAATACTATTTTCTATGTTCTACCTTTCACTAGCACCAAAACACAAAGCCATTCATGACTTTATCCTATTGATAGTTCAATTCCAAATCGTGAAACCCTAGCTTGAACAATTATTTAAAGTTGACAATTGCAATTAATCCGTTCACAAGAGTTGTTCCTAAGTACATTTAGAACAATATTCATGCTTACACAAACCCAACTTATTAAATATATAGGGCAGCCCCTAATTTTCTAGATTTCATCCTTAATATGATCAATTCTTTAAAGTTCTCAAATGAAATGAATTCCTTCACAAGAGTTGTTCCTAAGAAAATTTAGAACAACATTCATGCTTTACACAAGTCCAAATTATTAACTTAACAAGGTAGCCCCAAAATTTACAGATTATAAACTTGTTAAATTTCAAGTTATGAACATGGTGCATGTCTTCTTGAGCATGTATCTAGAAATTATCATGAAGGGAGCATGCTTGATATTGAGCATACAAAATCAGGGGATTGGGTGCTTACCTTATTCGAAATCCAACGGTTGGATGACAAAATAAATCAAGGATTAAGAAACTAGGGAGCAAGGGCTTCGATTTGGTGGTCTATACTCGAAAATCCGATGGTTGGATCCCCGACAATGTTGCAAGCAAGGTGGAGGATCTTCAAGCTTCTTTCTCTCTCACTAGGAATCAGCTCAACAATGGTGGAAATGGAATGGCTGGAAATGTTTGAGTTTGGGGAGGATGAACTCAAAAGGTTCAATCCTAGGCATGAGTTATTAAGCTTCTAATTGGTGGATTCATGTTGGCCATTGATAAAAACACATCAAAGGGTTGAAATTAGACTCAAAAGGGTCACAATACAAGAGGGGGTTCGGATTGGGTTCAATTGGGTTTAATGGTTCAAGCCAAAAATTCAAATTCATCAAATCCCGAAATCTGGAAAACATAATTTTCATTTGCGAAGTTACTGGATAGTAAATCTTGTAAAATCAACCATAAATAGCTCACAACTCCAAATGAGTTGATTTTTTATTTTTCTGAAACTAGACTCATTAAAATATATTTTATCTTTTTAAATCACTCCATTTGGACTTATATTAATCAAAATATGGTTACTACAAGTTCAAGTACAGAAGCTGAATTCTTGAAAATAGAATTCTGGCACAGCCGTAAGTCAAGACCTAATTGAGGTACTTAAATACCTTGAAAAATTACCAAAATTTACAGGGAGTATCCTAACATATGCAGGTAAAACATACTAAAGTTTTAGAAAATTATCTTTAGTATATTGGTATCAGAATTTTCCCGAAGTTTGCCCAAAAACATGACTAATCTGTGAAGAAATAAATTGGTCATCTTATTACCAAATGCAACAAGTCTATGAACAATGATTATGCAAGCATGAGAAATACTAGTACATTTGGTCTAGAACTCAAATGAACTTCTCGCAAGTTGAAAACACAAACAATACAAGCAACGAAGGCAATCCCGAGAAACCCTAAGACTCAAAGGAAGCAACAATACTTCTAAACTCTCAACCATGCATATTATGATCAAAATTAATGTTATAAGTCATATATGAAGGGTACTAAGACTCCAATGGGACTTAGTTAAGTACAAATACGCTAAGATGAATACTCAAAGCATTAACGACAAAGCATGCAACGCATAGAAGACATTCAAACGACTATGATTGTAACCAACCTAATACAAGCATGATATGAACAATATGAACTCTCTAACATGTTAAGACATACGTTAAGCATGTTATAATGATGTTATACAAGTAATGGGTTTGGGTTCTTACAATGGAACTCAACAACCTCGCTCGCAACTCTGCTCATGATATTATGAATGCCAACCGAGATCGTGATCTGGCCATCACGGAGGAGAAGCAAATGAGATCTATCAACGGAATCGATGGAAGAGAACGATCGTCTTCGTGAAGAACTGGACTACCGTTCTCGCTCCACCGCACCTCCGACCGATGCGTATGACGAATACCAACGAAGAATGGAAGAGCTAGAGCGAGAAAGAAGAGAAAAGGAGGCTGTAGACAAAGGCAAAGGGAAAAGACCTTGGTAGCTTATGTATCTTTTCTTCCCTTTCCTTTGTATTTATCTTATTTTTTGAAAACTCTGTTGATATGTAAACATCTTGTTTATAAATACAGATGATTACTTGTTTTTTCAAAAAAATACATTGTTTAAATTCTTGCTGCTTTACTATTTATCTTTATTAGAATTCAAACACTCAGTTTAAATTTATTTAAACTGCTGCTAATCTGTGTGTTGTTCTTTGACTCTCTTATTCTTGTATGCACTTAGATTAGTCCCTTGCATTTGAGGTGTTATTCTGTTTAATAGAGGCATGTCTACCGATTACTTAATATATAAACTTTCTAAGACATGCTATTATCTATTAAATAGTTTGTTTTAAAACACTCATTTGTAGTAATGATGACCAGATATAAATAGGAGGAGATTGTTGATTCTTATGTTAAATTTATATCTGATCAGTACATTACATTAGTTTTATACTTCAGTGGCTAATCGGGCTGCGTATCGATTAGCGTGGCAACTGTGTATAGAACTTTGCCTTGTATAGTTTTTGTAGGACTTTTTCAGGTTCAGCGGAAGACCCTTTCTCAGCTTCACCGGAAGACCTGCTCAAAGCTTAAGATCGGTAGACCTCGTGTCGGTGATTCGCTTCTACGTGTCCTTTCCAAATAGAAGCTAGGCTGGATTAATTCAAACTTAATTCCATATATTATTTGAATTAATCCAAGTCATTCCCTCGACATGTCAAGCCGCCGATAGCAACTTTCCAAAAAGCGAGAATACTTTTCGCCCCGAACAAAGAAAGCGAAAAGTGTCCCCTACTTTCTGCTTCATCTCTCAGATCTGACACCAAATCGCCCACCTTTTTTGAAGATCTCAGAAATGATTATCTGCTCTAGATATCTGTGAAGACGAAATTCCTTGACTGACAGCCCCATGCATTTAATGCATTTTTGAAAAGAGCTGTTGAAGTCTTCGTCCTCTCCAACGGATTCTTTTGAGATGCACATGCTATAAATACTGCCATTGAAGACTGGAACTAAAACAACAGTACAGAATCAATCGAACTCTAAACGAATTGCTCTGAATCTTCACATCTCCAAGTCTTTCAGTTCAGTGCATTCAATAGATCCTTAATGCATCTAGAAGTCCTCGTCAACAACAAGAAGCGCCATCAACATTTATTGCTTTATTCTTGTTGTTGTTAACTTCCATTAACTATATTACTTACATCGAATTAAATATCTTGTATTTACAGATATTTAATTCCCTAGACCCAAACACAAGTCAATATTTTGTACACGATCCATTAGGGATATTCTTTGTAATTGATCTAAGTGGAAAACATAGTGCACAATTTAAATCCAAGGTTGACTGCCTTGGTGGTGGACGTAGCACTCATTATAGTGCGAACCATCCCAAAATACTTGTGTTATTTCCTACTGTATGTCTATTTTTTGAACTGCTTAGTTTCATTGTTTATATTATCCATTTCAGCAGAACTTAAGTAATCTGTAAAAGGTCTACCGGTAGTCCTTATCGGCAGACCTGGAACAATTTTCTTGAAGGTCTTCCGCTACTTGACTCTTTTCATTTATTGCAAGTAACTTTCAAGGAACTTACTTAAAAGTTTTAAAGTGTTAATAAGCTATTCAACCCCCCCCCCTTCTAGCTTATTATTGTGCTCATTGGGACCCACAGATGTGCTTAACAAGATTTGGGCTTTATTATTTGTTGGTCTTTTTACGTACTTTGATTCACTCCAACTAAAGATGTTATATATTTTCAGATTAATTGGGTTAATATGGATATATCTTTTTCTCAGTTTTCCATGTTGTATGACATCTTACTATTCATTTTATTTGAAATCCCACTCTACTTCTATTTTTTATTTTATTTTTGTAAATTTGAAGTAGGAATGGCATGAACCAAAATATATATAGTTTTAGTTTCAATTGTATGTTACAAATGTCTAGATTGAGTGGTGAGTATTTCTGTATCGAGCTTGAATACATATTGGTTTATCTAGGAATGACAATTAGATTTGGGGGTCATTTTTTTGACGCGAATTAGTTAGGCCAAGCAATGTTCTGACCACTAACATCACATGACTGAAGTGTTTTTTTTTCATTTAGCATAATCCTGGGGTAATCATGCTCCCAAAAGTCAATAATATTTGGGGTAAGTGCTCATTTTAGCAGAATTGATTTTCCTCCCAAAATCCAAAATAAACTGAAAAACAATATTGTTGGTTGCTAGAGCTCTCCTTGTGTTTGAAAAGTTGATGCTCAAACAAGACTCTAGCTTTTTCTAACAACTATCTTTATGGTCTGTTGACCTTTGTACTTCGGTTCACTCTAACTTCGCAGATGTTATGGGTAACCAAAACCTATTTACATTATCTAACTAAAATAGGAAAATACAACCATCTAATACAAAATAATTCAATGTGTTCTCTAATATTCACACACTCAAGTCTCGACATGAACACCTGAAGACTTAAGACCTAGACCTTTTTTAGTTTAATAGACTACAGTCCATGTGTAATACTATATATCCTTGGTCACAGTCAGATTTTTGTCATCACCCCCCGCTTTTCTTGTGCCATCAACTCCATCTTATAGAGGGTACATGTGGAGAAGTTGAAAAAAATTGGAAGGAGGCGAGAATGAATCACTACATTCCTGTGCACATGATAATGACAATAGTTGCAATAAAATGCATTCATGGAAAAAAAAAATTAGAAACTTTCTGAGCTCAACTTGCCCTTTGTCCCAACTATTTAGGGTTTTAATATATTATCCTGCTAATTGTTCAAGTGATTATTGCATGATACCTTAAACTTCTACTGACAAATTGATGGGCAACACAAACATTCAAGAAAACATACAAGACAACATCTTTCTTCTTAGTTCGTTAGAGACTGTGTGAATATTATGAGACAATCAAGTAAAAACAATTGGAAATTGTGAAAATTCAGTCAATCAAATGCAACAAGCACTCCATTGCTTATAATACTATGTATTGAGTTTCCAAATAAGTGAGTAAGAGGTGTTGTTTTGGCATGTCTTGACAGAGTACTTAGCAGCAACCATCTCAGCAGAACCTTATATATTGGCACCAGCTATGTCAGAAACATGACTCTTGATTTGCAGAACAACTCAATTGATGATCTCTCTATCTCTCTATCTCTTCTCTCTACCTATAAAAGTCAAGGTTGCCGGAAAAGACGGTGGTGCAGAGGCAACCGACCAGAAGCAGGAACGACATCGAAGTTGCGAGGTACGCTTAGCCTGATTTTATTTGAATGACCTTACAGTTTAAAAACGAAAATTGATTAAATTAAAGTAATCAGTACCAAAAGTCCATCAATACAAGCACTCCTACCGTCGTTGGATTGAAGTTTGATTTTGATTATCAAACTAATTTGGTTTAAGGGGACTCGTGTCCTATTCAAAGACTAAGCAGATAGTAAGTCGAGGCACTTCATCTTAGAAAGATTTCTTCTTGGGAAGACCTGGAGTAAATTCTTTGTCCCTTCCTATGTGAGCACAAATGTTTAATGAAATGCCTCAATGGAATTTTTTATACTCATTTTTTTTTGGATTGTTATTAGACAAATTTATGGCCTTAGTAGTATATTTGGTTGATTATTGAAGATGAAAAACTATATTTCCCATCACGAATTGACTCAGCTAAAATGCAAGAGTATTTTGGATGGTGGTGGAATAGCTTAAGGACAGATGTAATACTTAAACACAAAAAAAGAAAATAATTCAGAAAGGAAGATGGTTGTTTGCACACCAGAGAGTAAATCAAGTACGGGTTGAATGTGCTTAGCAAGATTTGGGCTTTATTATTTGCTGGTCTTTTTACATACTTTGATTCACTCCAATTAAAGATGTTATATATTTTCAGATTAATTGGGTTAGTAGGGATATATCTTTTTCTTAGTTTTCCATGTTGTATGGCATCTTACTATGCATTTTAGTTCAAATCTCACTCTACTTCTTTTTCTTTTGTAAATTTGAAGTAGGAATGGCATGAACCAAAATATATATAGTTTTAGTTTCAATTGTATGTTGCAAATGGCTAGATTGAGTGGTGAGTATTTGTGTATCGAGGTTGACTACATACTGTTTTATCTAGGAATGACAATTAGATTTTGGGGTCAATTTCTTGACGCGAGTTAGTTAGGCCAAGCAAGGTTCTGACCATTAGCATCACATGAATGAAGTGTTTTTTTTTCTTTTAGCATAATCATGTGGTAATCATGCTCCCAAAAGTCAATAATATTTTGGGTAAGTGCTCATTTTACCAAAATTGATTTACCTCCCAAAATCCAAAATAAACTGAAAAACAATATTGTTGGTTGCTAGAGCTCTCCTTGTGTTTGAAAAGTACATGCTCAAACAAGAATTTGGCCTTTCTAACAACTATCTTTGTGGTCTGTTGACCTTTGTACTTCGGTTCACTCTAACTTAACAGATGTTATAGGTAACCAAAACCTATTTACATTATCTAACTAAAACTAGAAAATACTACCATCTAATACAAAATAATTCAATTTGTTCTCTAATATTCACACCCTCGAGTCTAGACATGAACACCTTAAGACTTAAGACCTAGACCTTTTTCAGTTTAATACACTACAATCCATGTGTAATACTATCCTTGGTCACAGTCTGGTTTTTGTCATCCCCCCCGCTTTTCTTGTGCCATTTGCTCCATCTCATAGAGGGTACATGTGGAGAAGTTGGAAAAAATTGGAAGGAGGCAAGAATCAATCACTACATTCCAGTGCATATGATAATGACAATAGTTGCAATAAAATGCATTCATGGAAATTTTTTTAGAAACTTTTTGAGCTCAACTTGGCCTTTGTCCCAACTATTTGGGGTTTAAACATATTTTCTTGCTAAATTGATCAAGTGATTATTGCATGATACCTTAACCTTCTGCTGACAAATTGATGGGCAACACAAACATTCAAGGAAACATACCAGACAACATCTTTCTTCTTACTTCGTTGGAGACTTATGACCTAGACCTTTTTCAATTTAATACATTATAGTCCATGTGATACTATCCTTGGTCACAGTCTGGTTTTTGTCACCCCCCTGCTTTTCTTGTGCCATCAGCTCCATCTTATAGAGGGTACATGTGGAGACGTTGAAAAAAATTGGAAGGAGGCGAGAATCAATCACTTCATTCCAGTGCACATGATAATCACAATAGTTGCAATAAAATGCATTCATGGAAAAAAAAATTAGAAACTTTCTGAGCTCAACTTGACCTTTGTCCCAACTATTTGGGGTTTAAACATATTTTCCTGCTAATTGTTTAAGTGATTATCGCATGATACCTTAAACTTCTACTGACAAATTTATGGGCAACACAAACATTCAAGGAAACATACCAGACAACATCTTTCTACTTACTTCGTTGGAGACTGTGTGAATATTATCAGACATTCAAGTAAAAACAATTTGAAATTGTGAAAATTCAGTCAATCAAATGCAACAAGCACTCCATTGCTTATAATACTATGTATTGAGTTTCCATATAAATGAGTAACAGGTGTTGTTTTGGCATGTCTTGACAGAGTACTTAGCAACAACCGTCTCAGTAGAACCTTATATATTGGCACCAGCTATGTCAGAAACATGACTCTTGATTTGCAGAACAACTCAATCGATGATCTCTCTATCTCTGTATCTCTTTTCTCTACCTATAAAAGTCAAGGTTGCCAGAAAAGACGGTGGTGCAGAGGCAACCAACTTTTCTTGTGCCATTTGCTCTATCTTATAGAAGGTACATGTGGAGAAGTTGAAAAAAAATTGGAAGGAGGCGAGAATGAATCACTACATTCATGTGCACATGATAATGACAATAGTTGCAATAAAATGCATTCATGGAAAAAAATTTAGAAACTTTATGAGCTCAACTTGGCCTTTATCCCAACTATTTTGGGTTTTAATATATTTTCCTTTAATTGTTCAAGTGATTATTGCATGATACCTTAACCTTCTACTGACAAATTGATGGGCAACACAAACATTCAAGGAAACATACCAGACAACATCTTTCTTCTTAGTTCGTTGGAGACTGTGTTAATATTATCATACATACAAGTAAAAACAATTTGAAATTGTGAAAATTCAGTCAATCAAATGCAACAAGCACTCCATTGCTTATAATACTATGTATTCAGTTTCCGTATAAGTAAGTAAGAGGTGTTGTTTTAGCATGTCTTGACAGAATACTTAGCAACAACCATCTCAGTAGAACCTTATATATTGGCACCAGCTATGTCAGAAACATGACTCTTGATTTGCAGAACAATTCAATCGATGATCTCTCTATCTCTTCTCTCTACTGATAAAAATCAAGCTTGTTTCTTAAAATTTAATAGATGGTCATTAGTGCCCCTACATCTAAAAAATCACTCACAATTGAATTAAGGTCAAACAAGTAAATTTATAAAATTTTATTAGGGTCATACAAGTAAATCTATTCTCATAAAAATCAATGTGTTGACAAAAATAACCCTTAATGATACAAACCATCAGCCATTGCTTTAAGGCCAGATATGTAATTTTGTGACATAAAAATTTGCCATGTTTCAGTTTTACGTTACTATCTTTCCGTATACACGATTTCATCCCATGATGCCCGGTTACAAACAAGTGCCCTCTTTTCCACCGACCCAAGAAAACGTTCACAAAATCAATGTCAATTCTTCTTCCCTTCTTCTTCATTTCGATGAAGAAGCCTATCAAGGAATTGGCATGTTTTCATATCATCCATGGTTTATTATAAGCAGAGGCAGACCTTGGATCCAGGTAAAGTCTAAAATCAAGACGGAATACGCCAAAGTGCGGTCTACGACATGGACGGTATCTCATTCTTTTCCTTTCGGTTTCATTATTATGTTATATGGTATATGGTTAAGGTAGTATGGTCTAATATTATTGTTGGATGCAGATTGGTTAGTGTATATACTCGATTTATCTATTTCTTTTCTCAATCTGATTATTCATTGTGCAAAAATACCTTCTGATTTGTAATTCTCATTTCTTTGTTCTGTCATCTTATTTTTTGAATCGAAACCTTATTGTTGTTAATGCATAATCTGTTGATAAATAATTTGTTTGAGTTGGACTTGAGAAGTTTACCCTAAGCGAGATGGGTGCTTTGAAATTCCTATGTAATTTTGAAGTAGACTTGATTGTTTTGCTATTGTCTGTGGAAATATTTTTGTGTTGTTGCTGATGAATTGGCTAAGTTAGGGCTAGACATGGATAGTTTTGCTACAGCTTGGTGGAAAAATTGGGGCTCATGCACAGTTGTATTCTTATCAGTAACAAAATTGGCATATTCAAGTGTGTAACAGTAATATTGTTTATGAATTGTGCTATATTTGTTGTGGTTAATATCATAAATTGTCACTCCTCGGATAATCATTTATTTGTTGCCGTAGACCTCTAGGCTACAATTATTTGTCTCTATTTAGGGATGCATGTGTTTCTAGGTGTATGTGATGCATCGTCGTCCTGTACCCATTCCCTCTGTTTTGGCCAATTCTGTCCTGCTACTGGTTCATATCATAATGCTGTTATTTTACTCTTCTTTATTCTCGGCCTTCATACTGGTCTGGTGAGAGCTTTGGGTGTTTGTATTGTGATTTTGGTGTACTGTTTTGAAGTGTATCATATTATATAGGTTTAAATCTCAATTTGGTCATCCTACTTTCGGTCAAAATTCATTAAGCTTACTTTACTTTTTTTCCCTCAATTTAATCACTCTACTTGGCTTCGAAAGTCAATAAGGTCACTAGAGTCATTTCCGTTAGCTAAGTTGGATGGAAATCGTTGAAAAGACAATAATGGCCCTTACCTTTGAAAGGTGTGTTGACAAATTCAAATCACACAATAAGAAATTATGTTTGAGAGGAGAAGGAGACCTTCAAAATCCCCAAATTTAGCAAGGGTATTTTTTGATTTTTCTAAAAACATTAAACTTTCCATCCAAATATATGGATGGAGTGATGAACGTGCTAATTATGTGAAAGTAGAATGATTAAATTGAAGAAAAAAAAAGTAGAGTGAGCTTAATGAATTTTGGCCGAAAGTAAGGTGACCAAATTGAGATTTAAACCTATTATATAATACATATTTATAAAATTTGTTTCTTCTACGGATCAAAAAACAAACAAACAAATGAAAGTTCTCTATTATGCTGGTTAAGTGTATATACATATATGAGTAGGTCTCATGTAAGACCGATTTGTAAGACAGAGCTCCACTCTTTCACAGCTCAACCCCTCAACACATGATGGGTCGGGTAAAGAGGATCCGTCTTACAAAAAATACCCGTAAGACCGTCTTACCCAAGTATTAGGCTACATATATAAGATATATGGGATGCCTAGTTATGTCAATGCTCAAGATTCAATAGTTGATTCCCATATTAGTTTGTACTTCATAAAAACCTACTATATTAGTTTACACGTTCAAGGCAGATGTTAGTCCCTTGGTGGCCAAATGCGATGATCCAAACATGGCTGATGATGAGGGTTGTTGCTAAAGTTGTTAGATAACTAGATCAAGCTTGTAGAGAAGTTGGATTCTTTTATGTGGTAATTACATATGCAAAGCTTTGAAAGTTTCATTGCTTACTTTGTGTATTCTTCTGTTTCCGGATGATAGATGACTGAAATCCTGACACGATACACCCATAATGTAAAAGACTATCCAAAGAACAGAAGTAAAAAACAAGACAGAAAGACACGGACTAGAAGGGAAGAGATGAAGTAAACGCAATACAGAAGGAAAATGGAGATATACCAACTTACTGTGATTGGTATCTTTAGTATATATTTATAATACATTTCATTGTAAATAACAGAAGGTTTTACCAATCTCTTAAGGAGATTGGTTGCTAAAAATATATACCATAATTTACTCCTAATTTGACAATAAGAGCACATGGGCAAATACAGAATATACAACTGGAAATTATGTGCTAACATAATGTATTCAAAGGGCATGCTTTTGATGCTTTTTTAAGCAGGCAAGGTTACTACATAAGTAAAGAAAAGAGTAAAAGAAAGAAAATATAACTTGGAATCTTACGTACCAAGCATGAAACAGTTGTTTGATGTAACGGTTTAGAGGTGTATCATATTAAGTAATTGTATTAATAAAATGTATTTCTTCTGCGGATCAAATGAACGAAAAAAGACAACAAAATAAACTTTAACAAAAAAAATTTAGATTTGTTAATATGCATGGTTCCTTGTATAGGTTCTAATAGTAGTTTCATTTGCTATAAGAGTAAGAAAAAAACTATTTTTTCACCCATAACGTCACCCAATAGTATATTTAAATCTATGCTTTATGGATAAGTATTTAAATTTACTGTTGAGTTTGCATCTAACACCTTCCTGTTTTTTGGTCTCTGATAATGAGGTTGTCTTGGTCATGCCGAGTTAGATTGAAGGAGCTGCTCGAAATGAAGGGGTTGTTCTCAATTCAGACTTAAAACTATATATTTATAGAGTTTAGCATTGAATAATACTAATTACTAGGATGAGGTTTTTGCTCGACACGAACTGAACTATTGCTTGTTTATCCCTATATGGGTAATGGTAGTGTTGCTTCGTGTCTAAGAGGTATTCTTTACTGGTCTCATCATATGGTTTATCTTTATATTTGTGATTCCTTGTTATAATTAAATTTAAAGTAATTTATCATTTCTCACTACTGATTGACACTATTATATTATGAGGGGCTGTCACCTCCGAATTGGCAGACAAGAAAGCGAATTGCAATGGGATCTGCAAGGGACCTCGCTTGTCTACATGATGATTGTATTGTTCACAAAAATGTTAAAGTTGCAAGCTTTTTTTAAAGTGTGTTTCTAGCTCCTGAGTACCTCTCCACTGGAAAGTGTTCATTGAAGAATGATGTTTTTGGATACAATTTGATGATCTAGAGCTCATCTCTAGACAGGGGCATTTGATTTTCCTTGGGGTGCCAATGATGACAATATCATGATGTTGGATTGGGTAGACATTCCCCACTTTCCATATGTTGTGTAACTTCTTAAATTTCTATTATTTTGGTTGTGTTTCCGGAGCTTTTTGAAACAAATCTCTCTTATTATAAAAGTCAAACTTGTTTCTTACAATTTAATTGATAGACAAAAATAACCTTTCACCAATAAACTATCCACAATTTAATTAAGGACAAAATAAGTAAATTTACCATGGCAATATGTAATGTTTGGACAAAAATAGCCCTAACTATAATAAATCATTCACTATTAATTAAAGTTGAACAAGTAAATTTGTCATAGGCTAATTAATTCCATGAATAATTAAATAATAATTTGATCCCTTGACTTGTACCTATTTTAAAGTTAGGTCCTACATTATTGAATTTTATTAATTTCATCTTGTATTTTGATTTTGTTATCATTTTTTCCCTCCTACCATTATCGTTACAAATATCGTCCAATATATTCTAAAATGACAAAAATACATTTACTCAAGTGACTAAAACTTTATTCAAAACTAAAAAAATATTTGAAACTAAAAAATTATATAGTTTTATTTCTTTATTTCTTAAATATATATGTTCGAGAAAGACATTAGTAGATGTATATAGAAAATTGTAACTATAATGATAGATTTGTTAGTGAGTAACAAACTATTAAGCAAATCTGTAGCGTGTTTAGTTATTACCCATGAATAAGCTAAAAGAAACGGGTTTAAAAAATGTGTCATAATGTCAAGAAGATGAAGAAAATGAAGAACCAATTGATGAATCTATGTGTTTTATTATAAAAGAATGTTAAAACCTACTATTTATTTCTTTAAATTTTCAGACTACTACAACAACTTTTAAAACTATCAATGGTCCCTAACTTATAGATATTAAAAACAAAACCAATGTTAGTAATCGCAAATAACTGGATTCAAAATATTTTACTCATTTTCATAACAGGGACCCAAACCTCTAACCTCTTTTGGTCTTAATTTGCTTCATCCTCTTCATCGGACTCGAGGTAGTTAAATGTGAGAATCTCTATATTCTCTCATCTAGCTATCGACTTTCTTTCTTATGCCGCAACTCTCATTTTATTGAAATATGTTATCACCAACCGACATCTTTTTAAGTAGTCTCATCTTAAAATTAGATTTTCTGTTTACTTAGTAATTTGCACAAAAAGTGTATTGGAACTAAGAAATGAGAGATGTTTAAAGAAAGAAGTTCGATTAAATGAAAGTTAAAGAGATTTTATGTCTCCATTTGAGCAAGGCGAGGTGAGTGCGTTTCTTGATGATGGTGATAACGGTGTTGATGACTGCAAGGATAGTGGTGTTAGGGGCGGTGATGACGGTGATTGTAGGGATGACAGTGGTGGTTTAAATGAAATAGAACATTGTGAGATTTCTAAATCATCAAATTTTCAAAGATTCATATGGGTTTCAGTTTCAATTTGAAAATTTGAAAAATAAAAAAATTGAATTTGAGTTTGTAAAAAGTGAAATTTAAGGTTGTGGTGCTGGTGTGTCCATAACTGATGGCTTTTGCAAATGAGTTACTTTGAAGGTAGGAGTAAGGAATTAGAAAATGAAATAAAATCAAATCAAAAATTAACTTTTGTGCTAAATTGCTAATTGTGAAATTTGAGGTGGTAGTGGTGGTGAGTTTATGAATAATGAGGTTGACGGAAGAAAAGGAAGGATGGAATAATAAATTGAATAGAATCTAAATTTCTTTTTTTTTTTTGGAGTAATACATTTTTTTCGCCTTTAAATTTAAAATGAGACAAAGTATAACTATTGAAATAAATATTTATTATTTTAATTAAAATATATTTTAAATATCAAATGACAAACTACATTATGAAAATATAATCAAATCTCACTTTGCGTCACAAGTAAAATATGACTAAAATAATCCTAACATGTATGATTTTCCATTACTGTTTTAACACCCATGAACAGGAGAGGACAATTAAAGTCAGACAAATATAAAAATTATGTATGAAAGTAAGACATCATAGGTTGGGAAAGACATTATTAGAGGTATATGAAAAAATATAACTATAATAATACATTTATTGGTGAGTATCAAGATATTAGGCACTTATGTAGCATGTTTAATAATTACTTTTGAATAATCTAAGAAAATGTGTTAAGGCAAGGTATATAATGTCAAGAAGATTAAAAAAAATGGAGAACTTCGTTGACAAATCTTTGTGTTTTGTTAGAAAAGAACATTAGAATCTATATGAGATAAGTTTGAAGAAAGCAGTTCGATCGATTTGATGGAAGCTAAATATATTTTATTTTTCCATTTTAGCAAGGCAATGTGAAGGTATTTCTTGGTGGTGGTGATATCGGTGGTGGTAGTTGCAGGGATGTTGGTGGTGGTGGTTAGGGGTAGTGGTGGGGGCGATTGTAACCATGACAATGGTGGTTTAGGTGTATAATATGATATTGTTAGATTTCCAAATCATCAAGTTTTCAAATCTTCATATGAGTTTGTGTTTCAATCATCAAATTTAAAAATTCAAAAAATTGAATTTAGGTTTGTAATTAGTGAAATTTAAGGTTATGATCGTGGTGGGTCTATAAATGATGAGTTTTGCATATGTGTTAATTTGAACGAAGGAGTAAGAAATTAGACAAAGAAATAAAATTTAAAAAAATTGATTTTTGTGTTAATGATGTTATTTGATGTGGTAGTGGTGGTAATGGTGGTGGGTCTGTGAGAGATGAGGTTGATGGAAGAAAATGAAGGATAACAAAATAAATTAAATAACTTCTAAATTTCATTTTTTGGGAGTAATGTATTTTTTTAACTTTAAATTTAAATATGATACAAATTATAATTACAACATTGCTAGCCTTACGACTAATTTTATAACTTTCCTTACAACTACGAAGTTTTGTAAGGATAGTATTTTCCTTATAATTATACCAAATTACAATCCCTCCCCCCAAAGTATCCACCAAATCACATAGTGCACCATGCACAACCTAAGGTTTGTCCCATAATGATGCAGCAATTTCAAATTACCTAATCCAATTTATGCGTCGCGATACACCAAATCAAACAACCAATTGATGCATCGCAGTGCAAATGATGATGAATCAGACGTTCATGTCCTCCGTCTTCGTCGTAAGCTACAAGAAAATAGGGTATTCACAACATTTTAACTACAACGTTTTTTAGGAAACGTTGTAATTGGGCTGGTTTAGACAACATTTTTACAAAAAACGTTGTATATAGTCATTTTCTAGTTTTTGGTTGTGTTTAGACAACGTTTATTTATATAAACGTTGTATATAAGTAATTTTCTACAGCGTTTATTTATAAATGTTGTATATAAGTCATTTTCACAACGTTTAGTGAGGAAATATTGTCTTTATTTCAGAATATTGACAACGTTTTGTTATAAACGTTGTATTATGTCTTAAGATTTTTGAAAACTTCGTATTAAAGTCAGTAGGTTTACAACATTTATTTTAAAAAAACGTTGTGATAGCCCACTCCAAAAAAAAAAGCGCGGCATAGTTTCCCCCCTTAGTCTATTTTCTCCTCCCGCTTATTCTATTTTCCCCTACCCCAATCAAACAATCACAGAAGAGAACGCACCAGTGAATGAGCGTGATAGAAACCTAAAGTTTCTACCGCCTACTATAACACATCGCATTCACCCTCGCCCCTCCGCCACGTAGTTCCAATAGATTCTTCTTCACCGTAAGTCCCTCCCTCCTCCTTTCAAATTTTAGTTTAAGTTTAGTAATTTCTTTCAAGAACTGAACGGAGATTGTTTTAGGTTATCGAAATCGTTGGGAGTACAACAAACACTTATTTTTGACCTGCCAGACTACTTTGGAGGTAAAAACATCTATCAAAATAGATTTAATTTCATGAATTACATATTTCCTTTCTACAACTCTGCTTAGGTTTTTTTTTTCTTTTGGTGTTTGAGAATAAACAATGGGATTTGTGTGTTAATTTCAGTCTTTTAGTTACTAAAAATTAAAACTGAAAATTGCACTCAATGTGTTTGATGAAATGACAAAGAAGAAATTGGATAAATTTTCAAGAATTAGCATGGGTTTGATATATAACTAGTTTTGGTATTTTAGTGTGATCTCAATCAGCCTCGAAACCCTCACGAGTTCCCTCCGATTGTGTTCGCCGGAGAGGCGAGGCACTTGAAGAGCGTGAGGCGGCGATGGGGAATGCATTTTTGTTGCAGGGAGGAGATTGTGCCGAGAGTTTCAAGGAGTTCAGTGCTGTTAACATTCGTGCCCCGGTGCCAGTGGCAGATGTGGCCATGCCTGCGCTTAGCAATCCAAGATTTGTTGGAGCAATCTGTTGAGATGGCCTCGCTTCTCCCATCAGCTTGCCCGCGCCAAGCAGACGCATGCCCTCTATCGTCCACATACTATCTGAACGAGTGGAGGCGATAAAGCGGGCTGACGACGTGCCAGCCGAATACAAGATCATTCACACCGACGCCATCATCATCATGAGCACTATTCCCGAGAGGAAAGTCATGGCCGCCGTAGAGGTCGTGAGTGCAGCGAGGTAGAAGCACAGCGGCCAAAGTACAAAGCCCGCATCAAGCAGGAGGTCGGATCCTCATGCGCGCCCACCTTCTGCCCGCATGTGCGCGGCGACCACTCGGACCCTGCCCACTCTTCAAGACTAACAGAGGACGTGGAGAAACGGCTGTCCGAGAAGATGGAGGCCATGAAAAGGGACATGGCAAACCAAATGGCAAATCTAGCCGTGGCCAAGCCCGGCTATGCATCCACTAAGCCGCTGGAGGGCAGCCCCTTCACCCCAGAAATTGAGAATGCACCGCCTGCACAGGGGCTCATCTTCCCACAGTTCGACAAATACTTTGGGAAGACACGGGCAAGTGATTAGTTAAGATCATTCGAGGCACAAATCCGAATGGTCACCGATGTGGAAGCCCTGAAGATGCGGGCATTTGAGGGAGCTCTCCAAGGAAAGGCGCAAACCTGGTTGGGCAGAGTTCCCCGGGGATCCATTGAAGGCGGTTCGGAGAAGTTCTTGGAAGAATTCGCAATGCAGCCCAACCCCAAAGAACCGCTTCGACCTTGCTAAGATCGCTGGGGGATAATGAATCGCATGAAGCTACTCGAAAAGATTCGAGGAGATGCTCGAGCAGGTGACCGCAACCAGTGACCCTGAAATCACCTTTTGCTATCTCAACAACATGAAGGCAGGGCCACTGAAGACTATGCTAGCGATGAACCCGGGGGCTTCCAAGGCGGAGCTGCTAGCAAACTCACATCTCTTTTGCTCGACCGAGAGCGTCAAGGCTGATAAAGCCAAGAATAAAGACAAGGCTCAAGGCAGCTCGGCCACGCCAGCTGACCAGAGCCCGGAGGGCAACAACCGCTCGAGCAGAGATAGGAGGAAAACCTCCAATCCCGGGCAGAGGTTTAGAGAAGCTCAGTTTACCCCGTTAAACACTACGCGGGAAGAGATCATGCTCCAGGTGGGAGATGCTCTGCCTATCCCCTATCCTCTTGACCCCGAGCTCGATTATACTCGGGACAACACGAAATACTGTGAATACCACCACGACACTGGCCACACCACTGAGAAGTGTAAGGTGTTGAAGAGGGAAATTCAAAAGCTGATCAATGCGGGCAAGTTAGACCGCTTCAAAAAAGACCAGGGCGAAGGAAACAACGCCAACAATGATCAAGGAAGACCCCCAAGAGGAAGAGGTGGCCAGGCCCCTCAGATTCGGGGGGTGATAAACATGATTCAGGAGGAGCTCCCGTCCCGTCGGGAAACATATATATTCCTTATCTAGGCGATCAACGCTCCAAAGAATACAATGGGGAGCAGAGCATATGTTTTTCTCGCAGCGAGCTGGCGAGCACTCCATTGGCATCCGAGCAGCCTCTGGTTATTTCCTGCCTCGTCAACAACTGGCAGGTTCACAGAGTTTTGCTAGATACGGGAGCATGCAGGGACATCATGTACTATTCCTGCTTCAAGGGATTGGAGTTTCCAGACACCATGCTCAAGCCGTATTTGGGAAAGCTCAAAGGCTTTACCAATCACCAGGTGGGGGTTAAAGGCACGATCGAGTTGGAGGTGTTCATGGGCGATGGAGCCCAAACACGGATTGAAATGATCACATTCTTGGTGATCGACCTAAAATCGACATACAACTGCATTTTAGGTGCTCCAGCAATGGCCAAATTCCAGATGGTCACCTCCATTCCCCACTAGAAAGCCAAGTTTTATACTGAAAATGGAGTAGGGATCCTCAATAGCAAGCCCCGAGCAATGTGGGAGTATGTCCGGGAAACTCGAGGAAGAAATGTACCCGATTGTGGACATTCCCGATCGATGATAGCTTCCTAAACCGATTGTGGACCTTCCCGATCAGACTGCAATAGCTTCCGTTGAACCTACCCCAGCGTCAACTTCCATCAACAATATCGAGCTCGGGGAGACACATGAAGCGGCTGAGCCCATGGAGACAGAGCCTCCCGAGCAAGCTCCAGTAGAGCCATCCGAACAAGCTCTGGCCCCAGGCTCTTCTAGACGCAAGGAAAAGCGCCCCAAGTCACAAGATATTGAGATGGACACTGCAAGTCCGGACGAGCCCGATATTCAACCGTAGGCGAGCCGGAAGAGGTCATAATCAATCCAACTACCCCGAGCAAAAATCAAAATCGGGAAGGCTACGCCTCCCAAGCTCTGCAGATTGATCGAATCGTTACGGAACCCGACGTGTTCGCCTGGACAATTGAAGACATGAGGGGCATCAGTGAGAACATTGCCCGCCACGACCTCAATGTTGACCCTACCTTCCGGCCCATCCAACAGCGACCAAGACAGTATTCACCCGAGAAGAATGTCGCGATCAAAGCAGAGGTCGAGAAACTCCTAAAGGCTGACATCATTGAGGAGATTCAGTACCCGACCTGGCTAGCTAATGTGGTGATGGTCAAAAAGGCAAATGATAAATGGCGGATGTGCGTGGACTTCACCAACCTAAACAAAGCTCGCCCGAAAGATCGTTATCCACGCCTGCATAGATGTGCTTGTCGATTCTATAGCCGGATTTGAGATGCTCGCCTCGGACGCTGCATCAAGTTACCACTGTGTCAAAATGAACGAGCAAGACAAGGCGAAGACATCTTCGTACCGGCGGTCTCTATTCCTACAAAATGATGCCCTTCTGGCCGAAAAATGCAGAGCCACTTACCAAGATGGTCAATAAGGTGTTCGGCTCTCAAATAGGCAGAAATATGGAGGCTTACATAGATGACATGGTCATCAAAACAAAGGGCCGCGACCATACTCTTGACTTGGCTGAGACATTTGCCAACCTGCGCAAGCATAACATGAAGCTGAACCCGAGTAAATGCGCTTTCGGGGTCCAAGCAAGGAAATTCCTAGGATTCATGGTCAACCAGCGCGGCATAGAGGCCAACCCGGAGAAGATACAAGCCCTGCTCAACATGAAGCAGCCTTACTGCATCAAGCACATCCAGCAGTTAAACGACAGAGTCATTGCCTTAGGCCGCTTTTATCTCTGGCCACCAAAAATGCCTTCCTTTCTTCAAGGTCCTCCGCGGCAACAAGGGTTTCGAGTGGAATGCGATCGTGCTGCCCTCGAGCAGCAGAGAATATCTTGGCAAACCACCTCTCCTCGCAGCTCTAAGCCCCGGTGAGCCCTTATTTAGATCTAGCAGCCACGACTGTGCCGTGGCCGCTTTTTAGTTAGGGAGGAATTAGATATTCAAAAGCCTGTGTACTATGTATCCAAAGCCCTCAGTCCTGTTGAGGGTCGTTATTTTAATGTAGAAAAATTAGCCTACTCGCTTGTCATAGCCGCCCGAAAATTAAGGGCTTATTTTTCTGCACATATAATCATAGTGTACACAGATGCACCACTGCGCAAAGTCCTACACAAACCTGACACATCAAAGTGCATCGCTTCAATCGGGTCAATCGAGCTCACAGAGTTCCACATAGATTATTTGCCTGCACGAGCAATCAAAGCTCAAGCACTAGCCGATTTCCCCGCCGAAACAAGCCCCGAAAGCTTCACCCAACAAATGTAAACAGCCACCTTTACCGCTTGGGATCTTTACGTGGATGGGGCAATGAGCAAAGTTGGGAGCGGCATCCTTCTCATAGCTCCCGACTAAATCACGTAGTTTGAGCTAGCTCTTCGATTCAAATTTCCTGCCTCCAATAACGTAGCCGAGTATGAGGCAATGATCGGTGGGCTCGAGCTCGCAACAGACATGGGCGTAGAAGCGGTCACAGTGTACTCGGATTCACAACTAGTTGTGAACCAAGTCCAGGGGGAATATATGGTGCACCACCCAACCCTGGTTAAGTACTGCGAGCTAGTCAAGGAAATCTTGAAAAATTTCAAGTTTTGGGAAATAATCAGGATTGATCGAGCAGACAACATGCGATCAGACTACTTATCCAAGATCGCTGAGGAAAATTTGGCTTTGCTAAATCCTTCAGTAATGATCGAGCACATGGAAACCCCAGCCATCGATAGACCATTATTATGGACATCGAACCAGGCCGAAGTCGGATTGATGACTACAAGGATTACATCGAGCGTGGAGTTCTCGCCTGCAGACAAGGTCAAGGCCACAACATCCAAGCCAAGCCTGCCGTTACTCAGTGGGGGCATTTTATACAAGCGCTCCAAGGTCAGACCTATGCTTCGTTGTGTACCCCCAGAATTAACCGAGGGCGTTCTGTACGAGGTGCATGAGGGGGAATGTGGCGGCCACCCGGGCACAAGAGCTCTGGCAGAAAAGGTCCTATGGGCAGGATATTACTGGATAACTTTGAGAAAGGATGCAGAGAAATATGTTCGCGAATGTGACAAATGCCAGAGATATGCGGACATACCAAGGCTTCCATCCACTTTTCAAACCCCAGTCATTGCGGCCTGGCCCTTCGACATGTGGGGAATCGATTTGATCGGCCCATTCCCGCTAGCACAATACAAGTACAAGTACGTCGTAGTCAACATAGATTACTTCACGAAGTAGATTGAGGCAAAACCCCTGGCCAAAATTTCAGAGGCAAATGTCATCAAGTTTGTCCACGACTGTATGGTGCCGATTTGGCTTCTTCCTCGAGCAATCATCTCGACCATGGCACTCTCTTCTGACAAGTTTACAGCAGAATGTGCTCAAGGCCAAACATTGGCATTCATCTGTCGCTACCCAGGCAACGCCAAGCTGAGGCCGGAAACAAACAAGTAATGCATGCGCTTAAGAGAAACCTTGAAGGGCGAGCAGGAAAATGGGCAGAGGAGTTACAATCAGCTCTATGGGCGGTCAGAACCACTGTTCGAGGACCAACCGGGGAAACTCCATTCGCGCTCACCTACGGGTCAGAAGCTATGATCCCGGTGGAAATGGCCTTGCCAAGTTACCGGGTCTCACATTACAGCGAGCAGAACAATCAACTTGCCCGGGCCATAGACTTAGACCTGCTGGAAGAAAGGAGGTTGGATGCACGACTCAGAATGGTCAACTACAAACAGAGGGCAAAAGCTCACCATGACAAAAGAGTTCGAGGCAGAGCCTTCTCTGTCGGGGACTTAGTACTCAGGAAGATTGAGGTAACCGGTCATCGGGCAGAATGGGGGAAGCTGTCTCCTAATTGGGAAGGTCCTTTCCGAGTTACTGGAATAATAAGAGAAGGCACTTACACTCTTCAAACTCCAGAGGGGAGAGACCTGAAGCATCCTTGGCATGCAGACCACCTCAAAAAATATTACCCTTAAGTCAAAGAAACAAACGGGCAAGACCTCAGTCCTGTTGAGGGTCATAGATCACCTATCAATAAAAGGCAAGTGTTGTCATGTTCACCGATTCAGAATTTTCACATTGATCAATTAATTATCAATCTGCAATTGTTTGGACTTGTTTGGCTAACTCTGCTCGCCCGGCGGGCAGATAGAGGCCATGCCCGGTCAACAATTCTAAAACTCCCTAGTATCCGTGAATTTATCCTCTGTGGGTGAGATGCGGCCATGCCCAGGTTCACATACTAGGATGCTCGCCCTAGGCGGAAGAGGCCATGCCTACAAGATAGCGGTTAACTACCTCGTGTTCCTCCAGTGACCGAGCAACACTGTTGACCGCATATCTCAATTCCCGGAAGATATACTGCCAACCGCTTCGAACTACCCACATCGAATAAAGGCCATGCCCGGTTGTTGGTTGCCGATTGAGAGCTGGGCCTTGCCCGCTTGGCAATCTTCTGGAAGCTCATTCACCCAAAGTCTTGACCAGGTTCAAGCGACCACACTCGGAGTTTGTTCGGGTAACATCTTAACTTAAATAATAAGCTTGCTTCATTAGTCTTGTTATTTTTAAGTTAATAATCTCGATTTCTTATACTTGATTAAGGCTGTTTGTACGTTTGATGCTTGATATGTTTTCTAGCGAGCACCGGTACTTGTATTAACATCTGGCAGGTCAAGCAAGCAAATAAGAAAACAGTTATCGAGCGAACAAGCAGTTAAATCGAAAGCAAATACAAGAAAAATCTGTCAACAAAAAACGAATTCCATTATAGTCAAAGTGGGAGTTACAAAAAGAGATCGAGAAATACTGGCGCGCAGGCCAGATAAAATCCTAAGCTTGTTCAGGAGGAGGAGGAGGAAGCTCTTTGGCACCGGCTTGATATTGCATTTGGTACTGGAGGTTCAGCTCTCTACGGGCAGCCTCATCCTCAGCCGCCTTAGCCTGAGACTCTGCTTCAATATGCTCGACATCTTTCAAAACCTCGTCTTCAGACTCCAAGGCTTCGATCAGCGAGCAGACATTCACTTCGTCCACAGGCGGGGGGACCCAGGGTGCCCGCCCGGCTTCATTATCGCCCTCCGCCATAATGGCCAGTTCATCCTTGGTATAGGGGACCAGCGCATGGAAAGGGCGAGCAGCTTTAGCATAGGGGTCGAGCACGGCCCATTCTGCCATTGTCTTCATCCCCACTCCGCCATGGCCGGCAAGCATTCTCAATATATGGTGGGTACCGTGAGCAAAGTAGGGAAGGATGGCCGCATCCACAGCGTTCTCAAAAGCCTTAGATTTTTTAAGTTCTCCACCGCACTCCCTGGCCGCCTCGCCGCCTCAACGGTTTTCCCATCCTTCACGGCCTGCATCCTAAGGGAGCTTCTCTCTACTTGCAAGAGATCCCTCTGCTTAGTGACCGCGGCCAAGGCGGTCTGACTCTTATCCAGGTCAGCCTGGTTCTTCTTCACCTGGCCGACCAACTCTGTCTTGGCAACAGTGAGATCACCGCCGGGCGACCAGCCGATTACGCCGAATCGGCTTTTTCTTCTTGGCCGCAGCTGGGCCTCCAGCTTCATCGGCCAGCGAGCCACTGCCGACTTTTTCTTTTCACCAAAGTGCTTTCACCGGCCTTATCGCCTCCGCCTTGCGAAGCCTTTTTTCCTGTACCGATCATAAAGATTGGTGTAAGTGGAAGCGATCTGCGAACAGAAAATCAATAATCAGGGAAAGAAACAAAGAAAGAAGAGAGGATTAAGTTAATGGCAAGCACTTTACCTCGCTCAGGCAAAGCCCTACGTTTCCGACTAGAACGTGGCCGGCAGTGTCTCGATCTCAGCGAGATCATCGTGCAGAGCCCTCTCAATGACACCTTTGCCTACCAGACCTCCTGGGCTCCCGCGGGCAAGAAGATTGATACCCCCCAACAATGGGGCATCTCCAGAGATTTCCTTCACCAGAGCCCGAGCAGCGCTGGTAGTTGAAGGCATTTTGAAACCGGCCTGCCTCCAAGTCGCAGGCCCGGCCTGGCTGGGGGCAGAGGGGACAGGGTCGGGGCTCGAGCCTCTACGGATCTCGCGATGTGAGGAGGGTCGAGCTTTTCTTCCTTTTGCCTTTGGCCTTGGCATCCTTGGCAGCAGGCACCACAGGGATGTTGGCAACAGGCGGCTCGGCGGGATCAACAGCTATGACCGTGACGGCCTCTTTTTGCGCGGCTCCTTTGTGGGTGGCAGCAACGGTTTTAGGCGCGGCTGCCTTCTTAGCCGGACTTGCGGCCCGGCCCAAGTCCGGAGTTCTCTTGGCCGGTGGGCAAAATGGTACCTTGGACAGTTCGACTGGCTGGTTGACCTTTAGGTCAGCTGCCCGCTGGTCGGCTTTTTTCTTCCGCTACCTTAACACAGCCAAATTCTTCATTCCTGAGACAAGACAAAGCAAAACGAGATTAGAAAAAGTTCGGGAAGAATATGAACAAAACAGAAATTATTAAAGACCGGCAGACAACCGTCGTGGTCTTCGTGAACCGGTCAGCTGCCGGCCCCAACCGCTACACTCGACGATTCATGCTTAAACATTCGGCCATGGCAATGTCCCCAGAGGGATGAGGATTCTCGGCACATGGATCAAGAGGCTCCACCTCGGGACCTCTCGCCGCATCACCCCGGCCCATACAAAGATAGCGCTGGATGCATCAGCCTTTCCAACCAAGAAGAAACCGCTACCGACGCCTCTCGTTCTCTTCTATCACGCCCACGGCGCCTTCAGCAGCCTAATCGAAAGCAGCTTTCACCCGAGCTAAAATCTTGCTTAGAGGCCTTGGGGATCTTTATTTCGCTGGTTGCCGTGGGCATAAACGGCCAGCCAACCCGGGATTCAATAAACATGACCCTTTTGTCCCAAGAATCCACCTTCCCAGGGACATCGGACAACAGCTTTAAAAAATTGGAGTTCGCCTCACTCGATCCTCCTCCCGTGTGGTGCGAAGATAAATAATTTTCGAAGAAATACATATCCGGCTCAAACCCCAGCAGCCTCGCCGCCACCGTGGAAAGCCGTGATAGCACCTGGACCGTGTTCGAATCGACGCACAGACGGCCTTGGTCTCGTATAAGAAATCTACCAGAAGGGCTCTAGCGGGAGACGAGTCTCGACACGGAAGAAATCGCAAAAAATAAGAGCTCATTTCCTCGCCACGGAGAGGTTGACTCTCGGGCAGGACGCCCATTTTGCTCGCCCGATAGTAAGCATTGTCAACACCAAGTGGAAGTGAGCCATGCTATCACTTTGTCCGCCGTGTCTAGAGTGGCCCAAATGCAAAGATAACGGCCTTCATCTGCATTTACATACCAATCGGGCTCCTCCTCCTCCTCTTCCTCTTCTTCTTCGATCACTTCCTCAACGGGAACCACTACTTGAGGGCCACCCATCCTGGTCAAGAAGCGAGCAATGGGAACTCTGTCTTGGCCAGTTGTTTCTTCTTCAGGGGGCCTCTTCCACCTGAGAGCGCCGCTTTAAAGCGCCGAGCAAGCGGCAAATTGTCTGCCTCATCGGCCTCAGAAGCCTCTCCGGCCAAATCTATTTGCTCAACCATTACTCGCCCGGCTGTATCCCCCTCACAGGCTGTTTGTTGCTCGCGGCCTTGCCCGACAGCAAAGCCACCGGTCACACTCTCCTCGTCGGAATCTTCCTCACTGGAAGAATCGACTATGTCGACCACAGGGTCCATTACCCGCCTCCGAACCGCTGGCCCGCCACGGACTGCCTTCCTCACGCCTATGCTAATAGAGGAGACCTCACGCTAAGAGAGTCATTCCTCCCTCCATAGCTGAAAGCCTCGCGGTCATTCTCGGATACGTCAGACATCTACAAAGAGATCGAGGAAAATGGCTATCAGAGTTCTACCCGAATAACGGTCAAAGCAAGGGGGAAAGAAACCCTAAGTCTAGGTCAACTGCAAGAGGCCTTGGCCGCATAGCGAGCAAGATCATGGTTTCTATTCCTCGATCTCTACCTAAGGGTGGTCTTACCCTCTTAAACCCTAACAGGGGCATGTGGAGATGAAGAGAGAACCATAGAACCACAAAAACCAGAAAACACAAATAAAAGGAGGTTGATAACTTACTGTTATTTTTTGGAACGCTGGGTCTCCAATGAAGCAGTCGAAGAAAGACGATTGGGGCTGGCGTTAGCACTGATTTGGGCCGGCGTGAGCACTACAAACTTCGAGAGATGAATAGATGACGAGTGTCAAATCGTCAAAATTAATTCACCTACTTCCCTAATAATGAGTATAAGGTAAGTCGGGATCGTATCCACAGGGAACGTTGTACTTATTCCTTTTTAGAATTTTACTAAGTAAATAATGCATATGAAATTATATTTTTAATTAACTAAAAAAATAAACTAATTAACTAATTAACTAAAAATTAATGCTTTTAATTAAACTAACAGATTAATGCTTGACTTAATTCAATAAAATTCCAGCCAATGATTCAATTTCGTCTCGCATTTTACTTCTGATCATAGATGCAAAAATATCTTGTTAAATTACAAATAAACCGGTTATAAGTGTCGACAAACGCCTAACACTCAATCTCGCCTTACTGTGTTGATAATCAAGAGACGCCTAATTATCGCTCTAACCGAATTACAACCCCCGAGACGCCTGTAAGATTTAATAACCCGTTGCATTAAGAAGAGAGACCCGATTCAAAGCCATGCATATTGAAGCAATAACATGTAACAATGATTATCCGTTCCCGTAATACGGTCCGATTATGCTTGTGATGCCTAAAATGTGTATTACTTGCCATTTTGTTAAAACCGAGAACAATTACGGATCAACGACGTTAACTAGCTTTAGATTATTATGTTAATTAATATTCTGGCCACAAACATTAATTAGACACAACAATCTTCCAACGTGTTAAACGGAGAACGAACAAATATTTGTAAATAAAACAAGAATTAAATCTATTAGATCTCACAAAAGTAAAATGCTTGAGACTTAATCTCTCATTGACTGGAAGAAGTAACTTAGCTAGTAAACATAATTAATTAAAACAACTTACAAAAATAACAAGAGTTTTGTTCCCAGCAAGTTATGAACTTACAAGAAGAATTCAAGTTCCCTACACTTCTCTCCTAGCCTTTGTTAGTGACTTTTCTCTACCTCAAAGCTACTGTTTTATCCTCCAATTTTCTGATCGAATCCCCCTTTAATTGTTCAGGAAATACATACATAAATATCACTCAACTCTCCCATTAAACCACTACTCGGTAGTTTTAAAACTACCGGTAACTTCCTAAAACCGCCCACTACTTGCAAATCAATATTTTAATTTAATACATAAACTGAATTAGACGTAAATAATCGCATTGTCTAACCTGCCTAACAGTTCTGCCTAAAACTTCAAGTGACTAGCCAAACAAATTCCGAAATGTGGATATCACGTGCCCATGTGACATCCCAAGTTTTCCTCTTTTTGAATCCAAAGACTTTCCTCTTTTGCGGTAAATGTGTACCTATATCATGATCAACACAAAACCAACCAAAGTGTAATGTTTTGCTCTAAAATAATCATAAAACCGACTAAATTTATCACACTTTTGGGTTCCCATCAATAGATACCGGGGGCAAGGAGGAAACTCTACCGAATTGGGAAATATATAACAAAGAATGTTGAAGCTCGTTCAAAACTTTCTCTCTCTAAAAACTCACGGCTTCGAAGATGGTAAAAGGAAGAGAAGGAGTCGAAGGTGCCTTTATAGGCGCAGGGCTATTTAGGAAAGTCTGAAGTCAAGCGGGCGTCAAATGGGCGGCCCATCATCGCGACGCATTGTCAAATGCAACCCTTCGCATCTGCGTACTCAGCCCTGTCCACTCACCTTGACTTTCGACGGCTCACGCGCCCCCACTTTTCATCCACGCCACACGCCAATAGCAAGAAGCTTCCTTGATACGCCCAAGTTTTCCCAGATGAATTCTTTGTCTTCGGAAAATTCGCAAGTGTTGGCTTGAAGCCTGAATATCAATTTGAACGCTCTCCCAGCCCGAGAGCATGAATGCCCGCGAGTTTGGAAGCTAGGGGCCATCGATATACTGCCCAAACCGCAGGTCACGAGCAATGCACAAGTTAGCATCACGTGCCAATCACGAGCATAATGCCCGTGGGGCCCACGGCCCAGCGAACAAAATAATAGTACCAGCGAATTTAACATCGAGCAAAGGCGGCATAAC
>CM028377.1:142973699-143035162 GCA_013146195.2 Codonopsis lanceolata
TACTTAAGTTTGAATTTATAGTGACGTGGCTAGATATGGGTCCAAAAGGTCGGACCCAAGTTTGGGGCGTTACATCCATAAACTTAATATTTTTGTTCATAAGTATTCTGTACCCAAATGGTGTACATATGTTGAATCTAAGAGCATGCTCTCAGTCACTCTACTCATAACACTGTCAAACAATACATACGAGCACTTTAACTCTTATATAAGTCTCACAATTTATCCATGACTATCCTAACTAGGTTAGTCCAGGGCCGGCCCTGTAAAATCGGGGGCCCAAGGCCAATTGCGTCGAACGGGACCCTTCCTTTGTAGCATTTTTTTTCCAATTTTTTTAAAAAATAAGAAACAAAGGTTATGTATGTCATTTTTTTCTATTGGTAAATCTTTTGAAAATATGTCGGAAAACATTTTCGGATGTTTGGCAAACACACGGAAAACAATATATGAATAAATACAAAAAACATATTCTAATACTAATGTCCATATTGAACATAAAATAATGTTTAACCTTAAGTAATGCTCCTTTAGTAATCCTTAATTTATCATTAATGGTGTCAAATCAATAAGGTCCATTTTTTTTCAATGTCACAAATACAAACAAAAAGTTGGTAATAGTGAAAAAATGTTTTAAAAAAGAAAATTGATAATATTTGGGACATCCCTAAATAATATAGTGGACACTAATTTTATGACATAATGAGTATTTATTTAAATTATAATTTATAAATAATGTGCACAAACTCTAATTATATTTCTAAACAATGTATTTGTTGAGTAAAATATTGTGTGTTTGTAAATATGTGTAATTGTGGAAAAAGACGAAGGGGTGCTTGAACATTTGTAAAATGAATCCGTAAGTCATTTTCCTAAAAAGAAAGCTTCATTTTCTGTTGACTTGGAAAAACTTTTATGTTGACTACATTTTCCTCTAGTTACCAATACTGGAAAATGAGGAAAACGTTTTCCAAAAGTTATTTTCCGTGAAACAAATGGAGCCTAAGTCTTTTTTAGAAATTAGAATTGGATATTTATTTTATTTTTTTAATAATGTGTAGGGTTTTTGTGATATTTCGAGGCCCAAAAAATTAGGTATTTTTAGGGGGCCCAAGGCCATGGCCTCACTTTCCTTATGGCAGGGCCCGCCATGGGTTAGTCATTCTCCATCAATACTACACCCAAGCTTACAAGATCCAGGTTTCAAATCAATCATGAGAGCAAGCCATTAACGCCTACTACTCAGCAGAATATCATTCACAATTTACATGTATTTAATTCATACAATACTGTCTCGTAACTGACTTGTAGTTACAATATCTAACGTGTCTCTTGTAAAAAGCTCTACACTGAGAACTAGCCACTTCTTTTTTAAGTAGATAGATCAATTACTCAATTCAGATAACTTAGTTATCTTCAATACTCACTCTGCTAAGTTACAAACCCAAAAACCATTTGATATTAACTAGTGCAAATCTACCTGTCATTCAGTACATGTATGCGAACATCCATTAATTGTTACAATTTCACGTAACTAGATTTCAGATACTATTTGCATATTTATAACATCTATTCAATCCTCAATTGACTCGTTGCTAATTATTCTCAAAACGTAATAAGTTAACATATGAATAATATTATTCAAAATACTTTAATTCATTGTCGGAACTAAACTACTCAATTGACTTAACTATTAGTCAACTCCATAAAGTCAATTACATTACCAAAATAATATATTCTTAAAACGTAGGGACCAATATATCACTCTTTTTTTTTAATAATTTAGTATCACACAAATTAACCCCGTAGGGTCAATTATAACACTATAACAATTTTGTGTCACAACCACTAATTATTTATTAGCCCATAAACATCAAATAACAAATTCTTATTATCACATCGTAATTTATTATAAGGGTATAATTATCTCCTAAATAAATCATAAACATCGTAGGAGATAGTTACACTACTTCATATAATTACTTTCACTTAAACTTGACTCTGTAAGGTCAATTATTCAACGTAACAAATCTCGGAGCGTTAAGAATTACAACTCCATAATTTTTTGTTCGAAAAATATCATTTACAGTATCACCCTATATCATTCCTATCAGCATCAACTATTTTATCGATAAAACAGAGTAATTGTTTACTACAAACACGTATACCAACTAAAAGTTCAAAACAATTAACCTGTAGTATATTTTCTACCTGTTAACTAATATATCCCCATAGAAACATCATATGTATCAAATATTATTGCATACACAAGCAAACAAGGGGTTTACCTCCTCCGAAAAATATTGGTAGAAATATAAAATATTCGGGTATAAATGTAGCCCTCAACACGTACAACATCCCTGCAGAGTCGAAATTAAAAACAGGTAAATTTCCGTTAACGAATCGGGTATAGAAGATCAAAATCTATAAAACCCTCAAACTTGCACTAAAATATCACGTCTGTTGTTTTTGGAAGGAAAGAGAGACTAATCTCTCACGACTGAACTTAAATAGAGGTAAGGGCGCAAAGCCCATGTGCCCAAAAAGTCTTATGGCCCAAATGCTGCTCAATAATTTCAATCAACTTCAAAGATATGTCTGAATTGATCTACAAGTCCAAAAATTACAAATAAAGTATAGTTAAAAAACCCTTGCAGTATAGTTTCTAACGCACCAAATATATCTTAATTATGAGCTTTCTACACAAAATTTTGACTGTTTTATTACAATATGTTTCTGGTATGCGGGAATATGCGACCCCAACTAAAAATCAGACTCGAGCACATGTCATTCCACACAAAACTCATTCCAAAACAATAGCAAGTTAATCCTAAAGGCCTCTTAGTCATCCAGGGCTGAACATCGAGTCAACTCAGGCGAAAATAAATATTTTCTAGCTTAACATGTTATTTTATATTCCACGGTAATTATAAATCATAACCAACATAATCAAAGTTCCAATATGGACTGTAAACATATCACACACCAAACTCAACATATTTTGAGCTCAATTGGACTTTCATAAGACAATTACTCAAGTCCACAACACAAAATACATTAATCATAATACTTAGCACGTAATTAATCATGCTAATACACTCTAATGCACAATTAATCAAATATGCAATTCTCAGGTGTTACAACCGTAGTTCAAAAATAATGACTTCCGTAGCGCACCTACGGTTTATTAAGAGTATTGTAGTTATTTTGCCACCAAAACTGAATTTTTTCTAGGTGAAAAAAAATATTTTAACAATTAAAAACTTTAAAAAAATGGGCCGACCTGCAATTTTTCCTCAAAGATTGTCGCATTAATATTGCACTTTAGGAAGCCCATATGTGGAACATGCCATAACTACAAGAATTACGTACCATCATACTTTGACCAATTATTCGAACTTGTTTTCGTATTGCATCCACTCATATAAGAAAATCATTGAATGTTGGAAAATACTTGTTGGAGTTTGGTTTGTCTTTTGCTTCCACATGGTAAAGTTTTGATTATTCTAAATCGACCACTATACAATTGTGTTAAATTATTAATTCATCTAAAAATTTAAACAGTTAAATATGGACCCAACAATATATATCAAACTCCACACATTACAAACTTGCTCAACTCGAGACCTTTGAGAGGAAAAAACATGGAGAAAAACCACTTCGTAAAGGATTCAGACTTATCTGTTTTCTGCTCCAAAACAACGTAAAGCTTAGCTTCCTGCCAAGAAGCCTTTGCAAACAAACACCCAGTAAAAAGATGCCATGAATTCTCGAAATCAGACGCACAACAGAGGCTCGTTTGCGATAATGAGATACTCCGTATTTAACTTTGAGAATACTTGTAACTACTGATGAGAAATAAAAATGTGTTAATACAATTATTCAATGAAATATAATTTATAAAATTAAATTTTCATCAACAGGTGGTGTGCAATATTTTTCATATAAGTGACATTTGGATACAATATGTGGTAAATCAAAATCTGAAAAAAATAAAAATAAAGATTGAGATTGACAAGATCTAAATGCAGCTTGCATAAAAAAAAATCTATATAGGTTCGACAAAATTTTTAATAAAATACTTCTTTCATTCCGAACAAATAATCTATTATTTTATTTTTGACTATTTCACTTAAAAAGTTAAATTTTCAAAAATTAAAGGATAAAATTGTTATTTTCTTGCTAAGGAGTTACTAAAATTGTCTTAAATATTTTCCCGGAAAGGTGTCACTGGTGTGGTTATATATATACACCTGATACCTGGTTTGCGGAACTCGAACAGCAAACTACCCTTCCCCGAGAGACAGAGAGATAGGAGCGGATGTTGCGGGAGAGACTTAGGCGAGCCGCACTCCCTCCGGCTCAGGAGGTATCTTTCTGCTCCAATCTATGCCCTAAAATTTTGTATTTCCATTCAATTGTAGTTTTTTACTGATCTGATTAAACTTTATTCCATGAATTTCTTATGCTTAATTCGTTTAGTTAGATGTATATAATAATCATTTGAGATTTTTCTTATTTTGGTTGGAAATCTAAATGATTGATTGAGTTTGAGCGATTATATTTATTTTGGTTTGTTTGAATGAATATTTCAGAATATTGACAAGTTACAAAAAGTAGTGAAAGAAGGGAACTACTATGGAGCTCAACAGATGTACAAGTCCACTTGTGCTAGGTACTACTAGCATAACCATCTCCCCGCCGCCACCACCACCACATACACACTCACATTTTCCATTTTTAGTTGGTTATTATTTTGACGGTAATGTCAAATCTCGTGCACCAGTTAAGAATTGAATGACATTTATTTTTTTGGGGAAAATGGGTTCGCCTTTTATACATGAACTATGATGCAATCTGTATTCACAGAGAGGATAATAAGCCTAGGAAAGGTCTAATTGTCAGGGATCAAGTTAGTTTAGCCAAAAGGATTTTTCAGTTTTGCTTATATTGATCTGTTATCCTCACTCCTCTTCCAACTTCTAGGTTGCACATAAAACTAGGTTTCTTGAAGAAACCGAGTTTGTAGTAAGATGCAGTGTTTTATAAAAGTGATGGATGTGTGTGTGTATATATATATATATATATGATGGTGAGAATAATTTACAAGAGTACTCTTGGAGACCATTACTAACTGGCACAGAGTAAATTTGCAAACAACCCTCTGCCCGTGCTTCATCCTTGTACCTTCTTTTTTTATAAAAAAAAATATAAAAAATAACTTAAGTTGTGGAAATGAAGAGAAATTGTGGTTATTTCAGATATGTGTCTGCTGAGAGGTATTCTGAAGCCTTGGACATTCTTCAGTCAGGTGCTTGTGTTCAGTTGGAACAGGAACAGGTAATACTTTTTTCAATTAAAAATCTTGCATTCATGTGGAATTTAGGTGACTATCCGCAAGTGCATGTTGAAATAAACTATAGATTTTTTGATCGATTTTGATGTCAACATCTGTCTGCTTCATTAGCGTATGTTGTAGCCAACTGTAAATGAGAAATAGGACAAAGTTCAAACTATGTTTTAAATGTTCAATAGAACTTCACTTTTTGATCAGTTTTGCATAATTCTTCATTGTACTGGGACTTGTGATGTTGCTTTAGGTGAGAAATGATAATATTTGCTCCATTGATACTTATAAAAAATAAAATAAAATTTGCTCCATCGACGATGGGGATGTAAAAACGCAAGCATAGAGTTGGGGTTGGTAGATTGTAAGTATTCCAGGCCTGATGTGGTAATTTGTATAGTTACACGTGCACAATGTGATTTTTTAACCACACTTAGGTGTTTAATCTGTTGGAAGCTATCTTTATTATATGAATCTTGTGTCCGTGTTCGACGCGGGGCAGGGGGGGGAGGAAACTGATGCACTAAATTCAGTAGATACATACAGCTTTTTGGACTTAATCCATGCATACATACTTCAGGTGACTTGTGGAGCTGAGCTTGCCATCTTGTTTGTGGAGACGCTTGTTAAAGGGAAATATCCTTGTGATGATGAAACCTTGGGTTAGTATTTCTTTGTCAAATGTATTTTCTCTCTCTCTCTCAAGTTCACTTCGCTTATTTGCGTGGATACATACAATGCATTCGTTTTTTCTCACAGCTGATAGATCACTGTTTGCACTTTACGCATACTGATTTTGTTATTAGTGGAATGAGGTATACATTTATATCCACCTCCCCATGATCATTTGATTTACTGCCCGAACCTTCAGTAGGACCTGAACCTTTCCCCATACCGTTAGAAGATATCAACCGTGACACTCTTTAAGTGCACTCATGTGGTTTATTATCTAAAACAAGGACTACTTTGCCTTTTGAATTTTTACGTGCATTCAGTTAAGTAACAATGTATATCAAACTCAACACTCCCCTTCACGTGTGACCCGCCCACATGTGGAGAGACAAACAAATATGCCACACCAAGGCATCGCAAACCAAACAAAGTGACAACATGCACTTACAATATTACGGGTAATAACTGCAAGCGGGATGACTCGAATCCACGACCTTGCCAAACTTGATACCATGTTAAGTAATCAATTCATCTAAAAACTTATGATGTTACATAGGGGCCCAACAATGTATATCAAACTCAACACACTCATTTGTCTAAAAGCAATTGTCATGTTGCCTTTATTTGTGTGATAAAATTATGGTTACCCCGGTCTTCAATAATGCACCAAGAAGCTATCTAAAAACGACAGTGGGAACATGCTCCATGTCTTCCATAACAAAACCTTACTTAGCTAATTATTTCAGTTTAGAAATAATTCAACCTGTGCCACGTTGAGATTGTATATGTGATTTGTAGTACATTTAAGAAATATGCATTTAGAAACATAAGTAAAGTAGAATTTACAACTTCCTCTGCATCGTGGGGACTGGGGGACACAAGCAGTTGTAATTTTCTGGTATATGACCCCGTTGGTGATTTGGTGGATTATCTGGAAGGAGAAGAACTGAAGGGTTTTTGATAATATAGAATCAGACTTGGCCTAGATAAAAAAGGAGGTTTTCCAGACCCTTTGAGTCCGGTGCTTGGAGTTGGAATCGAGAGTGGGGGATTCTTTTGTAGACACTATGGACAGTATTTCTGCTGCCTATTTTTTTTTTGTTATATATATTCCTATTACTTATCCAAAAAATTTCCCGGCATATGGGATGATATTTCTACACTGTTGCTTAGAGACCATAATAGGAATAAAAATTTATGTTTGGTATAGAATTATCTTTGGATTGTGATGAATTACTGCTGTGCTGGTTTATATTCCTGACTGAGCTTTGATGTACATGCGTGATTTTATTTTTGCTTGAATTCAATAATTGAATAATCTGTTTGATCATTACATGATCAGCTTTGGCCAAAATTTATTCAACATTGTGCATATGGACCTACTGGAAAAAGAAAAACTAAATGAACGGCTGAACGCTATGTATTCAGTTTCTGCAAATCTCTGGGTCCTCATGCTAGCACATTGATACTCCTTGATGGAAGATTGTCAAGACATTGGAGGCAAGAGTAAACTGAGCTTTGAAAAATGAGACCTGTAGTGGCAATTAAGGCTGCATAGAATGATCTCACTGAATCTACACTATTACTTCCATTCTAGGAGTTCATGGAAAGTAATTAACATAGATGCCTACCTAAATACTGTTTTGAATCAGTTATGGCATAATTCAGGAGTTATAACAATACGTAACTTGAAAAGATATTGTAGATCCATCTTTGATAACCAATTTTGGTTGTTTGATGTATTTAGCCTTCCAATATTTCTGTTTATTCTTGATCATGACAACTACCAATCTTAGATCGTATCAGGAAAATCTACAATAAGTTTCCTCGAATTCCGGTGACGCAACATTTGGACTTGGCTGATGATGATGATATGAAAAAGCTATCTGAAGCTCTTGGGGCTGCAAAGACACGTGTGGAGAGCTGTTCATCATTTTTAAAGAATGCTATTAAGTAAGCTAGTATGGTTTTCTTTCTTTTTGTTTTCCCCCTGTGCAGTAGACCTTGATGGGTATAATAGTTTCAGCTGTTGCACCCTTTCGGCCTTTTCCTGTTAAGGGATTGATGGTGAGACTATCCATGACACCATGAAAATATTGACATGGCTAGCAAACTCGTACTATAAGGGCCATTTGAGAAATTCAATGTTAAAGTTGTTTGACCCAAGTATATCTATAAAAGAAGAGATGGTCTAGACTTTGTTTTTCCCAAGCTATGAATGTTGGATAGGAAAAATATTGTGAAGTGAGGATTAGACATTGGTAGAATTTAGATAACATTCACAAGAAAATGTAGCTACATATGAAATATATGCCTGCCATACCTACATTTTCATTCTAATTATTAATACTACTACATGTTTTTTTTTTTAAAAGAACTTATTAATTATAGAGTATTGAAATTATTGATTATCTACCATGGAATGAAGTTGGTTTCTCGAATATTTCTTAATTAACATAGTATATTAACTCTTAAAATATTAATTACCAAAACGCCAATTGTAGGAAATCTTTCATAGGCAAGGTGGGGCAAACTAGAAGCAACAAAGCAAGCCTGGAAGCCTAGAGAATTTTGCTCATTGAAAATCAAGAAAAGTTCATCTCTTTTACTTTTTTAAAAGGAGTTCCATACTTCCACAGTTGCACCCTCAAGTTGCACTTTAGAATCCCACATCGGTTGTGTACTAGCAAAGGCATTGGGCCATGATCTAAATAGAGTTAACCCGTTATTGAGCCTTGGGTTGTTGGGAGTTAGACTCTAGCATAGGGCCCATAACCCTTGATCTTCATAACAATGACCAAAATTCCATTAAAAATTGACTGACCTACGCATCTGGCTGCTGAATATTTGTTGGAAAAATAAAAACTAATATATCAGTATCCTAAAAGCGAAAGGTTTGGTAAGTCTTTTTTCGTAATGCAATCTGATTTCCATTTATCACATGTTAAAGCAATATTATGCCTTTGAAAAGTTTTTTTTTCTTAAACATTGGAAAATTATAGCTTAAATTTAGAAATGGGACCCTTTCTTTTGGGGGGAGGGACAAACTACAATAGGAAGTTGGATGCTTGAATAGGACGGATGGAGTATTCATTTTCTGGCCAATTTCGTCTGGGTCAGTTGGCCAGGGTTTTAGGTGTTGGCTGGTTTCTGTCTAATAGCCCTTGGTAAGAGAGAAATGTTCTATTTGTTGGTATTTGGGTGGATATTCTTATGCTAAAATTTGATTCTCGCTCAGCTGTTCCCATAGTAATTAAATCTACCAGATACATTTGTATTTGGGTGGATATTGGTAAGGTACTGCGTAGAACAGAAATTCCTTTGCAATGGAAATTGTGAGATCAAAGTTTGATAAGGTTCAACCCACTGCATTGCAGATTCGAATCTCATGGGTAAGGGATGGGAAGGGAGGGATTTAAGGGAGAAATGGCTACCCCCATTGTGTAGCCTATCTTTGTTTTCTTTTTTGAGAGGTAGGTGTGTGACCCCTTGTTGGTATGGGGATTGGAATTAAGGACCTCAACGTCTTTGCTTGTGTAGCCTATCTTTGTTGCCAATAAAAAATCCCACACGCATGAAAACAGTACTTTTCAAGGGCCAAAAATTATAAAAAAAGAGAAGCAAGCATATCCCATCATCCTTACATTAAGTATCATATGCTGAGAATTCAAGATATAGTGGTTTGTAGGTCTTCGAGCTGGGAGCATTTTTCACTGTTTAGTTTGATTTGTGTTTTTTTTTTTGATAAGTAATAAAAGTATAAACGAGCTCAAAATAGGTGACGTGTCCTATGTACAAAAAGAGTGTATGAGCACAAAAAGTGCTAAACCATAGCCATGCCATCCACAAACTCTACAAACGAATTGACCCGTGGCAAGGCGGGTTCACTACACCAAAAGTATTTGGACTGTAGGATCAAGTCCTTCAGCCTATCTAGGCTATTTTCTACATTATCAAAAACCCTGCTATTCCGTTCCCTCCACACAACCCAACAAAGGAGCAGCATCCCAGACAATGCTTTTCCTCTTCCTCTTATAAAGTGACCAGTTCAGCAACAAGTCCTTTACTGACCTAGGCATCACCCAAGGTAGCTTGAATAATTGTAAATCTCTTGCTACTTGACAATGCGTCAAAAGGGGATTAACACTTTCCCCGTCCCCCTTGCACATGTAACACTTATCAACATAGATTTTCCCCTGTTAAAATAGCTTCATTGGTGGCCTCCCACATGAGAAAACCCACCCTGACAAAAGCCTGTTAAGTCTGCAGATCATTTTTTTAGGAGGACCAACATTAATCCTTGATTGCCAATGACATTGTACTCTTTTACTTTGAAAGGTGTAGAGATACTTCCAGGATGTTGGTGTCAATGTTGTTTGGCTCTGGAAATGCGTCTCTAATTCTGTTCTTTTGTTTCTAGGTGGTCTGCGGAATTTGGTGCTCGTAGGGTTGGATCTCCGGAACTACATGATATGCTGGCTGAATATATTTACTCTGAATCTCCTGAAGTGGTAGGTCTGCGGTAGGTGCCATTTCTTATTTCAGCTTTATGACCGTATTCACGATGTTGAAATGGCTGCTACTATTACAGCTGTTTGATCTTTCTGTGACCTGTCTGTTTAAGGAATATCTTGAGGTAGGGCGTAGTACTGAGATGTGTCCTACAAGCATGTCCAGTGAAGGCAAGCAGTTGAAGAAGAAAGGGAGGAAAAAATGCCTTCTCTTTCCAGGGATCATCTATGCCTGCAGGCCTCACCGGCACAAAGCCTGAGTACTAAGAAATTTCATCAACTGTAATTAACAGTGGGAATTACATCTATACGTATAATTGAAAAGAAAACCCTAATTTTTCTTGGAGTCGAAGGTACAGAGTAAACGATAAATTTTACCCTAAGAATACATCTGAACTAAAAGAGACTCTATGATAATACCACTTTGAGCAATTACCCTAACTACTTATGTGTAATGACCCAGATAAGGACTAAATGCACAGCTAAATAGCTAATTCCAATATATTTTCAAATAAAAGTGCTTGGAACCCCAATAATAATTCCATATGATGTCTATTGACCTTGTGCTTGAGGCCTCCATTGTATGGCATGTGAGGATCCATCATGGAAGTTATATAATCCCCATGTGAAGATCTCAATGAAAGTTAAGTGATTTCTGTTCCTCTTTCTCTTTCCTTAAGAATCAAGATTTGATCCAACTAATCCTTGTACCTGCGGTTGATTTTCCTACATGCTTAACCATGAAAGAATTCTACAAGTGATTTCATTATACACCGAAGACAAGTTTCTATACAAAGATTCATTTGTAACTTTTGGTTTAGATCTTATAATGATAGCTCCCCATATATTGATAGCAAGGATTAACAAGATTCGTGGGTTGAACACTTATGTGGCCTACTACCGGTGGCAGATTCAGAAAATTTGTTCCGTGGGGGCACAAATTTAACATTATTTTATTACAAATACAAAGCTTAAAAATCATAATTGTGTTGGAAAATTGTAATAAATGTGGGAAATTGTGCAAGTTCTGACACAATTATCTAACTAATGGCTGGTTAGTCTAATGGCTAAGTAAAGTAGAATTGTGTACAACACCGTGAAAAACATCGAAATCGTATATTTATTTAGTGTTGAAGTTAGTTAGAAAAGACCAAAATTGGGTTTATCCCACATTAGAAATTAACAAAACTTTGGCCAGTACATACACAAATTCTTTTTCATTGAGTAAGATTGTATAGCATAAAGGCTCTCTCCATGTGCAATTTCAGTGGGGGCAACACAGTTTTGCTTAATTTCACGTCAAAACGACTCCGTTAGGTGTTTTAGTGGGGGTCATGTGACCCCACCCATGGCAACATGTATCTGCCTATGCCTACTACGTAGTTCCTTTTTTTAGTCATAGACTGTCCTCTGTGGTGGCAGGTGATTTGTGCTCTGTGGTGCTTTACTAAAGGTGAAGTCTGAAGGACTTTTACCTTGAAATTATTTGTCTATGTAACATGATATTAATTAGATTCATTGGCCTTGAAGATGTGCTACTCAAATTATTTACATCATTGCAAATTTTAGATAAAATGGTTCCTAAAACTCTTAGTTTCTGCTGGCATGTTTCTGACTATCATGGTTCTGTGCCAATTTCATTTTGTCTATGCTACTTTTCAGGACATGGCTAGAGTATCTTTTCATTTTGTTAGAGGGAAAAGTCCAAAAAAGTTTGCTTCAGTCCTCGTAAATTTTATGGGAAAGGTTATTCATTCTACCATAATTCAAACTTTTAACTGATTTAACTTTTTCTTCACCTGTATTTCTGCCACTCTTATCTCTTTCTTAAATAGGTTTACAGGGCTTGACTCACGTTTTCCCTCCCAAATTTGCAGTGTTATCCAGGTGAAGATGATCTGGCCATTGCACGAGCAATTTTGATGTAAGTGAGATTGATTTCTAAATTCCTGATTTTATTTAACAGCTGTGTTTGTTCTTATTCGTAGTTTGTAGTCAAAATTGATTTTAAAAGATACAATCTCTGTCTAAAAGAAAGAGTGCTGCTTTACATTTTCGTTTGTTCCAGAAAAGGACAAACATTTTTAAAATTTAAGCTATAATTTTCTACTGTATTTAAAAAAAAAAATCTTTATATCGAAAAAAGTGATATTTCTTTTACGAGATGAGGATGAGGATGAGCCTGATGAGGGGATTGCTGATTGAAGAATTTGAATACTCCCTCCATCCCAAAAAGACTTGTCCTCTGTGCCAAAATACTTGTCCAATTTCCAAAAGTGAAACTAGTAAATATCATTGTTTCCTGATATGCCCCTCATTAATTACATATTTTTATTGCTTTGTGACTCATTAATAAACAGCAAAAGTAATGCTATAACTAATAGGAGCAATTCAGGAAACATTGTTCAAATTATGTTTTTATTTTAGATCTTTCTCAAATTATGTTTTAATTTTATCCACTGATTTTAGACAGTCTTTTTGGGACAGAGGAAGTATTTTTCTTCTTCTTGAGAAAAGTTTCAAGCTGAGTAGGTGGTACCGGAGTTTAGGTCAGTGTGTGACTGACTTACTTCTTTTCGAGGGCATTTCACATGGACTAAAGGTCGGGTCTCCAACTGTGTGTTCATGGAAATGGAAAGGCATCCTTCTCATTCTGAGAAGTGCTTGGTTCTTGCTAAGATTCACATGTTGTTCTAAGAGGGGAAAGGCAAAAATATAATTGTTTTATCTATTGAGCCGCTGGGGAAAGGGAGTGATACTAGGGAACCTGGTCGTGTCCTCTTTCAGATTGGGGCCTAGTTGGTGAGTTCATTGGGGGAGTCTAGAAAAGTGGACGTGTATTCAACTAATCCTAAAAGAGATAGAGGGGGGAAAGAGTTGCTTAGGTTGATGTCGTCAGGTAATTATTGAGGGCCGTGTGTTGGGTTCGGGTCTTTAGTTTCACCCAGAGGGATACCGAGTTGGATTGTTAGGGGTCTTGGTAGTTTTTGTAAGAGTCATCTTGTAATAGAGCTTAATCGAACTGGAAGCTGCTCTTGGTTGCTAGTCTGTTTCTTGTTTTGGTTTATTTTTGGTGGTTTATTTTTTTTCCTTTCGATTATAATGGGGAATTTCTTATCGACTAATGTTTATTCTTATGATCTATTAGATCTTCTATGAAAAAATAATATAAAATGCTTGACCTTTTTAAATGGGACACTTTTTGGGGGATGGAGTTAGTGGGTCAGTAATATTGTTAACTTTAGAAGAGATTGATGAAATGCCAAGGACTTTAATGACCTTGTCGTGGTTAATCTTCCAGTAAGTTTGATTACTGGAAGGTTAGATCCACAGAAAACAAAAAGGCGGAACCACCTTCCCCAGAGCACTGAGCACTCCATCGCAACTTGTGGAGTCCATTATGGATACCTTAGGTTCCCTTGTCCCTTTGGAAAGATCACTTTCCTCTGACCATCTTCCATCTTGGTCGAGGAGTTGAAGAGAGATGGTTTTAAGGATCTAGGAAGCAGCAACTCTTTCCGGAAGACCTGAGTTGGAATTCAACATGTCCTGCAAACACATGACACTCTCGACATGTCTGGGAATGTCTGGGAAATATCCCTAGGTGGACAGGATAGTTTTCCCAGTTCGTTAGCCTGACATCTGTGGACACACTTGAACAGTTGGACGCGCCTAGAGACATTGGGGACATGCCTCAAGGTTAACATGCAACCTTTATAGGGGATACCCTGTATGAATTATAAAAATATTCTCACCAATTCACATCATGAAGGGTCTGAAGCTTCATCTTTCAAACCAAATTCCTTCAGTATTGTGTATTTATAGCTCAAAAATATTAAAGTATAATATGTCCTTGTTGTCCTACTTTCTACAACAGTTTCGTATCATCGTACTAGAATCATGCTGTGCCATGTCATCATGTTGGTATTTGTGTATTCTATTTAAGGCTTGACTACAGTTGCTAAAAGGTGGGGGTAATGTAATGGAACTTTAGGGGTGCTTCTACACAAAGGGTTCTGGTTCATATAAAAGAACTAAGATTTAATGAATGTAATAAATGGGTATTGTTCTTGCAAGTATGAGCAGACAAGGGCGCCCACTGTGATCATTGTTAATATGCTTTAGTTTTTTTTACATCTGCACTGTGGTAGGCGGCAGCTTTTGTAACTGGTTGCCACTGTTTCTTTCATGTTTGAATGAGGGTTCACGATTGTATCTCTTCTCCTTGTAGGTATCTATGTCTTGGTAACCTCAGAGATGCGAACAACCTTATCGATGAGCTAAAGAACTTAGTGCAGTCCCAGGATCTAGACTTTCCACACTCAGAATTGATCGAGTTTATCAATTATCTTTTGCTGACGTAAGTTGTATTTGCTTCTTTTTCACGCATAGATGCACCAACACACGCAAACATGCATATATATATATATATATATATATATATATTCAGATTACAGAATACTTGAATATTCTCTTGATAATATATAGCAAATGAGCAAGGATATAAGTTTCCACTTTGGTTAAATCATTTATTGCTAGACGTCCAAAACGATGCATACTCTGAAGCTCCCAACAAAATATCCCCTTGAAATGTCAAGTAAGAAAAACATGCCCGGACTACAGGTATTTATTATGATCAATGTCCCTCTTTCTTTTTCTCCACAGGCTCCACATAAAGTGAAGTGGCACAGAAAGCCATCTCCTTCTATTAGCTCTACTCAGTGTAACCCAAATCAAACAGCAAAAATAGTTTCTGTTTTCAACGTAACCCAGTCAATCACGAACAGCAAGAATGAAATATCACATAACCTGTTTCTAGCTTACTTTTAGATACGTGAGAGTTTGTGTGTGTGTGTGTGACTGACAAACTAAGTTGGAAAGTATCGCTCTTTCTACAAACGGGAGGAGTAAAACCATCCGCTTTGGAATGCCTTACTGGTTTCTGTTACATCATTGATTCTCGGATATGAGCTCTGCAATCTTTAATATCATACTTATGAAGTAGACATCGTGATGAGCCATTCTTAGGATGAGCCCTCGTCTTCTTAGAAAGTTCTTGGGCATTCAATTTAATCATTGAAAATTAGACTAGAAACAGTTAGAAGATTCATCTAAAGAAATCTATAGATAGCTTTAGATAACTATGTGTAAAATGGCCTGGCTATTTTCTATAAAGCTTGAAATCCCAGTACGGCTTCTCGTTCGAGCTCCTACTACTCTTCAGGTTCATAGCTTCATATACACCTCTATTGAGTTCTAATTGTGATTTTGTCAGCGTGTATGCCTGAAAGAAAGAGTAATTTTATGTTTTCCATGTCTTTGTTTTTTTCCTTTTAAAGAGGATCAATAGTGGTTTCCCACTTATCCCTATTTCCAAATTTCTTATTTCTTTTTTTTATAGGTAAGTGTGTCCCCTTGTTGGTATAGGGATTGAAACCAAGGACCTCAAGGTCTTTGCCTGAGTGCCCTTGCCATCTCTCCCACCCCTTGGGTTCAAAGTTGTTTCTTATTTCTTGGGGAATACCACCTTTTTGACCACCGTACAAATTGAGGAAATCCAATTTGACCAACGACGTTTCATGACGACCAAATTAATCAACCAACTTTTAATTTGGTTGCAATGTCGTCCTCGCCATGAACCCTCCGTTAATTTGACAATTCCACGTAGACACCATGTTAGGAGTCAACAAACCTAAAAAAATCAAATTGTACAGAGGGTTCACGGCGAGGACGATATTGCAACCAAATTAAAAGTTGGTTGGTTAATTTGGTCGTTATGAAACGTTGTTGGTCAAATTGGATTTCCCCAATTTGTACGGTGGTAAAAAAGGTGGTATTCTCTATTTCTTGAATGCAACAGCAATTGCTTAGTATTTATCTGTTCATATGGGCTGTACTTGAGATGACAATTGGATGGGATAACAGAAGTTTATGAATCATATTTATGCAGTTTGCAGAGAGATGCTTTGCCTCTATTCAACATGTTGAGACAAAATTATAAGTCTACATTAGATCGAGAACCTGTATTCCAAGAGGTGCTTAGTATTTTGTTTCAATGGAGTATTCTACAAAGTTCATGTACTGTTTTTTTTCTTTTTCTAAAATGGAGACCATTCTATGAGATGGTCTATTTTTTGGGGGGGGGGGGAGTTGTGGAGGGAGGATTTACGAGGACCACAACATATCATCAATATAATGATTTTTTGTGTGTAAACAGTTGTTAGATGCAATCGCAGGAAAGTTCTATGGAGTACAGCGTAAGAATCCTCTGCAAGGGATGTTTGGAGATATCTTCAAGGTAGTATCGTTTTCTCCTTCAGCAACAATTTTTATTTTTTACTTTTTAAAATTGCAAGCAGATGACAACGATTTACTTCATGCATCTGTACGGTTGATTTCCAAAATGAAGTGGAAAACAAGGAAATTGGCATCTATTCCAGAATGTTCGAATCAAAGTACATCCTATAATGGAAAGATTCTAACTTGGAATTTGTAAACTTGGAATCTTGCAGATGATGGGAGAATAGTATGTATCATCGAGAATGTCAAATATTTTCATATCGCGACAGATTGAACTTGTTGAGAAACCTTGTCTTCGTTCTAGAGTGTACTTTGATATTGGGCACTGAGTGATTTGTTCGTTATAGTAGTTGTGGATCGGCTGACAAGACACAAGTTTGCAGTTTGTCTTGCCGAAGCAAACTATGAATCTCTTGTAGTCTCGTCTGTTTAGTGCTGATGATGGTGATTGTATGCTTGTAAGTGCTTGTTTGGTAAAGCGTTTTGGTTAAAACGCTGGTAAAAAACGCAGCGTTTTTTCTTTAAAAGTGTTTCAATGTAGCGTTTTAAAAATATGGAGCATTTTAAAACGCTCTAATTTGTAGTGTTTTAAAAATATGTTGTGTTTACAACTATTTTGTTTATGAAAAATAGCGTTTTGAAATAATTTTCCAAACGTGTTTACAAAAATAAAACTGCGTTTTGAAAATGCAGTGTTTTAAAAACGTTGCGTTTTGAAAAAACTGTATTTTCAAAACGCTGTACCAAACGAGATCTAAGTTAAGAAGTAAATTTGTTCCTCAGTTGTGGCTAGGATTGGGAAGGAAATTGTTAAAATAATTTTTGCTAGGGGATTTTATTAGAAGCACCACAACCTTTTGAAATCACACACAAAAAATAAAGATCTACAACCTCTGTTGGTGAGGGCAGTTGGTGGGTTGCCGTTAGGGGTGGCAATTGGGTGTTACCGGTTAATTTGGATATTATCCAATAAAACCCATTAAGGTTAATGGGTAGTTTTGGATATTATCCAATAACACCCATTAACCTTAATGGGTGTTATTGGATAATATCCAATATTATCCATTAATAAATGGGTATTATCCGGATAATATCCAATAAGGAATATCATTTATTATTTTGAGTATTACTTGCCTACTTATATTATGATTCACTAAGCATAACATACACACACAAACTCACTTAAACACACACACATGCCAAAAAAAACACACACATGACAAAAACACACACATACACACAATGATAAGTTAATAACTTAATATTCATAAATCATAATATTTTCACCAACTTTTCACATTTAATAAAAAATTAACGGGCCCCACGTTCAACAATAACCAAGATATTTTCTTAATTTTGATATTTATCTTTTCTTTCCTTTTTTTACACTTCAAATAAAAAGTGATATTTGTAATGCGACACTATTTTTATTACCTTATATATATAAAGTTGTCAAAATTTTATGATAGTCTTCATAGTTGTGAGATAGAAAATATACGTGTTTATTGATTTGACACTAATAAATAATTATGTAAAAGTAAGAAAAAAATAAAAAAGTCAAATACCTTATTAAAAAATTAAAAATTTATATTCATTATAATTATAAATTATAAATAACAAACAAATATTCTTAATCCAAAACAAATAACAAATATGTTCATAATAATCAATAATTTTTATGATTACTTGTTTATATTTATATTAACTTTCAAATTTATATATCAAAAGGTGGTTTGGTCTAGTGGTAATAAGCTTTGTTGTAAGGCAATTTGATTCAGGTTCGAATCTCGTTAATGGTAAGCTATGCATTTAATTATTATTATTTTTAAGTAAAGGCCGTGGCGGTTGGAGGCGGTGGCAGTGTGGTGGTGGTCGGTGGTGGCATGGGTAGGCGATGGAGGTTGAAATGGCGGTGGGTGGAGATTGTTCACGTGGTGACATTAGTGGATAAATCCGATGGATAACCTTAATTATCCATAATTATCCATTTGTTAATGGGTGTTAATGGATAATATCCATTAACACCCATTAACCCAATGTTAATGGATAATAACCAATAAGTCTTTTATAATGGATATAATAGATAATCCATTGGGTTGGATAATTTTTTGCCACCCCTAGTTGCCGTGGTGTTTTTGGTCTCATAGGTGGGTCCAATATTCCCTCAGTAAAGTGAGTAAAAAAAGTGGATTTTTCTATGCTGGTGGTTAAGAACTAGGAAGTCATTATTTTAGGTAATGTGAACAAGTAAAAAGCTAGGATTTTTAGCATTTTTTAACGTTGTTATGTTTAGTAAACTGAGCATTTCTTCACCTCGTATTGCAATAATTTTCTTGGGAAAACGTTGTGTTTGGTGAGCGTTTTGGGGTGACATGCCCCACCAAACAAAGCCCAAGTCTGCTGATGTTTAAAATGTTATCCAAGTCAGCTTCTTACTGGTGTTTTAACCACCACATAAACTATTAATGTGGTGATTTAGAATTGCTGAATATTTTCTAGGCAACCAATGTGCTTGGAGATTTGACGACTAAACCATATAGCTAGATCTGTCAAAATTGAGTTTGGATCGGATGAGACCATCTGATTTTTCATGGGCTTGGGTCTCAATCTCTAAGGTTTGAAAAACCCGTTTTTTGGCCTGACCCAATAGACCCATGGAACCAGGCCTCGAAAGTCCAACGGATCCGATCATGACAAGTCAAACGTAAATTTTTTTTAAAAAAAACTATTTGATTGAAAGTAAGGAAGATTTCAAGATTAACTTGAATGAAAAGACATTCTATGTTTTGATTCATGGGTTTGTGAGGCAGAAGAGAGTAGATAAGACCTTCCAATTATTTGATAAAAATCATAAAATGCAAAGTTTTTGTTTTGTCCCACGTATTTCGCTTTATTCCGTGTTAAATTGCTAATTGAAGGGCTTTGTAAGAATAAAAAATTTGAGAAAGCTTTACATTTATTTTCGGGGATGAATGAATTGGGCATTATTCAAGATGTTAACTTGCTTATATGTAGCATTAGTTGCATACGCAGGTATACATGCTGTGGGTTTGACTTGCGTTGAAGTGGTGCGAGAACCTATTTTTGGGTAGTTTGTATGAATAAGGAAAGGTGGTGGGTTTTAGTTTTCCTTGTAATAGTGTGTTTCCTCTTTAACATATTAGCTTTCTTGTTCCATGAGTACACCACCCATGCATTTTATATAGAGGTGGTTTTCTATAAGACTTACATATCTATTCACGGATCTATTCAGGTTAAATGAGTTAAAATTCAGAAATCTCAATAAAATATTTAATTTTTTAAAATTACAACGTCACTCCTCATGTTTATATATGCATGTTATCACTTTTAACTATTAATATTGTCACTTTGTAGTATAAAATGTGTCATTTTGACTCTAGAAGTGTGGTTCTGTATTTTTAATAAAAATTATCATTTTTTTTCCTAATAAAGTGTTATATTTTGGGTTTAAATGTGTCACTTTTAGCCTTAAATTTATTACTTTTATTTTGGAAAGTGTTTCATTTTTTATAAATGAAAACCATTACGTTTGACATTAATGTGTCACTTTATAGCTTTAAAAGTGTCACTTTTGAGCATTAAATGTATTACTTTTAATCCTAGAAGTGTCATTTTGTCTTATAAATAAAAATCGTCGTTATTGACCTTAAAAGTGTCACTTTTTAACATTAAATGTCATCTTTTATCATTAAAAGTGTCACTTTTGGTCTTACAAATGTTATTTTACATTTTAATAAAAATAATAATATATTTTTTTCCCTTGATAGTGTCACTTTTGAACTTGAAATGTGTCACACGAGACCTCCGGCCAAGGTTTATAGCTTTCGAGTTCCGCCTGTGATCCGCTCGACTGGACTATTTTTGTGAGTTATAGTAACATGTTTTTTATTTATTATGATCCAAGAATTTCTAAATAGAGTTTCGTCTTATCAAATTCTATCCTACATAAGTTTTTACCTTATATATATATTTATATATATAAACCGTGAGTCTTAATGCAGAGGTAGATCAATCGAATTTTCAATTCTAAATTTATCGTTATAGTTCTTGTATCATCTTTGTCTTTATGTGCTGAAAGAGAAATAATAAGCTTATTACAAGAAGTCTTTTATAAATAAGAAATCATTTATTTCATTGTAAGTAATATATATATATATATATATATATATATATATATATATATATATATATATATAACCTAGGTAATCTAAAAATAATAAAATTTCACCAAAATTTGCTTTCCTAAAATAGAAAATCATGCTATGTAATAAATGTGGTGGACCATGTATTGAAAACATAAATCAAACTATATATTAATTGCTTACATGTGTCTTAATTAATCAATTACTACTTTGAAATGTGAAAATCAAATACAACATTGGAATATGAAAATTAAATATTATCTTGAAATTTGAACACGCTTCTAATGATTTGAAAGCATAGTTAACAAAATATTTCAACACCATCAACATCTTATTTTATTGTCTATTTTACATGTTAATAAATTGAGATCAAAATTTTTAATAATATTTTATACGTTAAAATTTGTGGTCTTAAATAAGATAAAAGATTACGAGCTTAAGCAATCGGCTTCAGCCAATATATATTATGAAAATATTATACTTTTACTTTTATTTAATAGCAAATAGTCCGTAAAAAATGTGTTTATTCAAATATTAGAAACAGAAAAAATAAAATAGCAAACCATTATTTAATTTTAACCCGAGCACGTAGGTCAAACTAAAAAACCTCGAACATTAACCAACGAACTAAGTTCCAACCAATCCGAACTAGATTTTATGTAAAAATATTGCTATTTGTTCGGTTTTTAATGTTCAATCCCTTAAATCTAATTATTTTAGTAATTTAAAAAATCAACTAATATTTTATTGTAATTTTTTTTACCAACTAAACAGTAAAAAGCTTGGACATCACATTGTAGGAGCTAAAATTTGAATGTAAGCAATGTTGAAAACAAAGTGTTTATCTCAATAATATCATTGTCTACATCAGTAAAAACAAGAAAATCACAACTAGATAACAGGAAAATTACAAAACGAAAAAAAAAAATAACTTGATCACAAAAATATATTTATTGAAATATTTAAATATAAATTATACATATAATGAAATGAACAAAAAGTAAATGCAATGCATTGACAAATCTATAAAAATATAAATAAGCATATATAGACATATATTTTACAATTTCCATCGGACCCGAATTTAGTATAACAAAATATTTCAACATCATTAAGATCTTAATTTTATTGTCAATTTTACATGTTAATAAATCGAGATCAAATTTTTAATAATATTTTATACGTAAAAATTTGTGATCTTATAGAAGATTACAGATGATGAACTTAAACAATCGACTTCAGCCAACATGTATTTTAATAATCATATAGTTTCACTTACACGTAAAAGAAAGATAGTCTCGACAAAAGTGTGTTTATTAAAATATTAGAAACAGAAAAAAAAAGTAACAAATTATTATTTATAATTTCAACTCGAGTATTTAAGTCAACCAAAATTTACGATCAATCATTGGTAGTATCATATGCAATGACGATTAACAGAAAGTTAACGAGAATTATTATCGCATGTAGGATTTCCTGAAGTATGATTAAGAGCAGATGATAATTTTTAGGTTAACAAATCGTTATGGTCTAAAAATATTGATTGATATGAGATAAAGAGAAAAACAACAAAATAACACAACAAATGTTATGTATAATGAATTCAGAATATATCATATTACCGATACAATGATGTATTTTTATATAAATAGTTGCAATTCATTTTTTAAATTTTATTTGTTGTCTTTCTTTTGCTTTAATAAAATTTAATAAAAAGTTATTCGTTCGTTTAACGCACGAGTGTAAAACTAATGCATAGTAAATAAAAACACTCTATATTACTCTAACCGATAGCAATTTTAATCAATTTTGTATATAAAAATATAAAGTTTTTTTGGCCCATAGGCTGAGAGTTGATATGGGCTGGGCTTAACTTTTTTGAGGCTCGGTATATCTTAGGTCAGACCCAGCCTGATAACAGTTCGAATCAGTGATAAAGATGAAATGGGCAACTTAGTTAGGAAGACGTGATTCTGAAATATGAACTATCTCAACAAGGACCAAAAGAGAACTCCAAGTCCAGTTACTAGCACGTAACTCTAACATATACACCCTCTGTTTTGGGTAAAAAGTTTCTATTTGAAAGTTAATTTTTTTAAAAAATTAAATAAATTTACTAGCTTATTAGTAATAAAATGATGTTTAAGCCTTAATTTTTGAAAAATGAACTCTTTAAGTAAACTATTCTAAAATAGAATAGTGAACTCTTTGTTTGAAATAGAGGGAGTATATGAGAATCACATATATCTAAATTAGTGATGCTCCCGTGCGTTGCACGGTTTGTACACTGGTATAAAATTATATACTCAATTAAAGTTGAAGAATATACAATTAAAAAGTTTAATATGAAAAAATAAAAATAAAAAGTAAAATTGAAGATAGATCACATAAATTTGAAAAAAGTAATTATAAATTTATTTAGATGTGTTTCCTTATTCAGAAAGGGAGGATTTGATGGAATTCAACCATCTTCGTCATTCGTTAAGTCAACAATTGATAATAGACATGTACCTCTAAATGACAAAATTTGATAGAGATAATAGTTTCCGATATTTCGTACTAATGTAGTAGCTATAAAAAAACGTTGGTTATTGAAAATATAAACATATAAAAATACATTTTATATCCTCACATTCTCTTCTTTTTTTCATACCCCGTTCTTATTCTTCTTCATTTTGTGTTTGTGTGTATGATTCAAAATAAATTTACTTTTGTGTTTGTGCTACTGTGCATATACTGTTTGATGAAATGTCTAAATAGAAATTTGTTTGTTTTTAAATATCCTCTTTGAAACTCAATACATCAATTTTGAATCACAATGTATCATTTGTAAATTGTGATGCATCGACTTAGATGCAGGATGCAGGTAAGATGCATTAATTTTGAATCATATGTTGATTGTGTACATAAAAGAAGAGAGATGGAGGTTTGGTGCATTATGATTTAAGGCGTGATGCATAAATTAGATTATGTGATTTAAATTGATGAATTGATTAAGTGATTCGTAGTGCGCCTTCGGTTCATTTAGAATCATAGTTTTTTCGCTCCAAAATTGTCCTTTTTAGTTACAAAAAAAACATAAAAAAACTGTAGCGGTTGAAAATTTTACATAGTGGATGGACCCGAATTTCTCCCTAAAACAAACAACAACAAAAAGGACTAAAAATACTCAAAATTTCATGTTACCCAAATTTTTCAATTGATTCCATCCAAATTATTATTACTTTAATGAACAATAAATATTACTCAAATTATAACCAATCTGACCCAAAAAAAATCTCAAGCACTTGTCATATAGATAAAGAGCTTCTCACTCTCTAACCTAAAAACCACATCCCCACTCACTCTAACCTATATACACATCGCCTCACTCTCACTCTTACTCAATTAAGTCGTTTAAAAAGTCACATTTCTTATTTTTATAGCATTAAACCTAGGGAAATTCCTCCGGTAAACGTGAGACAATGACTTTTCATCTCTTCAAACCATCCGTTTCAAAAATTAATCCGCCGATTTTCCCCAAACAAAATAGAATTAGATCAAACCATTTTGTAGCAAAGTGCGTTAGATATATTTTTTTAATAAAGTATTCAACTTTGTATTTCGATTTTTTTTTAAAATATTAGAGCTTAACTTTACTTAGTGATTTGGAAAAAAAAAAAACTTATAATAAGATCCAAGTATTTATACTTTTTATCTAATTATTTTTTTAAATACAGTTTAAATAAGTCGAAACTTTTTTATATTTTCAGTATTTAACGTTATACCCGAATTTTTTATATTTTGAGTATAGAAAAAAATATAGATTTCGAATTTTTAGATTTGTATTTTGAAGATCTATTTTTTAAACATTTTTTATAATTAAAATACATCTATTTTAAATCACTTGTATCTAATGTAGTTGTTCAAAATTGACCTCTTTGTAGTCACTAATTTATTTGTTTTTCGTCTTTACATTTGAAATTCCTTTGATTTAATTAGATTTTATATATAAATATTCATTATTCTGATTTGATAAAACCAAAATTGATAAATTTGTAGGCATGGTGCATATTAATAAATAAACATAAATATATATTGGTTACCAATAAATTTGTCTCAGTTTGAAGATCATTAAATTATATTAAATTTAGCACATACACTTGAACATAAAGTTTATTAAATTATCGTAATTTATTCCATACATCTTTAATCCTAGACATTGCATATGTTTAAGCTATTTATTGATTACAAAGGTATCCTGAGAATTTAATAATTTCGCATATATAACTGTTTTCAGTTTATTGTAGCTCCATGATCTCTAGAAAAAAAGAGAGGATCAAGTGCATGAGATCCTAAGCAATCGAACTAAAAAGAATACAGTAAGTATTACAGGTTAGAAAGATACCTTTAAATTGTAAAATATACATTTTACATGAAAAACCGTTAAGTTATCTAGGCTTACCCTTCGGTCTGACTGATGTCTCTAAGCAAAATGAGAGAGGGAGGCATTTTATATAGATTTTTTCTATATTGGTGTGTTATCTTTAGCTGTTTTTAGCAATGATGTTCAACAAACAAAATTGTAACAAATTTATAGTGATTTTATCTTTGAAAACTGCTCGAGAAGAGAAAAGCTAAAGAACTGTCTAACTCCCTTAGGCTTCCAATTACAGCCGAAGAAATTAATCTTCAATGATAATTCATGTAATTGTTTTGATAATTTATTCATTTATCATTCAATTGATAGGCGATTATTAAATTCAACAATTGAAATAAATAATTATTTATTTGCTCATTGAAATTTCAATATAGTTAAAAAAATCATAACTATTTTTTATATTGTCGGATGTGAATGAGGTTGAAATAGTTTGGTATATATGGTTGTCAATTGTCTCAAGTCAAATTAGAAAGAATGTCAAAAGTTTTCGGATTTATTTATCTGATTAATTTTGATTACAAATTCGTTTCATTTCCCAATGCATTAATGACACATATACAATGTAAAAGTGTTGTCATTTTTGGAAAGTGCATTTTGGCGGAAACTTTTCAAAAATCGCACCTCTCCTTTTATATATGTATAGATGCAGCTACTAGAGAATGCGTATAAAATTTGAATTTTATACATAGTAATTTAATCTCATCTATTGTTTCTAATATTAAAAGTCTTTTACATAAATATTTTAAAACCAACATAATATTTTAACTAATGTGTGATACAACTCTTACAAATGTGATATAGTAGAACTCTTTTATCTAAACGCTTTTAAAATCAACATCACATTTTAACCAATGTGGAATACATCCCTTCTATTGGTAATATAGTAAAAATCTTTTATTTAAAAATACCTAAAATCAACATCACTTTCTAACCAATGAGAGATACATATATTCTATTGGTATTAATAATAGAAATATTTTATTTTAAAACTTTGAAAACTAACATCACTTTTTAACCAATGTTTGATACATCTATTTTATTGGTAATAATAGAATTTTAAAAACCAACATCAATTTCTAACCAATGTGAGATACATCTCTTATATACTAATAATTGTAGAATATTTTGCAACCAATGTGAGATACATCTCTAACCAATGTATGTTACATCTCTTTTATTGGTAATAATAGAATTTTAAAAATCAACATTAATTTCACCAATGTGGAATACATCTCTTCTTTTAGCAATAATTGTGGAATACTTTGTAACAAATGCGATATATATATATATATATATATATATATATCTTCTGTTTGTAATAAGAGTGCAAATCTTCAATCTAATAGTAGGTTTCATATAAGACGGTTTTACAGATCTTAATTCATAAGACGGAGTCCCACTCTCTTTTAGCTCAACCCACCAACACATGGCGAGTCCATCAAGGAGGGTCTTTTTTTACCAAAAATATCCATATAGATGTCTTACCTAAGTTTTAGCTTTAATCTTAAAATTTTTAAAACCAACATTTCTTTCTAAATAATATGAGATACATCTTTTTTATTGGTAATAAAAGTAGATGTCTTTAATCTAAAGACTTTTAAAAGTAACTTTTTTTTTTCTAAACAATGTAATACATCTCTTTTTATGATATTAAAAGTAGAAATGTTTTTTTGATCTAAAAACTTTTAAAACCAGCATCAATTTATAACCAATGTGAGTATGTGAGTACACTCTCCTATTTAGAGCTGTTAAAATGGGTTGGCGGGGCGAGCCAACCCACAACCCACTTCAATCCACTATTTGGCGGGGCGGGCCAGGGCGGGCCAGCCCAAAAACATGGCGGGCCTAATAAATACCAACTCAACCCACCTCTTTTAGGTGGCGGGGCGGACTAGCGCAACGGGCCCAAGCCTTTTTGACAACTCTAGGCGAGCCAACCCACAACCCACTTCAACCCGCCATTTGGCGGGGCGAGGTGAGTCAACCCAAAAAAGTGGTGGGTCTAAAAAATTTCAACCAAATGCACATTTTTTAGGTGGCGGGGTGGGCTAGCCCAACGGGCCCAACCCAATTTGATAGCTCTACTCCTATTAGTAATAATAGTAGAGATTAACGTTGGTTTTAGAAGCCATTAGATTAAAAACCTCACTTATTATTACCAATAAAAAAATTGTATCCCACATTGGTTAGAAAGTAAAGTTGGTTATAAAAGTTTTTATATACTTTCTCCGTTCCCGGCAAAAAGTCTATTATTCTATTTTGAGATGTTTCACTTAAATAGTTCACTTTAAAAAATAAAGACATAATAAAAGTGACATTTTATTACTAATGGTCTACTAAAAGTGTTTTTTTTTTAAATTGACTTTCAAACGGGGACTCTTATTTGGAACGGAGGGAGTATAAGACTTCAACTAATATCAACAATAAAAGAGATTAATATATAATACTCCCTCTGTCCAAAAATTATCGTCTGGGTTGATTTGGCGCACGGTTTAAGAAACTATTTGACTGGATTATTAATATTGGAATAGTGTGTGGTTTCATTTAAAGCCCATGAATATGTGACTCAAAATTAAAGTAAGAATAAAAAGTAAGGATAAAGTGATAATGATAAAAGTGATATCTTAAAAATGAAACTTTCAAAGAAGATAATTATTTTGGGACAGACGAAAAAGGAAAGGAAGACAATAATTTTGGAACGGGGGGAGTATATACTAAGTATTGTTAATATTAGTTACTCATTCCGTTCCATGCAAAAAATTCATTATTTCATTTTGAGATGTTTCACTTAAAAAGTCCACTTTAAAAAATTAAGGTATAAAAGTATCATTTTATTACTAATGAATTGCTAAAAATGTCATTTTTTTAAAAAAATACTTTTAAACGGGGACTCTTTGCCCGAAATTGAGGGAGTATTAGCTAATAGCTTCCTGATGAAAAGACAAAAAAAAAAACATGTTGAGTTGGAAGCTTGAGAATTCACTTTTAACAAAAATGAAGTGAGGTGTCACTTTGTGGGTGTCTTCACAGAAAAATGGTTAATTTTTTCACTGTAATTTAACGAATCTTTATATTTTGTCATTATATTATTTTTCGAGCGAAATTGTCATTGTACTTTTAAGGATAAATGAAACTTTACCACTATCCCTAATTGTCATCCAATTATAACGGAATTAATTTCAGTTGTCTCCCCTAAATTTTTTTAAAATGTTAGAAGATCCTTAATGATTGCTAATGTTAAAAGGTTTTTTTAGGGGGTCCTTTTCTTTTTTTTCTTTTAACGGTTAAAAAAGATAATATTTTATAAAAAAAAAGAATGAATGAAATATAGAACTACAAATGAATAAAATATATATTGTTTGAATAAAAAATAAGGGAAATATATTTAAATTAAATGATATATATCCATTTTGTCTTAATGAATCATATACTAATATAATAATAATAATAATAATAATAATAATAATTAAACATGATGTTTAAAGGAAATCTAATCGATTAATAAATTTTGATAAAAGTTAATTCATTAAATCTAGTTGTTAACACTCATTCATTGAATGCAATTTAATTTGCAAAGAGAATTGAATACAATTATAAATTATTTTTGTATTAACGTTTTTCAAAATCCGTTATAATTGGGCGTTATAAAGATAAGATTATAAAGAAATAAAACTTTTAATTCAACCTATAATAGCCACTATGAAAATTGTGATTTGTTAATTTTTTTTTGAATAATACTCTTTTATATAAGAATAATTTTTAAAATTTTTTTAATGTTATTTGATGATTTATGTCTTTTATGTTTTATTTAACAATTATTTATTAATTTAGTAAAAAATTAATAATTTATTTTTAAAAAATATTTTTAAAAAATAATTCAATAATTTAATTAAAATTAATGAAATAATTTATTTTCAAAAATTATTAATTTATTTTGAATAATTATTAAGTATTTTTTTAATAATTTAGTAAATAATTTATTAATAAAAAGTATAACTAGATCCAAACATGTGATGAATCACAAACGTTAAATATTTTAAAACGATTTAATATCAGTTGATAAATAGCTTTTGTCAATTGTGAGTATTCTATTAACCGCTATTGTATTATTGATATTCTTCTCTTAATTTTTTTTAGCCAAAATATATATTTCCTTCTTATTTGTATTTTTATATTTCATTCATTCTTTTCTTTTTTTTGTTCAAAAAATATTTTTTTAACCTCTAAACGAAAAAAATGGTAATTTAAGAACCATAAATCATTTAACTTTTAATTTCAACTATCATTAATCATCTTCCTACATTTTAAAAAACTTTAGGGGAGGCAACTGAAATTAATTCAGTTAAAAATTGAATGACAGTTATTGATGGTGACGAAATTACATCTTTTTTTAAAAGTACAATGATAAAATTAACTATTTTTCCTTGTCTTCACCTACTTTAAATACTAATAGTATGAATTTCTTAATCACATTTATGGTTGATACAATAATAGTTTGACCTTTGAGCAAAGAAAGTTTGACTGCCCTTGAATTAGTGTTGAGCCCGATAAAACATTACAATTCTTTTTTCAATGGAATAATTTCTCAAAATCAAAGGCATGTCAAACTGATGATCATAACAATAAGTAGTAAAAATTTCAAGTAGACTTGTCGAAAGCTTGGGAGATAATTTGAATTTTGAAACCGAAAGGCATAAAACCATTTCTCACTAATGACTTTACGTTTACTTGTAACTTGTAGTCTTGTAAGCATGCGAGGATAAAATTCATGAGAATCTCTTGAAATTATTTTTTATTTTTGGGTGATACATTAGAGGAGATATAACAAGCCTAGTGACTAGTCCTAAAATCATCACCCATAAATTTAGCTCAATATTGACCAAAAGCGCAAACCAAATTGTCCCCATCGATTTTGTTTTTAGAATTGCATGAAGCTCGGAATCAAGCCAAATCAGTCGAGTCCAGATCTCCTGTACCACTTGTGTGTACCACTGGTGTACCACATTTCATCTCAACCATTGGTTGAGATGCAATGATTGGGATGTAATGGTGGAGATGAAAAGTGGTACACCAATGGTACACACAAGTGGTACAGGAGATCTGGACTCCAATCAGTCGGTATGGTATGGTTCAATTCAATTTTGAAATTTAAAAAAAAGTTATAAATAGCATTTACATTAAGGCAAATGAGATACTTCCTGCGTTTCGAGTAAAGAGTCTACTATTTCATTTTATGATGTTTCAATTAAATAGTCTACTTTTAAAAATTAAGACATATATAAGTCACTTTATTACTAATTGATTATTAAAAGTGTCATTTTCTTTTAAAAAATAACTTTCAAACTGAGACTATTTGCTCGGAACATGAGTATTTAATTGTTAATTAACATCTAACAATAAAAAAATAAAGTTTTAAAAGCGAAAAACATAAATAAAACATAAAATAAAATATTAATAGAATTTATATAATAAATATATGTTGATTCGATTCGATTTGATTCGATCACAAAAAATGTAAACCTAAACAGACTAGTGCATGTTTGATTCCTAAATCCTAACGATTATAGTGCATGTAATTGACACCTACATTTCTAAGATGACATTTCTAAGTACGGATAGATTAATGTAAGATAGCACAACAATTAGCATTTTTGCTCCACTTAAGCTCTCTAAGTGTAAGGCTCACATACCTTCCTGATTAAGTTCATAATAATCAAATTTTGTTTCATTGGAGAAATGAGCTGAGTACTAAGTTTAAATAGTCATCCGTACTTTCCTTTTTCATCCATCACACGAAAAATTGTTTTGTTAATAAGTTTTCACATTTTTACAATTTTACCTTTATATTTTATTCTTAGTTTTATTATGAGTCACATGAACATGAGTTTTAAAAGAAATTACATATTATACTATTATTAAGAATCAAGTCAATTTTTTCCTTAATCGTACGTCGGGTCAAACAAAATAATAATTTTGGGACGGATGCAGTAATTTTATGGACAAACTACACAATTGGTCCCTCGGGTTTTGAGTTTTTTGGTTTTCGTCCCACAAAAATTCGTTTTTTGGTTTTCGCCCCTCGTACCAATCAATTTCAACGGAGTTGATCATTCCGTCTAGTTCCGTTATTTTGAAACCGTTAAGTCAATACACGTGGGGCTCACGTGTATTTTAGGAAGGGTAATATAGTCATTTTACAATTAATAGTTCAGGGACCAAATGTGAAAGGCGGAAAGAAATATATAGGATGACGCCAATGTCCCGATGCACCAGAATCGAGCTATCAAATTCTCGACTCAACCCTGACGATCTCCCTCTTCGACGGGTCAGACGAGTTTCGCCCAATTGCTTTACGCCTACCCAACCCAACTCTCCCATACACAACACTCCTGGGAACCCAGCTTACGTAAGCACCGATCTTTCCCCGATTCGAGAGTGGCTCCAAAAACGCTTTCGATTGTCTGCTTTGACGTGGTTTGGTGTTCCCTGGTGGCTAAATTTCTCGGGATTTTGGGGGTCCGATAATTGACGCTGGGGGTGTCTTGTTATTGAAAGAGAGAACGATGGGATGGTTTCAAATTGGGATGCGAATTCTTGGTAATTGCGAACTTGATAGATCCCTTCCGTTGGATAAATGTGTTTCGATCGAGCCGTCGAGTTCATCGGATGCGCGAGACCTGAATGATTCCTGGAAGGTCCGGTGAATTACCGGATCGAGTTCGTGGGTCGAGGTGGGAAGACTTTGATCGTCATCTCCATCGCCAGTGGTAGTATCAATGAGATTCTGAAGATCGGTATGCGGTGGCATGTGTGAGAAAGAGAGAAAGAGAAAGTGTTGATGATGTTTTGCCATGGCCTTCAATTTGTGTGTATAGAGAGAGAGAGAGTGTGTGTGTGAGAGAGATGAGAAGGGTTCAGGAGAGAGAAAAAGGAGGAAGAAGAAATGGCACCATTATTAATGGTGCATTATTTTGTTTTTATATTTTTTAATATTGGTCCCTATATTTTAAGAGATAATGACTATTTTGCCCTTCAAAAAATACACGTGTGTCACATGATCGCATTTAACGACCAAAAGTTGACTAAGTACCAATGGTGTAAAAGTTTTCGAGTTTAGGGACCATTTGCGAGGTGTAGGGACGAATAGCCAAGAACCCCAAAAGTACAGGGACCAATTATGTAGTTTGTCCTAATTTTATTAACCCACTCAGTTTACCCGAGTTATTTTAAAGTCATTCTCACGTCCACGATAAATAGTTTGACTCTAATTGGACCCTCCTTTTTTTTTTCTTGTCTTCAACCTGTAGACACCTCAAGTTCGTAGTCATATTTTGTAATGTCCTATAAAATATTATTACATATTAAAAAATGGACTAAAAATTACTTTTATATATTTCAGAGGGCCAAAGTGTCAAAAGAAACTTAAAAGGGCTTAAAAAGTCGAAGGATAACAAGCAAGGAGGAAAATGAAACAAAAATGAGATGGAAGACAATTCGGGGCGTCGCGCCCCCCAATCCTGGCGTCGCGCCAAAAAGGCCATGTGTCACATCTCGATTTGCTGTTGCCTTCCTGTTTTGCTCCTGCTTTAGCTGCTTCAAACGCTAACGCTTTCTGAAAGAACTGCCTTTCCTTCGTGCCTAAGTCTTCACTTCACTACCTATAAATACAAAGCTCTCCTCCCTTATTTCACACACCAATTCCCCCTGTTGAAGCTACGCTCTCCCTGCCTTCTCCTAACCAAAACCCGTTAATCTCCCTCTCTCCCAACCAAAACCCAAAACTCCTATATACTCTCTCTCCTTCACTTTCACCAAAAACCCATATACTGCCTTTCTCCAAGCTGTCCAAAACAAACGCAACAATTACGCCGCCCGAATTCAAACACGACATACAACAAATACAAGCAGTTACACCTCCCAAATTCAGACGCGTCATACAACAAAATCAATGTATCCTGCCGTTACACCACCCAAATTCAGACACGACATACAACAAATATAACAGTTACGCCACTCAAATTCAGACGCAAGATACAACAAATACAGCAGTTACGCTGCCCAAATTCTACAAACTCCCACCGCCTTTGCTCATTCTAGGTAAAGCGCAACATTCCATTTACAAAAAAAAATAATAAATAAAAAATAAAAAAATGACTTCCTTTCCCGGAAGGACAGGAGAAGCACACATAGACCACTTAAGCCTAGGCGTACCGGGTTCAGACACTCATGCTACAAGAGGTAAGTTCTGTCCCTGTAGTTATTTATTCTAGTATATAAATAAAATGTAGATATTTATACTTTGTGGGTCTGTAAATATTTTATTATTTATACGCATTATTAAAAGTTTCTTTTTTGTTTATACTTTAATGTAAACAAAACATAGTTATAATTTCTTATTGTTTAATTAGTTTCCTTTCTGTTTATACATGTAATTTAAATAAGTTTGGTTGTTAGTATAACTATTTTTATTCTTAAGATAGCTTATAAAAATATTGTTATTATTCTCTAGTTTTATTATTTTAGTTGCACTTTTGCTTTATTTTGTTTAGTAAAATGTAACGTAACTTCTCTTTATTTCTTTTGTTATATATATATATATATATATATATATATATATATATATATATATATATATATATATATGGATCAAAGTATATATAATAAACCAAACATGTTGGGAAATCCATTGTGAGACCAAAATGACGAGTTGGGTACCTAACCCCTTCCTAACTCGTAATTTAGCCCCTGAATCCATACATTTTGGTATTTTTGGTTTTTCTCTGTTTACTTATAAAATAGAGGTGATGACTCTGTAAACACACTTTTGAGTCCACAACGAGACTAAACGTATTCGACACATTTAAGTTTTGAAACTACTCGTACTTATACGAGGAAAGTTTGAAACGGGGTTCTCACACAACCCCTATTTTTTCTTTTCTTGTCTTCTATGAACTAGTGGTACTAGGTCTACTACTGGTCCAAAGAAATTTTTACATGGTAAGAGCCCAATATGGGACATCCCCCTAAATAAATTTTTTTTTTGTCTTCCCCCATGAGGTATACCCTAGGACCCCCCCTCCCTCTTTTCCTGCTCGTAGTACTGAGCATGTGACTGACCCACTAAATGAATCATTTTTTTCCTTTGTTTTCCATGAGGTATTCCCTTGGACCCCACTTTTTTTGCTTGCAGTGTTGTGCCTACCGCCGACCTAAAATAATGGTAACCGTTCATTAATTGGATCTGGGACTAATCCCTGCTCGCGCCTCGCGGTACTGAGTCTGACCTAATGGAATTTTATACCCGGTGAACACTTACTACATTGGGTTTGAGACTAATCTCCACTTGTGATATTGAGCCCTAAAAAATTACCTTACATTGAGTCTGAGATAACTATTCGCTCGCAATACTGAGCCTCTAAAGGGAAGTCATTTCCCCGAGGGCATTGGGTATGAAACTAATCATCACTAATGATACTGAACCCTAAGGAATTACTTTACATTGGGTTATGACAAATCCCAGCTCGCGATACTAAGTCTTAGGGAAATTATTTAGTGAGAGTTTAATATTGACATTGCCACTAAGGAATTTGGGCTTGAGGAATTTGTACTAGAAGATAATTGAACATTGTCACTGGCTGAAGGGAATTTGTATCTACCGTAAGCCCAAGGAGATTTGTACATGGTAAGAGTCGAACACACGATATCCTGCTAAATGAATCACTTCACACAAAAACTAAGTAGTCATTAAGCCAATTAATCAGGTTGGACCCCCACTTTTTTTGGAAGCAATAGTTAGTACTCTCTCAGTTTCTAATAAAAAGTCCACCTTTACTTTTAACGCTGTTCAAAAATATATTCACTTTCTAATCTTTCTATTTTTTTTGAAGTTATCTTTATTATTTTATTCTTGATTTGATTCTTACTTTAATTGATATACTCCACTTTTACATGAGTATCCATAAAAATACGAACCATTTAATTTTTTAATAACAATCAATTAGTGATACATATTAGTATAATAAACAATAGTAATCAATCATTGATACAAACCAGTAGGCATTAGTTGACCTATTGATTATAGTCTTTGATATGGGAGAAATTATAGGTGAGATATAGTCTACTCTCTATTACCCCTCTAACTTAATATCTCGAAGCCGTGAACTTTGACTTCTTCCTTCCTGGCATAAATACGAGTAGAAAAAGGGTTCATTGATAGTAGTTTTCTTATGATTCTTTTAGTGAATCAATCACATTCATTCATAGTAGTTTTCCTGTGATTCTTATAGCGAATCAATCCCATTCATCGATAGTAGTTTTTATGTGATTCTTATGGTGAATCAATCACATTATGGATGCTAGTTCTATTCCTTAGCTACCGAGTTCGGTATAATACGATCGCAAAGATGAAAAGACCAAATTCAATGCCCATATTTTATTTATTTATTTACTAGAATTTCTGCATTGCGAAGCCTAATTTTTGCATTGCGATGCCCAAATTTGGACAGACTTCAATTGTGCATTGTGATGCCCAAATTTGGACGGGTATTTTTGCATTGCAATTCCCAAATTTTGGATAGACTTCAATTGTGCATTGCGAATTCCAAATTGGGGGGGGGGGTTTGCATTGTGATGCCCAAATTTTGGACATACTTCAATTGTGAATTGCGATGCCCAAATTTTGGATCGACTTCAATTGTGCATTGCGATGCCGAAATTTGGACAAACTTCAATTGTGTATTGTGATGTCTAATTTTTCCATTGCGATGCCCAGGTTTGGGTGGGGATTTTTGCATTGTGAGGCCCAAATTTTGGACAGACTTCAATTGTGCATTACGATGCCTAATTTTCGTATTGTGATGCCCAAATTTGGGCGGGAGATTTGTGCCCATGCTTTTTGTTCATTAATGGTATTTTCGTCATTTTTCCCTAAAAATATACTTTAGTGGTTTAAAAAAAATATCCTGAACTTTTCTAATTAATATTTCATCATAGGGACCAACAAAAAAAATCTCCCTTTTTAATATGCATCAAGTCAAATAAAACATTCTTTTAAAAACTGATGGGGTAGTTAGCATTATATGCCCCTTAGGCCATCTCCATCTGATACACTATCTCACTATTTTGGTGCAATTTTTGCACCATAGCTAATACATTAAAATCAACACCAAATTTGGAGCTAATGGGACCCATTTACTTTTTGAATTAATAATTAATTATAATTACTGATCATGCAAAAAATATGTTGACCTTGTCTTGTCGCGTTCGGGGTGCCGAAAGTGACATCATGTCGGGGTCGTCGGAGTCGTGGTTCGGCGGTGGTCGTCGCGATAGGATATTTGGCTTGTAATATCTGCAAAATGAAGCACCGTGAGCTGGTGGGGGTGTTTCCCATAACCCTCTGGTGTGATAATCAGTATAATGTATGTCTTTGTGTGTATGAGATGGATAAAATGGAGATGTATGTGCTTTTGTATGTAAACCGTGAGGGGGATAGTAAGAGAGAGCTGCTCTTTTTCTCCTTTGCTAGGGTTGAAGAGATCTCTTCAATATGTGGAAGTTTCCCCCATATTTATATTAATGGACTACCTTCACATGTTGGGCTTGGCCCTCCCGGGTATGGGCTTTGCCCAATCATCTAAATATGTTTTTGGAGTACTTTTTTGGGCTATCTATTCGGGTCCAATATTTTGGGACTCTTCAGTTAGTAAAAATTATTAATAAATAATAATATGATATAATTAATTTAAAAATATTTTAAACTGTTAATAACTAATATAAAATATTATAACTAATTAATAAATATTAGTAATGTGATTTACCTTAAATTATTGAACATTGTAATTTCAATAATTTATAATTAATCTTTTGTAGTTATTAATCTTGAATTTCAATTATATCTTAAAAGCACTTTTCAATTTAATCATGCATGTACATAAAAATTGGTCAGTCATGTAAATAATTTTACACACACACACACACACACACACACACACACACACACACACACACACACACACACACACACACACACACATATATATATATATATATATATATATATATATATATATATATATATATATATATATATATATATATATATCAATAAATAAGTAAATAAACTATTATACTAAATTATTTAGAAAACACAATTTAGCATTTAAATTAAAAAAAATTCATACATAGGAAAACACCACAAATAAAATGATATGCAACTTAAAATCACCGACTTACAACTTAAAAAAAGAAGATATATAACTTAAAAGTATGACCGACACTAAACATTCTGATATAATGACTGCATGCATCATTACGCATGTTATGATAATTGAAGATGAACGTGATGTAAACACGTCAATTGAAGAACAACGTGAAGTGTTGGCTCCGAATGTTGAGGTGGGAGCATATGATAGCACTCGATTTCAAGATTTTTTTTTGCTTGACATAGATAAATCAAGGATAAAGTGGCTCACCTTGTACTTCAAAATGTCTCAATTAACATTTACAAGAAAAAATTAAAAATTATGAGAATTAGAGTAAAACAATATGTACTTTGAATGAGTATCATCCCTATCATTGTTTTTTTTTTTTCTTGGTAGGTTTTAAAGATTTTAAAGTAGATGTCATGCTTGTTTTATCATGATGCATGTGCTTTTATACATCAAGTGGTATGATTTTCGTTATATTTTGTATAGATCGTAATGATTTTATGGTATTTTTAAGTACTAGTGTGTCAATTAGATTACATAATACATTTAAATATAAATTTACCAAATTTTAATTTTATCAATTATATAATAATAATATTATACATAAAATTATTAAATATGCTATAATTATTATGCTAGTTTAGGCTGGTTATAAGCTCGGTCACTTCGTTGTGTAATCTTAATAATTATTTAATTACTACTCCATTCGATCCTAAATATTGTTCAGTTTGATCTGACACACAAATTAAGAAAAAATAATTGGCTTGATCGTTAATATTGATATAATATGTAGTTTTTTTGAAGGCTCACATGCATGCAACTCATAATTAAAGTAGAAAAAAGAGTTAGGGTAAAATGGTAAGATTGTTTTCCTAAAATAAAAACGTTACAAATAAGACAATTTTTAAAAAAAATAAAAATGAAAACATAACAATGATGTAGGGACATAATGATTATTTAAAGAGTGAGAGACTATGTACACTTCAAAGTTTCCTATCCACATCCCGTTTTCTAACATAAAAATGTTGTATCTTATATTGTATATTGAAAGAAATAAGATATAAAGAATAAACTTTGGGATGTGAATAGCCCACCTTTATTTAAAAGTTAATAGAAAATTATTGTACATGGTGGTGATAAATAAATTAAAAGAAATGACAATGGAATATACTGCAGTAATAAATATTGATTTGATAAGTGATTTAGAGTCGAATAATAATAGTTACAATTCGGATATAATAAATACATCAAATTTATTGTTTATGGTCGGAGATGACCTTAGTACCTACTACCTAATCGTTACCCGAAATTTTGAGAAGCATTATATTTATTACCTTTCCTCCCCCAACCAACCATCAGTTCATCACCACCACCACCACCACCAATTACCTAATCGCTACCGGAAATTTGACTAGCTATAGACCTATAGTATATATGTCCCTTTCCAACTAGCTCATCAGTGATCACCGCATTAACATTAATTGAGCAACCCGGAGCAAGTCAAGTAGGTGGACTTGGAAATCTTGGATCCATTTTTGATTGGTCAACCACGTCTAACTGGTCCTACTCTCGGCACGCCAGAGACTGGGAGAGACAATCTAAAACTAAGTTTGCTGCTTCCAATTCACGAGCTGTTGAAGAGATTACTAGGCAATAGCAGATGGGTTTGCTACAACGATTATTATTACACAAGCATTCTTCAATTGATTGGGAATATGAATCGTACCCAGAGTACGAGGATTTTGCAGCTTTGCCTTTGTTTGCCTTCTCCTTTCCGTTAGTTCGATTCTTTCTTGACAGGTTTGTCTTTGAGGTACTACTACTGTTTATCCATCTTCCATCCCCATCTTTCAATTAAGGTTTCTGCTGTTTTTCTTCAACTGTTTATACTTAAAGTCCTCGTTTAGCTCGTGAAAAAATGAGCACTTTTACTTCTTTCCTGATTCATACGTACAGTTTATATATTGAACAAGGGAGTTGAGTAAAATCCTCAAAGATGACAAGAAACTTGATGTAAAAGCCCAACTCTCAATTGATGAAGACACTTAATAGTTAATATATTGGGCAAACCTTTGCTTTCTTCTGTGGGGCTTAGCATCACCCACGCAAATCAGATTAATGTTGACCCAAAATTTTCACTACTTCATCCGTCCTAAAATATATGACGTTTTAGGGCTTTTCACACCGACCAAGGAAACATATTATAAAGACTAAATTGCCTCTATCCAAACATTAATGAAGTGTCTTGATATTCTTGCCCAAAGAGTCGAACACGGGTTACAAAGTCAATAAATATGAGTAGAATTGGAGAAAAAAAGGGAAAAAGTTTTTTTGAAAATTACAAAGTGTTATTTATTTTGGAACAAAAAATTATCACAAAACGTCATATATTTTGGGACGGAGAGAGTATTACATAAAAAAAATTAGAAACTAAAATTTGTCCTTTACGTGTTTTCATACATTGAAAACAAGTAATTACATCATCATCACCAACATTCATTAACATGTCTTTTTCGATATAACATACAAGAGAATCATTTAAAAATTGATCGGACATTCGATTTAAATAAATCCGTCTTGACAATATTTTTACAGATAATTTTGGAGGGGTCAAATGAAATTTTTTAGAGGGGTCCAATTGTCAAATATCACAAACCTACTCTCAATTTTTTTTAATTGGGCGGTGTCCATGGACACCCCTAAGGCTAATGTGGATCCGCCACTGCCCCCACGGATAAGCGTTTATGCTATAGTAGGAAATGCTTGGACCTGAGCTTGAGCGCAGTTAGTCTGTATGGCAATATGTCAAAATATGATGAGGTACTAACATAGTTGCCTCTACTCTGCCATGTGTAAGTTGAAGCAATGTGTTCCTTTTAAAGCATTTGCTTTGCTCTAGGCTTTGAGCTTGCTATTGCTCGTTCCTCGAGATTTCTTCTACTTTTGATGTAAATCTTAGCATCTTGCAGAAAGTGGGTAGACGGATGATATTTGGCAAGGGGCAGCAAAATCTGGATGTGGAGACAGACGAGAGGAGAAAGAAGATACGGAAATTCAAGGAGTCAGCTTGGAAATGTGTTTATTTTCTTTCAGCTGAGATTCTTGCACTTGCAGTAACTCATGATGAGCCTTGGTTCATGAACACCAGCAATTTTTGGATAGGGCCTGGCAAGCAGGTGTGGCCGGAGCTGAAAATGAAGTAAGGTCTCTGCACGCATACTTCACTAGTTGTTTAGTTAGGGGAGCCATGTTGGGTTCTCTGCCCAAGCATTTGCACTTTCCTATTTTTTTAGAATCTTTTCTTAGTTCAGTCGTAATATTGATTTTCAGGTTGAAGTTGAAAGTATTGTACATGTATGCTGGTGGATTCTATACATACTCCATATTTGCATTGCTTTTTTGGGAAACAAGGCGTTCTGACTTTGGAGTGTCGATGGGTCATCATGTAACTTCTGTCGTTCTCATTGGCTTGTCTTACATGTTAAGGTAAGCATCTGTTAAGTGAGCTTAATTGTTGTTTTTGTATTAATCCTGATTATGTTGGTTACAAGTTTAGCTTTGAGAAAATGTGTTTATAGTGACATCATGCAAATCATTGAACTGATACTCCAATGGGCTTTCATAAATGATTAGACATGACATAGTTTTCTTGTGGTGAGACTGTTACTTGTTCACTCCTCCTATCCCAAACAATTAGTGCATCTCCTCCTTCTTTATGCCTAGAAAAACTAATCAAGTTTCTTGTTATAAAAATGGGGATATTCTTGCATTAAGAATTCCAAGTTTCTATCTTCAATGCAGAAGCGAATCGATCGAAAATAATAGCACCAAGTATTTAGATGAATAATGGCTAGATAATAGAAAATATAACGGAATAAATCAAAAGGCAAGCAACAACTTTACTATAAACGACGAGGAACCACAATAGAGAGTTTTCAATGTACTCACCTTACCTAGGACAAGGGTTACAAGGATTGATACGATCTCACAGAGCACCACTCCTCTCAAAGCCCAAAATAGCCACGCACTATTTTGTCTAACAACGCCAAGACCTCGAGACCCTCGACCACTAATTGTATTGTTGTCGTCCGTCTCCACTTTGTATCACAAAAATGTATGTCTTAGTCTCACTTTCTATGAGGCATATAACATGCCGTTATATAGCCACGTTCACATACATTATCCATCACTAATTAGGATTAACATACTCCTAATCCTTTAGCAATTTATCAATCCTAATCCCAAAAGGATTTGAGACATATTTTTAACATTTCCTAAATTAAGCTACCAAATATAGAGATTTTCCAAATCCACCCTTTCTAAATGAACAAATGAAAACAGCGTCCTGACTATGTTTCCTCCTTTCTATTTTAAATTGTTATGTAAGTGCCTAAGTGGAGAGTAAATCTGTAAGTTTAAGGTCTTCTTAACCTTTGGACTTTGAAGTTGGGTCTATTAATTGGGAACGGAGGATTATTCTATAAAAAACAGGATCAATGTCAGTCTGTCATTTTAGTTATTTATTACATTTGTGTCTTCTTGTTGCAGGTTTTCTCGAGTTGGCTCAGTTGTTTTAGCTCTCCACGATGTGAGCGATGTGTTTATAGAAGTAGGGAAGATGTCTATATACAGCGGTGCAGAAACTGTTGCTAGCATTTCATTTATTCTTTTCGTGTTATCCTGGACAGTATGTCGTATCATTTACTTTCCATTCTGGATCCTTTGGAGTACAAGGTAAGGATTAGGATAGTGCAAACTTTCTGTTGGCTATTACTTAGGAGTTCTTCCTATGTTCTATCTAACATGATTAGTTAAATGGATATCTCGTCCCAATATCTAGAGTTAAATGAAAGTCTTGGCGGTTATATGCCACAAAATAGAAACAAAACATTATGAGCTATGCTATTTTTCAAAGAAATCAATAACAAAGATCAAACCCCAATGATATTTGGATATGGTATCATTTGGATGGTACTTGGTTACTTGGTATAGAGTGAATATTGTATTCCATTAAAGCTTTTGGACTAGTAGAGATGTGGGTTCTTGTATAATTTTTTCTTTTCCTACTTGGTGTTTAACTGTGGATTGGATTGCCACCAATGCATAGAGTAGTGATAAGGATCCCCATTATTTGTCCCAATCTTTCATCCTAGTCTATGTGGCAAGACATGTGATGGGTTATACATGACATCACTTAACTTGTGGGATCACAGTTTAACCAATCCTGTGATTCACCTCATGGATTGGTAAGAGAAATTGGGACAAAAAGCTGGGATCTGAATCACTGTCACTAAATTAACTTTTAATTGTTTTCATTAGAATAGCAACTCGGGAAAAGTCACCGAGTTTACTTTTACTTGTACATATCAAAAATGATATTAACAAGCTTTCTTTTACGGTTTAATACAGCAAACTGCTGATATATCTTATCATACAATTTCCCTTTGCAGTTATGAAATTATTAAAACCTTGGACATGGAGAAGTTAAAAGTGGAGGGACCAATCTACTACTACATGTTCAATTCTCTTCTGTTTTGCATTCAAGTCCTTAACATATATTGGTGGGTGTTAATGTTGCGAATGCTCGTTAGACAAATCCAAGCCAGAGGAGAACTTGGTGACGATATTCGTTCAGGTAAGTTAAATCTTAGAAACTTACATGTTTTGAAATGCGCATGCAGGCATTTGCACAGGTACATTGCAGCTAGGATAGAATCAGCAAAAGTCGTTGAAAATTATTCGGAAGGGCATACTATTATCAACCCAGTTATCTATTTGTGTTGACAACTAAAACTTATATGACATATCATTTAGAGTTCCAGAAGAAAGACTTTACTTGGGAGATAATAAGATAAGATTTAATGATATCAATAACTATGATGGATCATGGATTGATCTCTCTACCTTATTACCTTTGTTGTACCATACATAAAGGTTCTTCATGCCATGCCACCCTCTAATTAAATATTGGAGATACTTCGATTCTGGAAATATATGGTATAGCTCAAACCCACAAAGTTCAAGCTTACAGTAACCCTTCCTTCCACCTTATATCGGGAATATGTAAATTGGGTATCTGCGTGCGTTAAAAAAGTGTTTACGGACCCAAGGTGCGAGAGAAATGGCTAGGGTACTCAGACAAAGATCTTGAGGTTCTTGATTCCAATTCCCATGCCACAGGGCCATACTTATCTATCAAATTTTTATTTTCACCCATTTGTTATGTGTTTAGTTCTGGGAGGATAGAACAGAAATGAACTTAATCTTTGGTATGTCTGCATAGTGGCTGCTCCCGTACTCAAACTTGCTTTCTCCCGCTTACAATATTTTGATTTTTGATATTCACAACATGCTTCTAGCTATGTATCAACACCTTCTTGCATTAAGCTTAATTATTATACTGGTACACAACCAGAAACTAGACATCTGTGATTAAGAAGATTATAGATCAGATCAGTCGATCAGGAACCATCCCACCCAACTGCTTCATGGTTGCGTTTTTCTATGACCCCGCAGGTGAATAAAGGCATTACAGAAATGAGTACGTTGATTGTTGAAGTTAAGTGAATGCTTGTGCTGTGTATATCTGATTATGAAGTCTTTGACCGGATGTTTTTATTTACTTTTTTACAGATTCAGAGAGCGATAATGAACATGAAGACTGATCATGCGATAGAGAATTGATACCTCTAGTTGATTTGTATGAAAGGTGTGTCAATCAAACAAAGGCATTTTATGAAATTATGTATTTAGTGGTGACTGGTGAGAAAAACAGAATTGAAATTAGGGAATTGTAAAACATATATCTTGTGAAGAATATATAAGATCACGGCTCTTCTCTGTAACTTCAGTTCTTATGTATACATATCTCCCTCAACGTGTTTACCAGAGAACATGATTAACCCCACGCCCAGCCCTGTTTATAACATCTTAAAATTTTGTCTCCTGTAAAACCGTCTTACGGAACCACATTATTGAAACCATGACATTGCTATGATATTGATACCATGGCATTGCTATGATATTGAAACCAAATTTCACATTATTAAAATTCTATAAAATTTGAATATTTATAGAATTTTAAATCTATGTATCCAAAGTTCCAAATGGACCCTAAGTGTAAAATATTGAGGGAATATAATAAAATTATAAAATTATATATTTATGGTAAATGATATTACGAGCTAAAACTTGTTTTATTACTATGAGCTTTAATGTTAGAGTCGTTGGATGCTTAAATCGGTGATAATTTGGAATGTTGATGTCGTTATTTAACATATTTCATCTAACGATATAGAGATTTAAGTATATTTGATCTAACGACACTAATTTTGAAGCTTGAAATAATCATTGTTCTAAAAATCGGTCTAAACGCTACCCGATGCCTAGAAAATTGACAAAAAATCGGCTAAGCACCCTAGCCCTAGGCAACAACATGTTGATATATATATATAGTTTTTAAAGAAAATTGGCCAAAAATAATGTCATTTTAGGTTTTTAAAATATTAATGATAATAAATATCAATTTCAAATTATTAAATTATTCTTGTAAATTTGTAATTTGTTAACGGACATATAGACAATTGCGTTATAAGTTATTGACTATTTGGAGTAATATTTTTTGAGCCTTGGAATGATATATAAATTTTTGGTTTTACTTTTAAAATTTAACATTATAATGTAATCAATTTTTAGATCATTTTATATTTACTACTAGTATATTTAAAAAATTAATGATTAATAATTAGGTTATAATAAAAATATATTAAAAACCAAGATATTATGTCTAAGCCTAGACGTCCTAGGGGCCGATCTGACGCCTAGTAATTTTTAGAACACTACTAATAATAGTATAATATCACAAGTTTAAGCATGCGATATATCATACCTCTTATATTATTTGTACATAATGTTTCATGCATTGTACAATAAAATCCCTTGGTAGAATGGTAGAAAAGTAGAGCATAAATAGCAATGCACAACTTTCACTTATGAGTTATGAGTATAATTTATTACTTCAAAGAAATATTTTATTTTTGGCACATCGTTGGTGACTTGGTGTAATAAAAGAAGGGTCACCCTAAATACAACACAAAAAACATTAAATATCACATCTATTTAACGGTATAATTATTAATTAATCATCTTATAAAAAAAGTTACAATTAACTCTAAACTATAAATACTAATTTATCTTTTTATAAAACTCTCCGTTATAATTAACCAAAAACCATCTATTACAGTTTACCATAAACCCTAAACTTTTATTCTCTTCTCCAACAAATTTTCAATGAATTTCGATTCAAATAACAACGTTTATGTTGATTATTCTTTTACAGTAAGTTGTTACCTATGTAGTACTCAATATATGTTATATATTTCTTTTTTTCTATATTAAAAACTATTTTAGTGCTAAAATCACAAAAACCAATTTTGCGATAAAAACAATTCGAGAAGAAGCTTGGGTCGCCAGACTCAACTAGCTTATTTCGATGACTGACTAGCCCTGGTCTTAACCTATGCATTTGATCTTGCTTTCGTTCCCTACCTAACGCTTGCTAAACAAAGGGCAACTATGGGTTCTAATTCTTTCTTTCTTCCTTAACTAGAAAGGGATTTCCACCTGCCTTAGAATAAATAGCTCGCATCCTAAGCGACACTTTTATTACAAAGCCAAAATATATGGCGATTCTTTTATGAAAAATAAAATAAAATTTTGGCGACTGTTTTGTAAAAAAATTAAAAACATGGCAGCTGTTTTTTGAAAAAAAAAAACAATTCTTGGTGATTTTTTCATTTTTTTCGAATTGTGGATGACGATTCTTTTTCAAAATTGATGAAAAATAGGTTTTTTATTTTTCAATTCGAACAAGGGCAATTTGATAACTTGACAAAAGACTTTGTTTTTCTTTTAAATTTGAGGGGAGACAATTTAGTAACTTAACATCTTAAGTGGTGTGGTATTTAGTGTTTTTAGGTGTTCTGTAAAAGAATTACACGAGACACATAAAATCTCGTTCGATTCGTAGACATTGTTTCCTTATTAGATTTCACATCTATTCTAAACTTTGTAAGCAACAATTGTGATTTGAGTAGGTCTCTTGTGACTATTAGGGTAAGTCCAATGGTAGAGGTTAAAATCAAATTTTGATATCTATGTAAGATTATTAGGCTCTCCAATGGTTAAAGTAAAATGTAAAGACTTGTGTATGATGGTCTTACGGATCCTAAATCTGTAAGACGAAGTCTCATTTAGAAATTCGCAGGTTAATAACTAAACTTGTTAACAAAAATCACAAAAATTGGTTAGTCAAGTTAGTCGGTGGTAAACCTTAAAGGTTTAGCCCAAAGTGGTTAATGGTTCAACATCCCTTAACTACAAAATTAAGTTTTAATGCTCATTTCATCTATTTGCTCTGATGCCCCTTCACTTTTAATGTTTGCCATGTTTTAATGTTCATTTCCTCTATTTGCTCCGGTGCCCCTCCACTTTCAATGTTTGTTGCCGAATTCCTACGCCTTGCAGTTTAATCCTTTGTCAGCTCCCTTAGTCATCCGTTAGCATCAATTGCCTTGGGATACTTGACAGATCCTAACGAACTTTGACGAAATGCTAAATGACACATTTAAAACCAAACGTGACACATTTAAAACACAAAAGTGACACATTTTAATGTTAAAAGTGACTATAAATGAAAATTTATTATAGTTCTTATTAAAATATAAAGTAACACTCTTAATAATAAAAAGTGACACATTTAATACTAAAAAGTGACACTCTTAATACTAAAAAGTGACACATTTACTATTATAAAGTGACACATTTAATACTAAAAAGTGACACTCTTAATACTAAAAAGTGACACATTTAATACTAAAAAGTGACACTCTTAATACTAAAAAGTGACACTCTTAATACTAAAAAGTGATACATTTAATACTAAAAAGTGACATTCTTAATACTAAAAAGTGACACATTTAATACTAAAAAGTGACACATTTAATACTAAAAAGTGTCACTTTAAAACTAACGTTAACTGTCAAAAGTAACACATTTAATACTAAAACGTGATATTTTCAATGCTAAAAAGTGATACTTTTACACATTTAATACAAAAAAGTGTCACTCTTAATACTAAAAAGTGACATTCTTAATACTAAAAAGTGACACTCTTAATACTAAAAGCAGAGTTCTAAAACTCCCGCTTAGCTCGCCTAGCCCAGCCCTCTCTACCGCCACGACTTTCTTAATTGCCGCCTAATCAACCAAGTCGGCGTCTATGCTAGACCTCGTTGACCTTAATTTATTTTTGTAACTTTGATTTTGTGGCATGCGATGACCAGAGAAGGAAGGGGGGATGAACTGGAGAAGGAAAGAGGAGTGGTAATGGTGAGGGAGAGAGGGAGGTAATGGGGGGCGAACTGGAGTAATATCTTTTTTGTTTTTTGTTCTAAACTTGACTAGTTTATTGCTTTGAGATTGTTGAGAATTGAGATTAATGGTAGGTTTGTATATTTTTGTTCATTTTACAAATATAGACAAGTGTTGATAAAATGACAAACATAAAAAAAATTAAATTTGTATTCAATGTTTTTTATCTTTGATGTAAATTATCAAAAAAATGGTAATTATGCCTTAATTCTAGGCCCCGCCTAGGCTCCGATTACGCCCCGACTAGTCCCCTAGGCGCTAGGCGCTAGTATGCCGCCTAGCGGCCGCCTAACGATTTTTAGAACCTTGCTAAAAAGTGACACTCACTTTAATACTAAAAAGTGTCACTTTAAAACTAACGTTGACTGCCAAAAGTGACACATTTAATGCTAAAACGTGATATTTTCAATGCTAAAAAGTGATACTTTTAATTCTAAAAAGTGACACTTTTAATGTTATAAAGTAACACTTTAATGTCAAACGTAATGATTTTTATTTATAAAAAATGAGACACTTTTCAAAGTAAAATTAACACATTTAAGACTAAAAGTGACACATTTAAGCCCAAAACGTAACACTTTTTTAGGGAAAATTATAATTTTCATTAAAAATGTAAAGTGACACTTCTAAGGCAAAAAATTGACACATTTTATACTATAAAGTGACAATGTTAGTAGTAAAAAGTGACACTCTGCATATATAAACATGGGGGTGTTGTTATAATTTTCAAAAAACTAAAGGGTTGCATTGAGATTTCTGAATTTTGCCTCATTTAACTTGGATAGATCCGTAAGACCGTCTTACAGGAGACCACCTCAAAGTAAAATATATCAAAATCAGGTGTGGTACTAGGGAAAGTACCAAATTTGATACCCCTAGTACCGAATATAATTTTAATACCCTTCATTTTGACCATGTATTTATACCATAATATGTGTTGGTAAATTATTGTATATTAATATTTTAATTTAGTTTTTATATTATGATATGTGTTCGATATAATTTTTTCAAAATTAATATTATATCAAATTTTGATACATATAGTTGGAGATAGTTATTTGATATCTATGAATAGTAACCAATATGTATCAAATTTTGATTTTGATACCTATATGCAAGTACCACCATTGGACTTGTCCTTACGGATCTTAATCTATAATTTACAACTATCCATGTTAAGAGCTCGTTTGTTGTGGCTGATAGCTTATGACTTATTGCTGATAGCTTAAGTTGGTGGCTGAATGACTTGTGGCTGATTATATGATAGACTGTTTTTTACAGCTGTTGAAAAGCTGCTTCTGAGTTGTTATAATTATTTGTGAAAAAAAAACTTGAAAAATAGTATTCATATTTTTATGTATATTTCATAAAAGAATGAAATGAGGATAATCAAATATTTATTAATGAATAGTTGTCTTCATGTTTAAAAAAAAAAAAACCAAAAAAACTTACTCCCTCCGTCCCTAAATTATCGTCCTCCTTTCGTTTTTCGTCCGTCCCAAAATAATTGTCCACTTTGAAACTTACCTTTTTAGAACATCACTTTTACCACTTTACCCTTACTTTTTCACCCTACTTTAATTATGGACCACATACACATGGGCTTTAAAGGAAACTACACATTAAACCAATATTAATAATCCAGTCAAATAGATTTTCTTAAACTGTGCGCCGGGTCAACCAAGACAATAAATTAGGGACGGAGGGAGTATATTTTTTTGGCTTTTTGGCTTTAGCTTTTCAATGCATAAAATGTGTTGTACCTTATTTATTGGCTTTTGGCTTATAAGCTGAAACAAGCACTCTAAATATGAATTTTCAAAAGCCAAAAGCCAAAAGCCACTCTAAATAAGCTGCAACAAACGAGCACTAAATGAGTCAAAGATTCAGAAATTACAACGCTACCCCTCATATTTTATAAATGAAAATCGTCAACTTTTTTGTCTTGAATGTGTTACTTTTGCCTTTAAATGTATCATTTTTAGTCTCTCAATGCGTAAATCATTATGTATGAAAGTATGTCGTTTTTATCTTTAAATGTGTCACGTTTAGTCTCTCAAACGTGTAAGTCATTGTGTACGAATGTGTGTCACTTTTTGGTCTTGAATGTGTTACTTTACCCTTGAATATGTCACTTTTGTCTTTAAATCCTTTAATGTCTAAGCCATTAATTATGTATGAAAGTGTTATTTTTTTGCCTTAAATGTGTCACTTTTTGGCCTTAAGCATGTCACTTTTACCCTTAAATGTGTCACTTTTACATTTACATGTGTCACTTTCAGACCATTAATGTGTAAGTCATCCAAGTCATGTTGAATGTTGTAAGACAAATTGAGCTAACGAAGATTATAGAGGTTGACATATGAACAAATCGCAATTCGCAAAACCTAGGTGCTATGGGTCGTGACTCATGTTCTGAAAGCAAAAGAGGCACTGGAGCAATTAATGAAACATTCCAATTTCATTAATGTGGTGTACAATCAAAGAGTGCCACGTGTGTCGTCGTATTTAAATGTGAGTGGATAGTGTGGCTGGAAGCAGATGAGTGGAGCAACCCTATTTCAACTCACATTTTGACATGTTTTCTTAATGAGTAATCTGCGTTTTCTGCAAATGAGTTGCTCGTGTCCAAACCAAACCTCAAGTCCATTTTCCTTCTTATTTGGGGCTCTCTCTTACGGATGGGGATCCGTAAAACGGTTTTACACAAGTTTTTCCCTTATCTTTTTTAATACTCACTTGATTGAGTTTTTATTTAGAATCATTTGATTATCACTAACAACTAGACTTTGATTTAGGATAGCCTATCAGTAGATCGAATTCAGATCAGGTATGCACTATCCAAATATTATATATGTTAAAAATCAAGACAAATTTCAAGTGGGTACAATTTTTGAAATATGTTTTCATTTAAGTCCATCAATTTTTTGGACATTTCATATAACTACAAATTGGTTGCCAAATGACAAAAATGTCATTAATGAAAACATATCTCATCCGGACTTGCTAATGTCAAGGCTAGATATCAGGACTATTTTCACAGTTTTTTCAAGACAAAAAAAAAATCAAAAAATACTGATGCCAAGGCTAAGCATCAGGACTGTTTTCACAGATTTTTCAAGACCAAAAAAATTCAAAAATACTTATGCCAAGACTAGACATCAGGATTGTTTTCACAGTTTTTTCAAGATCAAAAAAAATTCAAAAATGCTAATGCCAAGACTAGACATCAAGACTGTTTTCACAGTTTTTTCAAGACAAACAAAATCAAAAAATACTGATGCCAAGGCTAGGCATCAGGACTGTTTTCACATTTTTTTTTCAAGGCAAAAAAAATGTTGATGCCATCGGGACTGTTTTCACAATTTTTTCAAAACCAAAACAATCAAAAAATGCTGATGTCATGCCATGCCACCCGTTGTTTTTTCGGCTTTTCAATGCCAACAAGGTCTGATTCCCCTTTAACAACATTAAGTATCCTCGCGGCGGCGATGTTGGAGATTGAGCTTTGTTGTAGGGACTTACTCTCTAGGCGGTATCTTTGATTCCCTTCTGCAATATCACAGACACGAACTTTGAGGCTTCAGATTTGTGAAGCAATTTGATGACGAGCTTTTAACTTTTTAACATAGCAACGGATTCTACGAAGAGAACCGTAGAATCCTTCAACGTCGTGAAGATGTTGGAGGCAAATGATGAACTCATCGAGAACGTCCTCAATGTTGTAGGCAACATCTCGCACTTGGCTCACCCAAACTTTGAGTAGGAAGTTCCTGCCTTTTCTTAGTTGTCTAGCATCGACATCCCTGAGGAAGGCAGTCATCCGCTCCAATTAATCTCTTATGGACTGGGCATCTTTGTGAACCCCATGTAGCAAGTTTGCTTCTTCTTGGAAGAGAGATGTGAGCTTATCGACAAAGAACTTGACTATTACATTGGTCATTTCTCTCTCGAATATTATTGGTAAGAATTGATAGAGAGATAAAGCTGGAAGACAAGATTAATGCGGTGAAGAGAGTACAAATGGAAGAGCTACTTGTAGAGTATGTGTTGAGACAATTCAGAGAGGACTTTGAAATCCAATCCAATTCTCATCCTCCAAATTTAAAAACAGCTAGCCTACACATCACATCATCACGTGATATTTCATATTCAAACAGTTGATTATTGAGAGGAGTAATGACATACTGATGAGAGCCACACTTGCTTTGTTTAGCAAAGTGAGATTAAGATTTAAGGATAGTGACGTACTTTTGCCTCAAAATTATACCTAAAACATATGTCTAAAAAATAGTTGGATTCATTTGAAAACATATTTTAAAAAATGTATCAGTTTGTAATTTTTTCTAAAAATTATCTAATTCTAACCTACTCTGATTATCTCTTGGGTACTTTATAGCTCAGTCCATATCCTATATTTTCGAATTTGAATAGAATTCGACACTAAATTAAACTATTCATAAGCAATAATCATGATATCTTTTACTCATCAAATGTCCAATAAACATGAAAAATCTTGTTACATCCTACACAAACATAAATGCCAATGTTAGCAAGAATTATAATTCATCGAAGAATTATTATTTGGTTGAAAAAGTAATTATTAATGACCGAAAGGTCTACATATTTAATTTTGTATGTATAAGAATATAAGATGTTTATTGTTAGAGCGAATGAGATTACCTTTCATCCAAATTTGATTTGTTGAGCTATTTAGTTATCACTCTTGTATCACAATTGGGTAATGATTGAAAAACTCAATTCATATACCAAAAATAACATTGCACTTGAGTTGAATTCGGGTCAACTTTGATCCATTGACGAGATTAGACTTAAATAAACATGAGATTTTCTTTTTTAAAAAGAGTATAATGATATATGCGCTTCCCATGTAACAGTATGTTTCTTTATCTTTATCTTTATCTCTATTTTTTTTTTTATTTATTTTTTAAAGTTACTTTTCCGAAAATAAATGCGCTTTCTTGAACGGCCAGTTTGGTCAAAATCTTAAGACGGAGAGAGAGCGAAACCTTACAGCCTCTTCTCCTGCCGCTGTCAATAGCCGTCGTCATCGTGGTGCTGTAACTTCTTTCTGCTGCGTCGCCACCGCAAGTACAATAACCGGTATGGTTCAGCTCCTTCCAATTCTTCTTAAATTATTGTAGAAATGACTTTTCTTTCTGCCCAAGTAATTTGGTAAAATATGCTCTCAAGTTGTTAGGGTTCTCACTCGTAATCAGTTGTTGCACATGAAATTCATGGAACTAAAAATTCATTTTTGTTTGATTGACCTATCACTTTCTTGTATCAGTAATGCCTCATTCAAAAAATGAGCTTCATCTCAGGTGTTTATTCGTAATGCATATGCAATTTCTCAGTCATAGACGTGATCGATCATTAGATATGATATTTTTATCTTATGTAGGAATGCTTATAGAATATTCAAGTAGTTTGATAGTTATATGATCTGGAAATGGAAGTGTTTGGTCATGGTCATGTATAAGTTGTTCACGGTATTGAGTTGGTTCATACTTGGGATTTCTCAGGCAGATCGATTTCATTGGAGCCTTTTCTATATCCTCTTGTTAACTCAATGCTAAAATGTAATTGGTTACATGATGAGTGTGCCGAGATTCGAAGGAATTAAGCTATGAGGCTTTTCCGGTAGGTTAGTTGGAGTTGTAGCTGTAAACTTAAGTAAGAGTATCTTTTGTGCTTAGTCATGTGCTTTGTGGATCGCGCTTAAATCCTCTTGGAGCAGGGTACTTTTTCTCTCTACTACTTTCTATTTTTCATGTTGGGAGAGTACTACTATGTTTTAGGTAAAATGAAGTCAACTATTGGTCTGGTTTCAAAGTCTTAAGCAATGCATTCCCGTAATTTTACTCCATTAAATAGTGACCTTGTTTCCATTATTTGGAGGCATTTCGTTTTTGCCCAACATTTGAGGAAGGTCACCAACTCTCCTGCCACATTTTGGATTAAAAAAAATCCTTATTGCCTTTCCTTTTTCAATTGGTTTTAATATCATGGGAAGTGCCGATAAAGAAGTCATAAGTAGAGATGAATGCCATTAGTTAAGAGCAGCTGGCGGAGAGATTCGAAACGTGAATAGATGCGTCTAACATCTTTCATTTTAACAGGGAAGTATACTTTCTGAATGATATGGTTGAAGCAAAACGAACAATAATCTGAATAAAAACCAACTAATTCTCTGCTTCTTAATTTATCTCCAAGTGGAAAGGAGCAGGCAGCAAAGGGATACTTATGGTTATAACATCTGTAAAAGATAACACATTTGTTTTGCGAGCTCATCAGTTTCCTTGATTAACTGGGTGAATTGGAAGTCCTACTTTGGAGAACAATTCTAAGAAGATGTCTCTTGCAACGAAACTTCAGTACAAGACTTTGACCATTAGGCTTGATGTAGTTTTTGCAAGTCCTTTAAGTCACAGAGTTGAACATGATTTTCCTTGATTATGAAAGATTCTGCACCCAGGCACCACTTAAACTGTAGAAAAAAGATCACAATCAATCTTATTCTGAACTTTTCACAATTGGGTTTGGGATATCCATTTGAAACGATCTTCATTTTGGTTATAGTTTGAGGCAGATTTTGGCCCATAGTGCAGAGAGGATGAGGGCACAATAGGGAAGGAGATTAAAGTATTTACACAAGAATCTAATAGTTTCCGACTGTCTGCCTTTATGTGCGTTTTTGTGTTCCATCATGAGTTCAATGTCCTATTCTTGGTGGGTTAGTTAAATCTGTTAAAGTTTGATCCATTTATCTCATGGTATGAAAAATGTGTCTTTTCATTTGACATTTGAGTGGTTATGATGCTGTATAGGTAGGTATAAATACCTCTCAGCTCGCTAACATCTGACTGGACGAGTTCCCAAAATAGTAAAAAAAAAAAATATTAAAAAAAATAATTAATATATATATACCATGGAACTTGATCATATGCAGGCTTGCGCATTCCTCTAGTATTCCATAATGCACATGGCGTCTTCTTGGTATCCTATATTTCTCAATTCTAGAAGCCATGAAGTTTTCAAGATGGTTGTAGCTAGTAGAGGAGGAACTGTCCTGATGCAACTGAAGTTCTCTGGGTAATAATGTGTATACTGGACCAACTTGATAGGATTGCAGATACATTTTTGATGTATTTGAGATAAGATAAAATGTGCAATTCCTCTATCAAAGTACTGGATTAGTTGTAAAAGAGATAAGGTAAAGTTTTGAACCGAGTTTGACCATGCACGTGAGCTCTACCATCTTGGGTGCATACTGAATTGAAAATAAGTAATCTACGTAGGCTGGTTCAAATTTTTAAATGAGCAGTTTGAATGCAACTTTTCAAGATTCTCATTTATTATGACCAACTATACCCTTCTTTACCCTTGATTTGGCCAGGTTACATCATGGTTCTAAATAACAGCCATTACATAACAAAGCGGTCGTTAATGGGATTTTGGGTGGCCGACCCTGTTATAGACCGATATAACGGTGAGAACTAAATTAGCAACTGAATCACCGCTACATAACAGAATAACAGCCATAACGGCATTTTTAATACGTTATCTCCTGTGATCATCTGTTGTATGTCTCAATGGGATGAAAAAAGGTCCAAGAAAAAGGGAGCTGTAGCAGAGAAGAAGCCCTAAGACATAGATCTAAAACAAAATTGGAATAGGAGAATAAGGGATTGGAGTTTTAAGACAAGGGTGTTTATGTACATTGTTGAGATTAGTTATAAAGCTCAGTTTGATTGAGCTTAAAGTCTGGATTTGAAACCGAACTTATGGTTGCTGATTCTTGGGCGATTTTTCTTTGGCCTTGGCTTCCACTTCTTCATAATCAAACAATGGATTCCTTTCTTCCCCCACTATCTCTCTCAAAACTCTCTCTCTCTCATCTCATCTAAAATATCTTCTCTCAAACTCTCTACGAGCCCACAAGAACGAGGGAGGCCGGAGGCGCTTCATCTATGACTCTATTTCTTCCCAATTCTCAATCATTTTGGAAAATAAATAAAATACTTGAAGACGACCTATAATTTCCCTTTCTCCTTTCCTTTTGTTTTTATTTTTCAAGCTGACTTTATTATTGTTGATCCTTTTTTGTTTCTTTTTTGGTTGGACTAAACATTCGGTTGTGATTGTTTGGGATAACTTTTGTCTAGAATTTGGATTGAAATCGTTTGGGCTGAATTGTTGGGTGAAAATAAAATAGATACAATTCATATTATACGCATAATTTGGGCAGCATTACTGAATTATGTGACATGTTTTAAGTGAAGTAATACATAGTATACGAGTACTAATTTGTTTAAATAGAGCCGAAAGAGTAGTATCAATCATTTTGAATGTATATAAAAAAGAAATAATGTGTGTTAATATGTTAAAAAATGCTTAGAAACCATTACAAACCCTTAAAATACAACATTCTACAATTAATATACATTATCATTGAGTTTAAATGATATTCTTGAGTTTTAAGCACTGCTAAAGTAACCAATTCCGGTTACGTATCGCCCGATACCGTTACATCTGCGACCGCGATCGTTGCGTATCATAAATCCTTGATTAAAACCATGGATTACAAGTCTATGTTTGTTCTGATGGAGCCAAGTTTGCCTAGGTAGAGTTACAGAGTACTTCGGTTCGATATATATATATATATATATATATATATATATATATATATTATTTTATTTTGATTGGTAAGCGTGGCCCATTGCCTGGATGCCCTTGCCATCTCTCCCAACCCTTGTTGCTACTTAGGTTCGATATTCAGGCCTTATTAGAGAGACGGCATGAATTTGGTTCCGTTGCTTATATCGTACAATATGTACCAACACAAACTTGGTTAATCTGCCACGTGTGGGCCATAAGACATTGGGTACAAGGGGATTTAATGGTAGTCTGGGAAATGTATTCTCAATTTATTCGTATTCTGAATGAATAAAATATTTTTTTTGTTACTAAATTAGTTTTGGAAAATGGATAAATTACTGAAAAAATAATTAGTGTTTTCTGTATTCTGAAAACATTTATTTATGTAACTTCTCAGGATCTGCAACCTGTATCAAGGGGAGAAATGGAAGATGTGCTAACAGAGATTCCTCCTCCTTCGAGATTCTTCTTGGAAGATCTCAACAACTTCACTCCACCGCCAACTCCTCTCCCATCGCCTTTCTTCTTGTTCTCAACTCCGAACCTTAACAAACCCCTCCGCCCCTATCTCCTTATCATTGCGCTTTCTACTCCATCTTTACACTTCTTACACTACGTGTCGTCAAAAACCCTAATTGGAACTTTTATCCTCCCAGAGATCCCCTTCTCTGGAAACTCCATTGAGCCCTCTCTAAAAGACAAATCCTGCTAACCTAAATCATGCTGATAATTCAGTTATCATTGCCTCCATGCAGTACTCAGTTCCTACAGAGAGAACACACGCTGTTGCAAAAATGCTGATTGGAGAACAAATTATTCCAGAGAGGGTCTTGATCTTGGATTCTGTTCAGGGTCGAATTTCGTAGGCTCTCAGCAGATGATACATTTGCCTTGAAGCTGGAGACATCATCTGAACGTGGAGGTTCACCCTTGTTAAAAGGTTTAAACTATTTTCCTACAGGAAGTGTGGTGGATGGCTTGGCTGCTGCTCTCTTGGGTCGATGCCAGATGAAGAACATCAAGGGTACCCTGTGTGTTTCATGGCCCGCTTTTGGTGGTTCAGTGAGTAACCTGGTGAAAAGTATACTGCTCAAGGACGTGTTACCTGGTCTGGAACATAGTATTGACAGTAATGTTGTGGGTGAAGGTTTTAGGTTTGGTAGTAACAGGGATCATTCTCTTGACTATGATTTGTATACTTGATAAGTCTGTTTTTTTTCCTTCACTACTTAGATGCTGGGTCATTCATCCTCACGCTTCTCGTTCGAGATGGTAGCTGAGATTTAAGAAGAGAGAGTATCTATGAATATTGAATATTGAATTTTGGTTTTATGATAAGTTCTTGCACTTGCAATCTTAATGCATATTTTAATTTGGAAACTTGTATGCGCGTGTGTGTGTGTGTGTTTCATGTGCCTGACACTTATTCTTTCTGCAACTGCAAGATGTGAATACTAGTTCTTTTTGGGCATGAGTTTGAGGAGATGGGCAAGCATTGCTACTCATTTGTCAATTGCCATTCGGAATTTCTAATTTTTATATAGAGGCACGTGCATAATCTTGTGCCTCAATATCATCGACTCAATGTAGTATGCGGAGAAGAAAAGGCAACTTAACAAATTACATTGACCAGATGCTGTATTCATTTTGTTGTTATTGTAAGTAAAAATGACAAGGATAGCGTGTGGGTTGACATTTGATTACATGTTAAAGTACTCCTTAATACGCAAAAGCAAAACAGAGTAATCAAATTAATAATACTATAAAATTTCTAGTGAAATTAACTAAATTTAGACTGTCGGGGAAAGCTATTAGTTAGATTTCAACCTTTTCAACTTAGCTTTAAACTACTGTTTAGGTGGGTAATCAGTTTTAGCAAACAAATGACAATAAAATACTGCTACTAATTACTCTTTTCAGCTTAATTGAATCAGTAATCCGTCCAAAAATGAAGCTCAAAGCAGTTTAAAAGAAACATTATCAAATTGCGCATAAATTTTAAATTCAGAATTGCGTCAACCGGATACGTTTTGTCATAGCTAGTTTCCTTGTTATGTTCATAGTTTGAGAGATGCTAAAAGATAAAGGAGATTTGGGCAAGCAACCAAACCAAAATCTCTTCTTTCCTTATAAAGCCTTATGTTTTACCTCTTCAACTCTCCAGAAACTGCGTCAATCTCTCTCTCTCACACACACACACACAGAGAATCATTTGGTAATTTTGGTTTAAGAGTGCCCACCAACCGGAACAATAGTTGTTACATCTTCTCTTGACTATGAACATATTTACACTGTGTACTCAAAGAAGCCATGACCAAAAACATGCATATTTTATGTCCACAATGCAATTCCCTCTCTTATATATAACTCACATTCCCAACCATCCTTTTCCCAATCTCTCTTTTTCTCTCTCAACAATCCAAGCAAAACCAGAAGAGTAAACAATGGCAGTACTTTCTTTTTGCTCGAGACGTCTCTTGCTGCAACTGATCATACTTTTAGTTCTTAATATGTATTGTCTCGTCAGCTTACGCAAGTGAACCTCCATTAACGCTAGACTACTATCAGTCTACATGCCCTACTGCATTCGCGATTGTCAGGAAAGAGATGGAATGTGCAGTTCTCTCCGATCTTCGTAATGCAGCCCTCATATTACGCTTACATTTCCACGATTGCTTTGTTCAGGTGAGATCATGTGTAGCCTTCAAACTTCAATTCTTTCCTTGCACAGGTAAGATCTGTTAGTTTTGCAGCTTAATAGATAGTCCTCTTAAAACCATGACACACTTGTGCCTTTGAAATCAAGTGACTCAGCCTGGCAGTAAAGATAACCACTATCTTAATTTCCAAACTCTTTAGAGACTCGAACCTGTAATGGCATCCTTGATAAGCAGATACTTCACTTAAGTTAGGCAAATATATATATTCTTTTGAGTTAGGCAATTAGTATCTCCGTAATCCATATGTTTCTTACTTCTTCTTTGGACATTGCATAATGGGACAGGGATGCGATGGGTCAATTTTGCTGGATGACACAATCACACTCCAAGGAGAAAAGAAAGCTCCAATCAACTTTCATGCTTTGAAAGGCTTTAGTATCATTGACAGGATCAAGAACTACCTTGAATCGGAGTGCCCGAATAGTATCTTGTGCTGATTTCTCACTATTGCTGCAAGAGACGCGTTGTGTTGGTATATATTTGAAACTATTACCAAATCTGTACTCAATTTACTTGATGATTGAGGTTTGTGATAAGTTTCTTCTCGACGTGTGTAGGTTGGTGGACCTTATTGGGATGTTCCCGTGGGCAGAAAAGATTCGAAAACAGCAAACTTAGCCCTTGTGGGTGCAAATCTTCCTGATGCAAACGATGGCTTAGTATCAATCATTTCTAAGTTCCTTTACCAAGGCCTCTCTGTCACTGATATGGTAGCTCTATCAGGTATGCATCGGCTAACCCTACGTGTATATATAATAACATGAAACGGCACCTTATACACAAGCACATACATGATATGTGAATTTTTTGAGCAGGTGCACACACAATTGGCAAAGCCCGCTGTGTGAATTTCGGTCAAGAATATATGGAGACTATGCAGCAACTTCATCTATGATGACTTCAGTGTCCAGTAAAAACCTCGAGAACTTAAAATCGATTTGCCCGGCTGCAGAGGAGGAGGAAATAACGAATCCGACCTGGATTATATTACGCCTAACCTCTTCGATAATTCCTATTACCATTTACTATTGAGGGGAGAGGGGCTGATAAATTCAGATCAAGAGCTTTATTCTAGCGTTTTTGGAGTTCAAACTAGTAAGCTTGTTAAACAATATGCGGAAAATCCGGTGGCTTTCTTCGAGCAATTTGCAGAGTCAATGGTGAAAATGGGAAACATTACGAATTCAGAAACATTGATGGAGAAGTGAGGAAGAATTGCAGGTTTGTGAACACATGAGCTGCAAGTTTGAGTACACTTTCATATTTGTTAATTTGTCAAGAAGTGAGAATCACAAGGTTTATATATATGTAATACGTCCTACAAAAGTATTTTTGATTGAGATTTGAGGTTTTAGTTTGGTTCATTTTGGACAAGAAATTACCATATATATATATATATATATATATATGGCTAGGCCAATGTTTAATCAAACGAAAGCGAAAAAAGAATTCTTTAGTACTCGGTCTCCGACCAAGTAAAAGAGTCACCATATTATTTTAGAATGTTTTTACTTAAAAAGTCTATTTAAAAAATATATATATATTAGATCTGTATATGGTACGGTATCGATATCGTGATTTTCAATTAAAATGATAGTGCCAAATAGAAGGTGCGATTTTAAAAAAAACAGTTGAGGGTATATTGCTTAATCGGCTTCATAATATTTAATCTTGCAAAACCATGAGAAAAAGGCTAATACACTCTATGGTGTTCCTCTTCAGGATGCATATCCTTTATTATTGAATATGACCACGTTTAAATAGGTAGGGTTTATCCTAAAAAGTAATGTTTTACCAGAAAGAAATTTCTTCCTCGTGATATCCAAAATCGGGATTTATGATATTGGCTACTATTCAATAGTCAGCAATACTCATTAGTTTGAACAACAAGCAACTGTTCATCCAAAATCTTCATTTAAAGGAGCGGCTTTCAAAAACAACTGTTTTCAAAAACAAATGATCTTTCGAACCTTCTTAACTTTAATTGTGAGATTGAATTTTGTAGCAA
>CM028377.1:143035262-143098358 GCA_013146195.2 Codonopsis lanceolata
ATTTCTAATGTGGGCCAAACCCAATTTTGGTCTTTTCTAACTAACTTCAACACTAAATAAATATACGATTTCGATGTTTTCACGGTGTTGTACACAATTCTACTTTACTTAGCCATTAGACTAACCAGCCATTAGTTAGATAATTGTGTCAGAACTTGCACAATTTCCCACATTTATTACAATTTTCCAACACAATTATGATTTTTAAGCTTTGTATTTGTAATAAAATAATGTTAAATTTACGAACAAATTTTCTGAATCTGCCATAGTAGGCCACATAAGTGTTCAACCCACGAATCTTGTTAATCCTTGCTATCAATATATGGGGAGCTATCATTATAAGATCTAAACCAAAAGTTACAAATGAATCTTTGTATAGAAACTTGTCTTCGGTGTATAATGAAATCACTTGTAGAATTCTTTCATGGTTAAGCATGTAGGAAAATCAACCGCAGGTACAAGGATTAGTTGGATCAAATCTTGATTCTTAAGGAAAGAGAAAGAGGAACAGAAATCACTTAACTTTCATTGAGATCTTCACATGGGGATTATATAACTTCCATGATGGATCCTCACATGCCATACAATGGAGGCCTCAAGCACAAGGTCAATAGACATCATATGGAATTATTATTGGGGTTCCAAGCACTTTTATTTGAAAATATATTGGAATTAGCTATTTAGCTGTGCATTTAGTCCTTATCTGGGTCATTACACATAAGTAGTTAGGGTAATTGCTCAAAGTGGTATTATCATAGAGTCTCTTTTTTCAGTTCAAAGTATGTAAAATTAGTTTTCCTCCAGAAAGTTTTTCTTTTTGTGCCGGTGAGGCCTGCAGGCATAGATGATCCCTGAAAGAGAAGGCATTTTCCTCCCTTTCTTCTTCAACTGCTTGCCTTCACTGGACATGCTTGTAGGACACATCTACTACGCCCTACCTCAAGATATTCCTTAAACAGACAGGTCACAGAAAGATCAAACAGCTGTAATAGTAGCAGCCATTTCAACATCGTGAATACGGTCATAAAGCTGAAATAAGAAATGGCACCTACCGCAGACCTACCACTTCAGGAGATTCAGAGTAAAATATATTCAGCCAGCATATCATGTAGTTCGGAGATCCAACCCTACGAGCACCAAATTCCGCAGACCACCTAGAAACAAAAGAACAGAATTAGAGACGCATTTCCAGAGCCAAACAACATTGACACCAACATCCTGGAAGTATCTCTACACCTTTCAAAGTAAAAAGAGTACAATGTCATTGGCAATCAAGGATTAATGTTGGTCCTCCTAAAAAAAATGATCTGCAGACTTAACAGGCTTTTGTCAGGGTGGGTTTTCTCATGTGGGAGGCCACCAATGAAGCTATTTTAACAGGGGAAAATCTATGTTGATAAGTGTTACATGTGCAAGGGGGGACGGGAAAGTGTTAATCCCCTTTGACGCATTGTCAAGTAGCAAGAGATTTACAATTATTCAAGCTACCTTGGGTGATGCCTAGGTCAGTAAAGGACTTGTTGCTGAACTGGTCACTTTATAAGAGGAAGAGGAAAAGCATTGTCTGGGATGCTGCTCCTTTGTTGGGTTGTGTGGAGGGAACGGAATAGCAGGGTTTTTGATAATGTAGAAAATAGCCTAGATAGGCTGAAGGACTTGATCCTACAGTCCAAATACTTTTGGTGTAGTGAACCCGCCTTGCCACGGGTCAATTCGTTTGTAGAGTTTGTGGATGGCATGGCTATGGTTTAGCACTTTTTGTGCTCATACACTCTTTTTGTACATAGGACACGTCACCTATTTTGAGCTCGTTTATACTTTTATTACTTATCAAAAAAAAAACACACACACACACACACAAATCAAACTAAACAGTGAAAAATGCTCCCAGCTCAAAGACCTACAAACCACTATATCTTGAATTCTCAGCATATGATACTTAATGTAAGGATGATGGGATATGCTTCCCTTTTTTTATAATTTTTGGCCCTTGAAAAGTACTGTTTTCATGCGTGTGGGATTTTTTATTGGCAACAAAGATAGGCTACACAAGCAAAGACGTTGAGGTCCTTAATTCCAATCCCCATACCAACAAGGGGTCACACACCTACCTCTCAAAAAAGAAAACAAAGAAAGGCTACACAATGGGGGTAGCCATTTCTCCCTTAAATCCCTCCCTTCCCATCCCTTACCCATGAGATTCGAATCTGCAATGCTGTGGGTTGAACCTTATCAAACTTTGATCTCACAATTTCCATTGCAAAGGAATTTCTGTTCTACGCAGTACCTTACCAATATCCACCCAAATACCTTACTATGGGAACAGCTGAGCGAGAATCAAATTTTAGCATAAGAATATCCACCCAAATACCAACAAATAGAACATTTCTCTCTTACCAAGGGCTATTAGACAGAAACCAGCCAACACCTAAAACCCTGGCCAACTGACCCAGACGAAATTGGCCAGAAAATGAATACTCCATCCGTCCTATTCGAAGCATCCAACTTCCTATTGTAGTTTGTCCCCTCCCCCCCCCAAAAGAAAGGGTCCCATTTCTAAATTTAAGCTATAATTTTCCAATGTTTAAGAAAAAAAAACTTTTCAAAGGCATAATATTGCTTTAACATGTGATAAATGGAAATCAGATTGCATTACGAAAAAAAGACTTACCAAATAGGATACTTATTTTATTTTATTCAGCAGCCAGATGCGTAGGTCAGTCAATTTTTAATGGAATTTTGGTCATTGTTATGAAGATCAAGGGTTATGGGCCCTATGCTAGAGTCTAACTCCCAACAACCCAAGGCTCAATAACGGGTTAACTCTATTTAGATCATGGCCCAATGCCTTTGCAAGTACACAACCGATGTGGGATTCTAAAGTGCAACTTGAGGGTGCAACTGTGGAAGTATGGAACTCCTTTTAAAAAAGTAAAAGAGATGAACTTTTCTTGATTTTCAATGAGCAAAATTCTCTAGGCTTCCAGGCTTGCTTTGTTGCTTCTAGTTTGCCCCACCTTGCCTATGAAAGATTTCCTACAATTGGCGTTTTGGTAATTAATATTTTAAGAGTTAATATACTATTTTAATTAAGAAATATTCGAGAAACCAACTTCATTCCATGGTAGATAATCAATAATTTCAATACTCTATAATTAATAAGTTCTTTTGAAAAAAAAAAACATGTAGTAGTATTAATAATTAGAATGAAAATGTAGGTATGGCAGGCATATATTTCATATGTAGCTACATTTTCTTGTGAATGTTATCTAATCCTCACTTCACAATATTTTTCCTATCCAACATTCATAGCTTGGGAAAAACAAAGTCTAGACCATCTATTCTTTTATAGATATACTTGGGTCAAACAACTTTAACATTGAATTTCTCAAATGGCCCTTATAGTACGAGTTTGCTAGCCATGTCAATATTTTCATGGTGTCATGGATAGTCTCACCATCAATCCCTTAACAGGAAAAGGCCGAAAGGGTGCAACAGCTGAAACTATTATACCCATCAAGGTCTACTGCACAGGGGGAAAACAAAAAGAAAGAAAACCATACTAGCTTACTTAATAGCATTCTTTAAAAATGATGAACAGCTCTCCACACGTGTCTTTGCAGCCCCAAGAGCTTCAGATAGCTTTTTCATATCATCATCATCAGCCAAGTCCAAATGTTGCGTCACCGGAATTCGAGGAAACTTATTGTAGATTTTCCTGATACGATCTAAGATTGGTAGTTGTCATGATCAAGAATAAACAGAAATATTGGAAGGCTAAATACATCAAACAACCAAAATTGGTTATCAAAGATGGATCTACAATATCTTTTCAAGTTACGTATTGTTATAACTCCTGAATTATGCCATAACTGATTCAAAACAGTATTTAGGTAGGCATCTATGTTAATTACTTTCCACGAACTCCTAGAATGGAAGTAATAGTGTAGATTCAGTGAGATCATTCTATGCAGCCTTAATTGCCACTACAGGTCTCATTTTTCAAAGCTCAGTTTACTCTTGCCTCCAATGTCTTGACAATCTTCCATCAAGGAGTATCAATGTGCTAGCATGAGGACCCAGAGATTTGCAGAAACTGAATACATAGCGTTCATTTAGTTTTTCTTTTTCCAGTAGGTCCATATGCACAATGTTGAATAAATTTTGGCCAAAGCTGATCATGTAACGATCAAACAGATTATTCAATTATTGAATTCAAGCAAAAATAAAATCACGCATGTACATCAAAGCTCAGTCAGGAATATAAACCAGCACAGCAGTAATTCATCACAATCCAAAGATAATTCTATACCAAACATAAATTTTTATTCCTATTATGGTCTCTAAGCAACAGTGTAGAAATATCATCCCATATGCCGGGAAATTTTTTGGATAAGTAATAGGAATATATATATATATATATATATATATATATATATATAAAAGCATCAATTAGGTGATGCGTCCTTGTACACGGGAAGTATACCAAACAAAAAAAAAATAGGCAGCAGAAATACTGTCCATAGTGCCTACAAAAGAATCCTCCACTCTCGATTCCAACTCCAAGCACCGGACTCAAATGGTCTGGAAAACCTCCTTTTTTATCTAGGCCAAGTCTGATTCTATATTATCAAAAACCCTTCAGTTCCTCTCCTTCCGGATAATCCACCAAATCACCAACGGGGTCATATACCAGAAAATTACAACTGCTTGTGTCCCCCAGTCCCCACGATGCAGAGGAAGTTGTAAATTCTACTTTACTTATGTTTCTAAATGCATAGTTCTTAAATGTACTACAAATCACATATACAATCTCAACGTGTCACAGGTTGAATTATTTCTAAACTGAAATAATTAGCTAAGTAAGGTTTTGTTATGGAAGACATGGAGCATGTTCCCACTGTCGTTTTTAGATAGCTTCTTGGTGCATTATTGAAGGCCAGGGTAACCATAATTTTATCACACAAATAAAGGCAACATGACAATTGCTTTTAGACAAATGAATGTGTTGAGTTTGATATACATTGTTGGGCCCCTATGTAACATCATAAGTTTTTAGATGAATTGATTACTTAACATGGTATCAAGTTTGGCAAGGTCGTGAGTTCGAGTCATCCCGCTTGCAGTTATTACCCGTAATATTGTAAGTGCATGTTGTCACTTTGTTTGGTTTGTGATGCCTTGGTGTGGCATATTTGTTTGTCTCTCCACATGTGGGCGGGTCACACGTGAAGGGGAGTGTTGAGTTTGATATACATTGTTACTTAACTGAATGCACGTAAAAATTCAAAAGGCAAAGTAGTCATTGTTTTAGATAATAAACCACATGAGTGCACTTAAAGAGTGTCACGGTTGATATCTTCTAACGGTATTGGGAAAGGTTCAGGTCCTACTGAAGGTTCGGGCAGTAAATCAAATGATCATGGGGAGGTGGATATAAATGTATACCTCATTCCACTAATAACAAAATCAGTATGCGTAAAGTGCAAACAGTGATCTATCAGCTGTGAGAAAAAACGAATGCATTGTATGTATCCACGCAAATAAGAGAAGTGAACTTGAGAGAGAGAGAGAAAATACATTTGACAAAGAAATACTAACCCAAGGTTTCATCATCACAAGGATATTTCCCTTTAACAAGCGTCTCCACAAACAAGATGGCAAGCTCAGCTCCACAAGTCACCTGAAGTATGTATGCATGGATTAAGTCCAAAAAGCTGTATGTATCTACTGAATTTAGTGCATCAGTTTCCTCCCCCCCCCCTGCCCCGCGTCGAACACAGACACAAGATTCATATAATAAAGATAGCTTCCAACAGATTAAACACCTAAGTGTGGTTAAAAAATCACATTGTGCATGTGTAACTATACAAATTACCACATCAGGCCTGGAATACTTACAATCTACTAACCCCAACTCTATGCTTGCGTTAAATTTTATTTTATTTTTTATAAGTATCAATGGAGCAAATATTATCATTTCTCACCTAAAGCAACATCACAAGTCCCAGTACAATGAAGAATTATGCAAAACTGATCAAAAAGTGAAGTTCTATTGAACATTTAAAACATAGTTTGAACTTTGTCCTATTTCTCATTTACAGTTGGCTACAACATACGCTAATGAAGAAGACAGATGTTGACATCAAAATCGATCAAAAAATCTATAGTTTATTTCAACATGCACTTGCGGATAGTCACCTAAATTCCACATGAATGCAAGATTTTGAATTGAAAAAAGTATTACCTGTTCCTGTTCCAACTGAACACAAGCACCTGACTGAAGAATGTCCAAGGCTTCAGAATACCTCTCAGCAGACACATATCTGAAATAACCACAATTTCTCTTCATTTCCACAACTTAAGTTATTTTTTTTTTTATAAAAAAAGAAGGTACAAGGATGAAGCACGGGCAGAGGGTGGTTTGCAAATTTACTCTGTGCCAGTTAGTAATGGTCTCCAAGAGTACTCTTGTAAATTATTCTCACCATCATATATATATTTATATATATATATATATATACACACACACACACACATCCATCACTTTTATAAAACACTGCATCTTACTACAAACTCGGTTTCTTCAAGAAACCTAGTTTTATATGCAACCTAGAAGTTGGAAGAGGAGTGAGGATAACAGTTCAATATAAGCAAAACCGAAAAATCCTTTTGGCTAAACTAACTTGCTCCCTGACAATTAGACCTTTCCTAGGCTTATTATCCTCTCTGTGAATACAGATTGCATCATAGTTCATGTATAAAAGGCGAACCCATTTTCCCCTAAAAAATAAATGTCATTCAATTCGTAACTGGTGCACGAGATTTGACATTACCGTCAAAATAATAACCAACTAAAAATGGAAAATGTGAGTGTGTATGTGGTGGTGGTGGTGGTGGCGGGGAGATGGTTATGCTAGTAGTACCTAGCACAAGTGGACTTGTACATCTGTTGAGCTCCATAGTAGTTCCCTTCTTTCACTACTTTTTGTAGCTTGTCAATATTCTGAAATATTCATTCAAACAAACCAAAATAAATATAATCGCTCAAACTCAATCAATCATTTAGATTTCCAACCAAAATAAGAAAAATCTCAAATGATTATTATATACATCTAACTAAACGAATTAAGCATAAGAAATTCATGGAATAAAGTTTAATCAGATCAGTAAAAAACTACAATTGAATGGAAATACAAAATTTTAGGGCATAGATTGGAGCAGAAAGATACCTCCTGAGCCGGAGGGAGTGCGGCTCGCCTAAGTCTCTCCCGCAACATCCGCTCCTATCTCTCTGTCTCTTGCGGGTCTCTTGCGGGGAAGGGTAGTTTGCTGTTCGACTTCCGCAAAACCAGGTATCAGGTGTATATATATAACCACACCAGTGACACCTTTCCGGGAAAATATTTAAGACAATTTTAGTAACTCTACAGTAAGAAAATAACAATTTTATACTTTAATTTTTGAAAATTTTACTTTTTAAGTGAAATATTCAAAAATAAAATAGTAGATTATTTGTTCGGAATGAAAGCAGTATTTTATTAAAAACTTTGTCGAACCTATATAGATTTTTTTTTTATGCAAGTCGCATTTAGATATTGTCAATCTCAATTTTTATCTTTATTTTTTTTAGATTTTGATTTACTGTATCCAAATGTCACTTATATGAAAAATATTGCACACCACCTGTTGATGAAAATTTAATTTTATAAATTATATTTCATTGAATAATTGTATTAACACATTTGTATTTCTCATCAGTAGTTACAAGTATTCTCAAAGTTAAATATCTCATTCTCGCAAATGAGCCTCTGTTGTGCGTCTGATTTCGAGAATTCATGGCATCTTTTTACTGGGTGTTTGTTTGCAAAGGCTTATTGGCAAAAAACTAAGCTTTACGTTGTTTTGGAGCAGAAAACAGATAAGTCTGAATCCTTTACGGAGTGGTTTTTCTCCATGTTTTTTCCTCTCAAAGGTCTCGAGTTGAGCAAGTTTGTAATGTGTGGAGTTTGATATATATTGTTGGGTCCATATTTAACAGTTTAAGCTTTTAGATGAATTAATAATTTAACACAATTGTATAGTGGTCGATTTAGAATAATCAAAACTTTACCATGTGGTGGCAAAAGACAAACCAAACTCCAACAAGTACTTTCCAACATTCAATGATTTTCTTATATGAGTGGACTGCAATACGAAAACAAGTTCGAATAATGGTCAAAGTATGATGGTACATAATTCTTGTAGTAATGGCATGTTCTACATATGGGCTTCCTAAAGTGCAATATTAATGCGACAATCTTTGAGGAAAAATTGCAGGTCGACCCATTTTTATTAAGTTTTTAATTGTTAAAATACTTTTTTTCACCTGGAAAAAATTCAGTTTTGGTGGCAAAATAACTGCAATACCCTTAATAAACCGTAGTTGCGCTACGGAGGTCATTATTTTTGCACTACGGTTGTAACACCCGAAAATTGCATATTTGATTAATTGTGCATTAGAGTGTATTAGCATGATTAATTACGTGCTAAGTATTATGATTAATGTATTTTGTGTTGTGGACTTGAGTAATTATCTTATGAAAGTCCAATTGAGCTCAAAATATCTTGAGTTTGGTGTGTGATATGTTTACAGTCCATATTAGAACTTTGATTATGTTGGTTATGATTTATAATTACCGTGGAAAATAAAATAACACGTTAAGTTAGAAAATATTTATTTTCGTCTAAGTTGACTCGATGTTCAGCCCTGGATGACTAAGAGGCCTTTAGGATTAACTTGGTATTGTTTTGGAATGAGTTTTGTGTAGAATGATATGTGCTCGAGTCTGATTTTTAGTTCGGGTCGCATATTCCCGCATACCAGAAACATCTTGTAGTAAAACGGTCAAAATTTTGTGTAGAAAACTCATAATTAAGATATATTTGGTGCGTTAGAAACTATACTGAAAGGGTTTTTTAACTATACTTTATTTGTAATTTTTGGACTTGTAGATCAATTCAGACATATCTTTGAAGTTGATTGAAATTATTGGGCAGCATTTGGGCCATAGGACTTTTTGCTCATGGGCTTTGGGCCCTTACCTCTATTTAAGTTTAGTCGCGAGAGATTGGTCTCTCTTTCCTCCCAAAAACAACAGACGTGATATTTTAGTGCAAGTTTGAGGGTTTTATAGATTTTGATCTTCTATGCCCGATTCGTTAACAGAAATTGACCTGTTTTTAATTTCAACTATGTAGGGATGTTGTACATGTTGAGGATTACATTTATACCCGAATATTGTATATTTCTACCAATATTTTTCGGAGGAGGTAAACCCCTTATTTGCTTGTCTATGCAATAATATTTGATACATATGATGTTTCTATGGGGATATATTAGTTAACGGGTACAAAATATACTACAGGTTAATTGTTTTGAACTTTTAGTTGGTGTACGTGTTTGTAGTAAACAATTACTCTGTTTTATCGATAAAATAGTTGATAGGAATGATATAGGGTGATATTGTAAATGATATTTTTCGAACAAAAAATTATGGAGTTGTAATTATTAACGCTACGAGATTTGTTACGTTGAATAATTGACCTTATAGAGTCAAGTTTAAGTGAAATTAATTATATGGAGTAGTGTAACTATCTCCTACGATGTTTGTAATTTATTTAGGAGATAATTATACCCTTATAATAAATTACGATGTGATAATAAGAATTTGTTATTTGATGTTTATGGGCTAATAAATAATTAGTGGTTGTGACACAAAATTGTTATAGTGTTATAATTGACCCTATGGGGTTAATTTGTGTGACAGTAAATTATTAAAAAAGAGAATGATATATTGGTCCCTACGTTTTAAGAATATATTATTTTGGTAATGTAATTGACTTTATGGAGTTGACTAATAGTTAAGTCAACTGAGTAGTTTAGTTCCGACAATGAATTAAAGTATTTTTAATAATATTATTCATATGTTAACTTATTATGTTTTGAGAATAATTAGCAATGAGTCAATTGAGGATTGAATAGATGTTAGAAATATGCAAATAGTATCTGAAATCTAGTTACGTGAAATTGTAACAATTAATGGATGTTCGCATACATGTACTGAATGACAGGTAGATTTGCACTAGTTAATATCAAATGGTTTTTGGGTTTGTAACTTAGCAGAGTCAGTATTGAAGATAACTAAGTTATCTGAATTGAATAATTGATCTATCTACTTAAAAGAGAAGTGGCTAGTTCTCAATGTAGAGCTTTTTACAAGAGACACCTTAGATATTGTAACTGCAAGTCAGTTACGAGACAGTATTGTATTAATTAAATACATGTAAATTGTGAATGGTATTCTGCTGAGTAGTAGGCGTTAATGGCTTGCTCTCATGATTGATTTGAAACCCGGATCTTGTAAGCTTGGGTGTAGTATTGATGGAGAATGACTAACCTAGTTAGGATAGTAATAGATAAATTGTGAAACTTATATAAGAGTTAAAGTGCTTGTATGTATTGTTTGACAGTGTTATGAGTAGAGTGACCGAGAGCATGCTCTTAGATTCAACATATGTACACCATTTGGGTACATGATAGTTATGAATTAAAATATTAAGTTTATGGATGTAACGCCCCAAACTCGGGTCCGACCTTTTGGACCCATATCTAGTCACGTCACTACAAATTCAAACTTAAGTAAAGACTGAATTGAAACGTCATCCAACTAAAATTACAAAAATCTTCAATTAAAATACAATCATCGAAAATAAATTGCGAAACAAAAGTCTACTAATTTAACTACGTCTCTATTAAATTCCAAATCATAAAGGTACGTCCAAAAAGCCTTGATTCCTTCACTAGTATCCTCTACCTCAAGCTTAGTCCTTAATTCCGACCTGAAAGAAAAGTGATGTGAATGGTGAACGAACAAAGCTCAGTAAGATCATACGTCGTCCCTCCGGTTTCTAAGGAGGGGTGACTCAAAGAATAATCGTGTAGTATGTAGAACAGAATTTAGACATTTGATAACATTGCAAAATCAAAAGATAGGTATCGAACGATTTAAAAACTCTTTTTAAAAGGAAAGTTCAAGCAAAATAAAATGTGGATCAAATAAGTTTATCGTTACTGACTGTCGTATACCAACTAGTAAAGACCGAAGTTCAAATACATTTATTAAGATCACGTAAGGGTCTATTGACCAAGAATCAAATCCCCCGAAGGGTACACAAATCCCCCGTAGGGTACTGTGAGTGCCCCGATTTTCGACCGATCCCCCTTCGCTTGGTGAAGAGCAGGTGGTTTCAAAATATTTCAAAGCGCGTGGAATACACTTGGCCTCAATTGTGAACTCAAAATGTGATCAACAGAGTCACCATCTTTATTTTAAGGAAAACAAAGAAAAACCAAAAAGTAACTAGATTTGTAAAAGAGTTCGGAGGCTAAGTTACGAGGTGGGAATGAGTTAGGCACCCAACTCGCCCTTTCGGTCTCAAAATATTTTTTGGCTAAATATGTTTTTTTATATTTATTTAAACAGTTGAAATAAAACATTAAATATATATATATTTACATATATATAAGAAAATTATTACAAACTTACAACAGCCTCCTTTCTGAAGTTACAAATACATTTATAAAAATTTGGTCATAATAATAGCTCTTTTTAGTGTTATTTTCTATATAACTGCTTATTTTTCTTACATTTGACTAGTCTAAATAACATTTTTTTATAAATAAAAACTTTAATAAACCTACCTCTTGAAGCGTGGATGTTTTATCCCGTACCAACTACCTTCTGGTGGGTCCTATGGTGCGCTCACTCTGTCCTTCAGGGAAAGGAAGTCTTTTTGCTGCTGTTTTGTTGTTGCGGGGATTCAGGCAGGGTGACTGCTCCTTTAGGTTGCTTTTTCGCCTTGGAATCCAGACGGCACAACTGCTTGCTTTGCTAGTGTTGTTTGTTTGCTGGCGTCGGAAATCAGACAAAGCAACTGCTTGCTTTTTGCTGATTTGACGTCTGGATTCGGGCAGTGCAACTGCTCCTTTTGAGATTTTTGGACCGGTGGAATATGGTGAAATCCTAGCAGGGAAACTAGGTTTGACTTTGGCCGGAGAGTTTTAGTGTTTGGGGGAGATTTGGCAAAGCTTTGGGGCTAGAGGAAGAAATTCCTTCGACGTTCTCTCAACTGCGCGGTGAACTCATTGCGTATTGTGTTTTTCACTATGTGTGTCATGTTCTCTCTTCACTGTGTTCTTCTGAATTATGAAAGTCGGGGCCTCTTATTTATAAGCTGGGAGTGAGACTTCCTTCGTTGTTAAGTTTTACTTTCTGTGCTTCATCGGCTTGTACCGCGTGCTGAGAAGATTGCACCAAAGGCTAACTGCTACAGTAGATTGAGCACTATTGGGCGTTACTCATGGGAGGTATGGGCGCCACGCTCAAGGTGGCTGTGGGCAATGCCCAGGGCCATTTTCCCTCTTCTTTTTGGCACTTAGTCCTTCTGCAATTCACTGTTTATGCATCATGCTTTTTCTTTTGCATTTTTTACCCTGTAACTTGATATTTGTTAGTCCTTTTTAACAGATCTTGATATTTTATGTCATGTCATATACTAGGGGTACGAAATTAGGGTGTCTACAGGTACATTATCATGGTATATCCGAATTACCGCACTCACGGGCTAAGTGGTGTAATTAAATTTATTCTATTGTTTGTCACGTAATCCCCGTGACGGGTTGTTCATACTTAGTAATCATAATTATTTTCAAGACATAGATAGTACTATAAATGTATCAATATAAAAACAATGCTTGTATTGCAAATCAATATTTTCAATACAAATGAGTATGTCGATAAGTTGACAAACACGAAACAAATTTTTCGATAACAAAAAGTATTCATGTAGACAAGTTTAAGCACGAAAATTGCGATAACGAAAATATTCAACAAAGGCTAACGACGGAGTCAAAACAACTACCAACACGAGGTCGGGCATGAGAAAATAACTTAAAAGAAACGTTATATCTTATCTCGATACGCTTGACAAAAATCACTTCGTACACGAACGATCATCCTAAGCTTGCTTGCCAAGTTCTAAAATTTAATGAAACAAAAGTTACCATCTAAATTCTTAAATAATTAAATCAACCAATAATTAATTTCTTAAAAGTTGCCAATTTTATGTCTATAGATACATTTATGTATACCTAGTAACTATGGACCCAAATATAACAGTAGCTTAGTTAAATTTATTTCTAGAAATTTAACTAACGAACAAAAATCCAATCATAGTTACTGTTAACGGAAAAGGGTCTATTTGACAACGCTAGAATTTGGGGTACTCTTCTGAAACTAGAACAACTTACAACAAAAGGTTCCAGAGTGCAGGGGGTAACTTTGAAACATTTGTTCCATCTTCTTCCCAACATCACCCACTGTTCTGTTGATGCTTCTTCCATTTTTTTTTGACAACATGCAATACACGACACCTTCATGCATATATGTATATATATTAACTTCTTAATAGTTTTTTTTTTTTAAAAAAAACCCATTCACTTGATTTCAAACAAAACACATATCATTTTTAAAACCCAAATCAGCCTTTGATTTCAAGCACAAGAACTTAATTCCGATAACCTTTGATCTGCCTCTTCTATTATCTCCACTCTAGAAATCTTCATCTCGGGCAACTCAACTTGAAAGGGAACGTAAAGTGAAGGCTTACCTCGGTTTTCTTTAACGGAGCACAACCAAAATTGTAGCGGCCGCTCTTTTCGATCTCCTGCAATGTTGCCGCCTTTCCCTTTTTTCTCTGTTTCTCAACTGGTTTGTAACTTGATAACCCAAACCCTCAACCTCTCTACTTATCTCCCAACAATTTCTCCCGTAACAAAGTTGGTTACCACCCGAACACTCCTTCCGTGAAACGGCTCCTACTTGTTTGATCGTTTGGGAGTTGGATTGGAAACTAGATTTATTATTATTATTATTATTATTATTATTATTATTATTATTATTATTATTATTATTATTATTATTATTATTATTATTATTATTATATTATTATTATTATTAAAGTGGTTATTAATAAGATGAGCCAAGCCCAATATCACTAACCAATTAGCTAATTGTATTGACCTAACATAAAATTGATAATTCTAAAGATAGGCCCAAAATAATTAGATTCAAAATATTTAGGTTGACCCAAAACAAATATAATATTAATTATTATAATTAATATTTTTTACCAAAATTATTGGGGTATTACAATTGATGATATATGTTGTAATTGGCGACAAATTGGTGTATTGTGTTTAGTAAAGTCATTGACCTACTCTTGGGGATATCTAATATTAAATACTCACAGATGGTTGGCGACAACGTTGTATGCTATAAAATATAGTGTTCTAATACTCGCTAGTAGCCGCGTAGTATTTTATGAGATAATATCTACTATTGACATATGTTGTGATTGTTTATATTGTTCAGAATTTACAGACTCATCAACTATCTATTATTATAGGTAGAAGGACTAGAGGACTATGTTTTACTTGATGTCCAGTAGCTATGGACACAAGTATAATTTTAAGGTAATATGTGGTTACCTGTGTGTTTTATGAATAATATAGATTTAATGATCTACTTGAGATTGTCACAAGAGAGTCTAGTATTTACAGACTTATCTTCTGTAGCGGCTGTTTGTAGTAGGACCACTGGGCTACTCTTGTGTTGTTTAACGTTTAATACTTGCGAACGTTACGTTTGTTATCATTAAGATGTGATTTAGCTATAGTGTTTGTTTTAAGAAAATACATGTTTGAGATGTGTGTTGAGCTCCCATACTTAGAACTCGACAGTTGTGTTTATTTATGAACAAACATTCATGCTTGGTATGTGTGTTATGTTATCATATTTGGAACTCAACAGTTGTGTTTATTACAAGTAAACATCTACTTGTACATCACATTGAGTCCAGCTGGCATTTGTGGTTGTGTCGACAATGGGACGACATTAATCTTTATGAGAGTTAAATCTCGTGATCGTTACGGGTCGTTGGATTGGTCTCTCCTTCACTATTGGTGACGGGTGTCAAACTGTCAAAAATAATTTCCTATTTCCCAATAACGAGTATAGGGTAGTAGGGATCGTATCCACAGGGAACGTCAAATTTATTTCTTTAAAGAATTTTAACAAAGCAATTTAAAACAATGATTGAGGTTTTTAATCTAAACTAATTAACAAAAAATGAATTAACTAAAAACTGAAATTAAATGTCTAAGTGTAAACAAAACAGAAAATGATGTTTGAATTCAATAAGAGAAAAATCCAATCAATGAACTTAATGTAATCCCGAAAGTTACTACCGATCATAGATTCAAAAATGACTCAATGAGCTTCAAATAAACCGGCTATAGTTGTCGACAAACGCCAAACACTCAATCTCTCCTTACTGTCTCGATAGTTAAGAGAAGCTCATTAACTATTTCCTTAATCAAAAGACAACCTCCGAAACGCTCGTATAATTTAATTTTTTTGAAAGCATTAAGAGTGAGAGACCATATTCTAAACAATGCATATTGAAGCAATATCATTTAATTTAGATTACCCATTCCCACAACACGAACCGAATATGCTTGTGATGCCTAAACGATGCGTTACTTGCTACTTTGTTAGAACCCGATGATAATTACAGATCAACGGTTATAACTAGCAATACATTATTAGGTTAATTAAGGTTTTGGCCACAAACAGTAATTTAACATAATAATTCTAAGTCACAATTCTTTTTGCAACAAACAAACAGAGAATGAATAAATACTTGAACCCAATTGAGATTGAAAAACAATTAGATCTCACAGTAGGAACTTATAAATAATTACTTGTTCATTAACTGGAATAAATAAAACTAGTCATTTGTAACACCCCGGATTCTTGCATGTGTATTGTGTGCTTGCTTTCATGTTTTCTTGTTGATTGTGAGCATGTTTACTTAGTCTATATATATGATTTAGAAACATTCTTAAATCATTCATGAAGCTCTTAACATGTTTAGAATCATGTATGCTTACTTGTTGAATCGCCGGTTCGATTGCTTTGTTTTGGCCTTAGCGATTTCCTTCGTTGCCCGTATTGCTTGTATTTCGACGTGCGAATTGTTCGTTGAGTTCTTGGACTTGTATTCAAGTCATAACCATGTTTAAACAAGCCTTGTCCATGTTCAAGTTATTCTAGTTTGATTGGTGGTTGATAGATGTTTGATTCGTTAACCATTTGTCGCTTGATTCGAGCCTTGTTTTACCTTGTTCCGGATGTTGTTCGGGTGTGTTTCCGACTTGTTTTGAGTTGGGTTAGACCTTAGAATGGTTGCCCATGAGTTTGGGATCATTTAGGACATGTTTAGACCAAGTTCAAGGGCTAGACGAGGCGGCCGCATCGATTTTTGAGCACTAGCCCGCCTCAAGATCTGAGAGCATTGAAAAATCAACTCCAGCCTCAAGCATCACAGCGCCGCAAGCTTCTAGTGAGGCGCCCGCCTCAACTCTTGGGAACTACCTACGGGATTTTCCCTCTTCTTTGTACGACTTTTGGCACTCAAACCCCTATCCAAACTATTTCTAAACCTCACTTAAACCTCCCTAACACTCCTTGATTATGTCCTAACATTAGTAGCATGTTTTAAGAGTGGATTAAGAGTCCATTAGTGAGCATTAAACAAGCCAAAATCAGATATTTTTACACCACATGAGATTGACACTTGTCCCACTCAGATTTTTAAACCTTTTTACACCACAATCTGATGTTTTGACCTTCATTCTTCACCCTCACTCTCCAAGAACGAATTTCTTCCTCTCTCAAGTTCTTCCATGGCTTCTTGAAGCTACCTCCTTGGTTCTCCATCATCCCTTCTCCCATTGCTCAAGCCACCTTCATCAAAAGTGTAGAGCTTGAAGAGTTGATCATTTTCAACCGGTTGGGTTGTGCTCATTCCATCTTGTTCCTTGGTGATAGGTAAGCTATTGATTCCCCTTAGGATGTATGCTAGACTTTCCATGTCCCCCTCTTCTCATGATTCCCATGCTTCTACCATGTCTAAGCCATGTTTGATGATGAGTTGATCTTATGAGATTTTTGAATGATATGTTCATCTTGTTGTTTTGGTCCTAAGCCTAGAATTAAATGTGTTCTATGAATTGCTCATCCTATTGATTGGGTCCTATGCTTAGAATCAAATGTGTTCTATGTCTTCCTAGGAATAACTAATGTTCTTGGACCATTGGCTTTTGATAACTTTTGAAATAATGATTCTAAAGTTCCCATGAAATATTGAATTAATGATAATTCTTGACTATGGTTGTTAAGTGGATTAATGGCCTAGTCTACTCGATACGAGAACTTAGAAAAGGGTTTTGGATGCATTTAGCATTTTAACTCTATTGGATGAATTTTTAGAGACGACTCAACGGAGTCAAATTTAGTGAGCCATTGAACAATACCGGCTCAATGATCAATCCCTACGACGTTCTAAACACGTTTCTCTAAGAATGATAATTCTAGACTCTTGAATTTGGATTGATTACCATGCTTGATTCTTGATGTCATATAAGAGAATGCCTATTTGACATGTTGAGTTCACTCTTGTCGAACTCAATCCTGCTTGATTATTGATGAGAATATTTACTTGTCATGAACGAGATCGCTCTTGTCGACCTCGTTCCCTACCTGAGAATTTGTTAAGTAAATATTACTTGGCATTTGCATGAGTCCAGCTGGCATCCTGTCCTTGTTCACACACGCCTCCACTGTGGCCATAGTGGGGAAGTAGCTCCCTTGCTGTAATCAATACGAGCATCATTGGTGTCTATCCCGGGCATCTCCTCGGAAGATCGATGTACTTACACACATCCGATACCATCACACTCCAGATAACGCTTGTATGCAGGAACTACGTAGCGGCCCGGCTCTCCATATATCCTTATCCTATGTGATTCATTACGAGCACCTATGTGAAACAATGTGCATCTTGGATATATGATCTCTATGCTTATGTGACGATATCTTGCCTTGTATGTTACATATTGCCATGACATGCATGATTGATAGCTTACAAGTCTTTATGACTTACCCATTCCCCTTTACTGCTTTAGATCCTAGCAAAACAGGTCCTTCTCGTTGAGGATTGCGGTGTTCGTGCCTTGTTCCTCCTTTTGTCCGCCGTTGCAGTTTGAAGAGGTGGTTTAGATGTCCTCTTCCTTTCTTTTGTTATTTTGCAAGGACGATGGGTTAAAGCAAGTCAATTAGACTATGCTTGGGAATTTGTATAGAACTTGAACTTGTTACTCTTATTAGCTACTTGTAGTTTAACACTTGTAGTACTTGTAACCCCTTTATGCCGGCATTGTGTAAGCCGTGCTTGGTTATCTTGTTATTAGTTCACTACGTATAAGTCTTCCGCTGAGCATCCTATTAGCTCTTATTTAATTCTTGTCCATAAACTGTTAGCTTGGGTTCCGACATGTAGTGTCGCCGATGACTTGGATTAATTGCTTAACTGTTATATCATGTTTGAAAAGTTTAAAATAATTCCGGCCTTTTAGGGCCGAGGCGTGCTACGTCTCTATTGTTGCGTCACGTCGTTTTCTTCAATTGAGTCCTTGCATGTTAATTGTCCACTTGTTTTCCCCGTATTTGGGCGGTCCGACCCTCGGTTCCACCTCGGGCCCGGGTCGGGTCGCCACATCATTAAACATAATTAAAGATTACTTACAAAAAAACCAAAATTTAACAAAATCCAGTAGCATGATAGAAGAAACGAGCAAGTTGCTACTAAAATCTTCAAGTGTATATGTGTGTGTATGATTATGTGTATCAGCCGTGTTGTCTGTGATTGGATGCCAACTTCTAAAACTGACTTCTCCTTATATTGTTGAGCCCCTCCTTGCTTTCCAAGTCTTTCCTCCTTTATAGATACTATGATCTCCACTCCTAACCCCACTCCTAGGTAGTTGTTGACAAAGTCCACAACACAACTTTCCCAATATTTACAACAAAAGGAATTAAAGAAAATAGAAGATTTCGAATGTTCAATATCTTATATACCCCAAGTAACAATATTCAGCATTACAGTTTTCCTTTGCACGTGACAATGTTTTTTTTTTGTCCAACCTGTTTTTCTGAATAGCAAATGCTCATTCGATACCATGATATCTGAAATTCTTCTTTGAACTTGGTATTCTTTTCACTTTTTCACCATTATTCTCTCATAGACATGTAATCACCAAACATATAAAATACCCGTAAAAAGTGCAACATTTATAATAAGTTAAAGCACAAAATCAGTATTAATTATCACACTTATTTGAGTTCATCAATTGGCTGTAGTGAGGACGTAACTTCTTTGTTAGAGCAATTCACATGACATTGGAAGCTAGAATCTTGGGTAAAACTCGGGGTACTGAGACTCCTGGTTAAGTCTCAAGGTCATTGTTTCTAGATACTATAGGGTTCAGACATGGATATTGGTTCTTGATACTATTGGGTTCAGACATTGGTTCAGTTTGTGTACATACATGATTTAGTGTGTGTACTGCAACAACAACACAACTATGATGATTAAAAGGCATGACAAGACGGAAAGCTCTCCTGTAGTTGTATATCTTGGTTTATGTGTTTAATTACATTGAGACAATGTGCATTATAACATGATCAACATGATGTGTGCAAGTATATGTAAAGCTATACTTGATTGACGGATATGATGTTTATATGCGCATAACAACATGTCATGTAATTGCATGTAGTAACTTACTGAGTTATCACTCACCCCGTGTTTGTTTACTTTAGTGTGCAGTTATCTAGAAATTTGATCCAGCGAGATTAGAAGTTCCCGTGTGATCGGTGAGACACGCGAGACCTAACAGGTTGTTGAGTTGTAGCTCCTAGAAGGCTTGTTTAGCAGTGAGGACGATGATGTATAGAATTATATAGACTCTACATTGAATTTTGACTATTTCTGGTGTATTATATTTCACTAGTTGGTTGGCCTGGAGCCATTGTATTTAGTTCATGAGTAATAGCTTGTTGACTTTTGTTTTCCTGGCTTTTCAGAAGCTGTGGTGTTTATATTATTCACATGGGTGATTATGTTTTATCAGGTGTGTTTTTGTTTAACCTGTAATTAGTAGGGGCTTTTCAGGTGTTTTATATGTTTATTAGACGCTCGACCCGAGGATCGTATAGAGATTGGGGATCGGGGAGTTTCCGCAGTTCATCAATTTTATTGCATTATTTTTTGCACAGCGGTTAAATAGTTTAATTGCATCGCGATTCATCAATTTTATTGCATTAATTTTACACCGCGGTTCAATAGTTTAATTGTCTAATCTATTTGTACCACGAATCATCATTTTAATCAGATATTTTTTGCACTGTGATTCAAAATAGTTTAACTATATAGTCTAATTGCACCGCAGTTCAAAATCGTAATGAAACAAACCATGTCATCAATCTTCTTATTTTTCTCCTCCATTGTAAGCCTTCTTCTTCGCCTTTGTCCCTACTATAAAAATCCTCCAACCCTACACATTTTCATTAACGTTTCGTACTTAACAATTCAGAAAACTCAATCCCCGTTTCGTTGTGCAACAATGATGATTTTCGAATCCAAAGTATGTCGATAGCATTTTCGGAACAATATTTTGAAAAGTTTTCTTTTAAGGTTGAAAAAAATAACGGTAGACTTTTAAGGTTAAAAGCTTTGAAAAAGGGACCGACCATAATTTTACCCAATCTTTGATGAAAGCAACTCGTGAGGCTTTGGAATGATTCTTCGTGACGATATCGGGTATCCACTTCCAAGTCGACTGACTACTCTTTCGGGGAATTTTAAGAGTGGCAGAGACAGAAGAAATGGGTTTACCACTTTCTTGGATTCGTGGTTTGGGCTCGGTAAAGGTGGTGTTTGAACTGGATGCCAAACAAGTGGTAGATGATCTCCGAAACTCATCTCCAAATCTTAATTACGAATTTGACCTCATTATCTTAAGGTGTAGGAGAATATTGGAAACATCTTCTGATTTGTCGGTCAGTTTTGTCGGATGATAATCAAACGAGGTGGTTCATGCTTTAGCTAGACATTCACGTTTATTCTCAAGTTTAACTATTTGGACGGAGCCTCCGGCTGCTGTCAAATATTTATTACATTAATGAATTGGATACTTGATCTTTAAAAAAATCATTGAAAAACCTTTTATAAACAGTAAGTATTTTCATGAAGTTATTCGTGTTACAGCAAAGACATCAATGGATTGAATCGTGCCTTCAACTAACACCAACATACATAATCATATCAGAAATAACAAGAAATATTGGTCATATGTTAAGGTAATATTTTATCTCTACATGTTACTACTTCTTTTTTATATTTGAAATTTTATTTATTTTTTCTTTATTTGTAACATAAAAGATTGTATTGGTGCTATAGATGGCACTCATGCACGAGTTACGGTTGCTTTCAAAGAGCAAGGTCGGTATATTGGTAGAAAAGGACATGCAACTCAAAGTATATTGGTAGTATGTGATTTCGACATGTATTATGTTTTTATGAAGCCTAGATGGGAATGAATTGCTCATGACTCATGTATTTTTCTACATATTGATATGACGATCAAGTTTGTATCATTTATGCAATAATGACAATTCATAATTTCATCTGCAGAAGACATCTTACTGGCGACAACTTTTAACGTTATGATAACCAACCTAATTTTATACCAAGAAATGAGCATGAGGAACCTAGTGTAACCATCACCAACCTGGTGGCCCTATTCTAGGTAGTGAAGATCCCAAGATGGATGTTGTGAGAAATAACATTTGTTACCAAATACTTCACCTGTCCCAAAATTATTGTCTAGTTTTCTTTTTTCGTCCGTCCAAAAATAATTGTCTTGTTTAAAACTTTTCCTTTTAGGACAACACTTTTACCACTTTACCCTTACGTTTTCGCTTTACTTTAATTATAGACCACATACACATGAGTTTTAAAGTAAACTACACATCTAACTAATATTAATAATCTAGTTAAATGTGTTTTTTTAAATCGTGCGCCAAATCAACCCAGACGATAATTTTGGGATAGAGGGAGTATGTAATAGTGGTGAATGAGTGTGTACTAGGGGTGTGCACGAGCCCTAAGCTTGCAGACATTGGTAATGTCCAGTATGAGCCCATCAGGTAGTAGGTATCAGATTTAAAAGCCAAGTACGATACATCAGCCCACGGGCATTAATGGACGAACATTGGATGGGCATGTGACTGCAGTTCATATGTTCATATTTTTAAAATAGTTTTACTGTTTTATGGTGATAATATGAGAGAATTGAAGTTGAGAAATTAAATAAATATTAAATAGAGTTTTAGTCGACATAAGTGAGTGAGATGAGCCTAAAAATGCCAATCAACAAAGACGCTTCAATTACAGAGCCATGATCAATTTTGGGTCTCGTCTCGGGAAGTGGATTTTTTTAGCAATAGGTATATAATATAATTATATATTATTATATTATATACTCCATCCGTCCCTAAATTATCGTCTTGGTGGACTTGACACATGGTTTAAGAAAATACTTTTGACTAGATTATTAATATTAGTTTGATGTGCGGTTTACTTTAAAGCCCATGTGTATGTGGCTCATAATTAAAGTAGAATGAAAAAGTAAGGGTAAAGGGGTAAAAGTGTTATCCTAAAAAGAAAAGTTTCGAATAAGATAATTATTTTGCGACAGACAAAAAAAGAAAGCATGACAATAATTTGGGGATGGCATGAGTATTAAAATTTAAAACGTATTATAGAAGAGGACGGGCCAGGCTGGGCAAGTGGACATAACGGGCATGGAGCAGCTAAAGGCCCAGTAGCACCCGAGACCGCGGACATTCGACTCATCTAAAGTCCAGCATTATGTATAACCCATGGGCATGGACTTCGTGGGCTGGACTTGACGAGCATTGATTGACTCGAGAAGCATTGACGAACCATGTTCACCCTTATAATGTACTACTTTAATATTACCTAATATCATGAGACAATTTGATTTATATATTTAATCCATGCATATTTTGTATTTACAATTCTCACTTTGATTTAATAAAAGGCCAAATAATATTTAGTATTGATCACGCAATTTTCGTGGTGACCTTGTCTTGTTGTCCACGTATGAAACAGTAGTGGCACGGTCCTTGCTCCTTCGTCCTTGTCTAGTTACCTGCATAAGACAAATAATAAAACGCAATTAAGGAGTCGAGGTAGCCCGACTAGAACCCTCCGACGTGAGAGTAAGGTATCAGGTGGAAATGGGTAATAAATGTGCCGTAGTAATAATTGGTCCGATAAGAGGGTTTGATAAGAGAGTTTGGATATCTGAAAAATGACTTGTCCTTTACAATAATGAATGTCTCCTATTTATACTTGATTTTCCTGATGAGGTGGCGGCTTCTCGTTGGGGAAACAAGCAGGGTTGCGACATCATCATCTTGTTGAAGGTTTTATCGAAAATAAGTGGATTAGGTTTTATCGGAGAGTTGGTGGTTATTGTGCAGAGAGTTGGTGGTTAGGGCGGTTTGACCAGGCCTTGGGAAGCTTTTGTTAGGCACAGTGATTATTGACCGTTCTTAGAGGTCGAGTGGTCGGCGTGAGTGAACTCTTCTTAGAGGGAGGATTGAAAACCACAGTGCAGTTTCTCCCTTACTTTAATTGTTTTATGAGATGTCTTGGCGAGCTTCGCTTTTCATTTAATTTCGAGGCTACTGTTGAACAAGTTACGGTTTCCATTGTGGGACATGAATTATGCAGATGATGATTTCCACGGTTTCATCCTTTCAGTGGCCCCCTACTTTTTGGTCGTTTGTTATCATAAGGCCAAGAAGTATTTCCCTTGAACTTTTGGTGATGAAAAAATCGATGACGAGGTTGGTTTCGGGGTTTAGGTGAGGTCGAAGAAGGTAATGGGGCGTTTTGGGTCCGATCCATCACATTGTTGTCTTTTCGGTGACGCGACATTAAATCACGAGTTTAGCGGCTTTTAATTTCATTTGACGGCTTTTTGAAATGTCTTTATTGCTTGTGTGAGGTGGGAATCGTAGAGCCTTAATGCTAAAGAAAGCATTTGTAGCATCACGTCACTTAGGCTTTGTGTCTATCGGCACTCTTTTGCCAAGGCTGTTGTGGATCCCAGATTTGTAGAGTCGAAAGTTTTTACTCGGCGTGTGTGTTGCTGACTGGCGGTGTCTCGAAAACCATTTCATGTTCAACCACTCCGCCTCGTCATCTTTGTCGACCAAGTTGCTCAAAGGCTGTTGATTGCATTTTTCGGTTGTGTGATACTCAGGCCTCCTCTCGGATGACGTTGACCCGGTTCATGTGCGGTTGTCTATTACTCGCCCCGGAGCCACTTGGTCAGGGCGTGATGGTTTGGCTATCTTGATACGAACCTCTGATCCCCTTCGTTTATAACCCGTTGTATAACTCTCTTCAGATGTATGCATTCTTCTGTTACGTGGCCGATCTCATTGTGGAAACTATATTTTTCCTTGGATTTCGGGTATCGAGGGGTGACTTCATGGGAAAGGGTGGTCGTATCTTGTTTTCTGTTAGGAGGACATCCATGATATGTTCCCTTAATGCATTGAGAGGGGTAAAATCCTCTAACTCATTGTCTCGCCTCGGGCCCCTGATCTCACCGGTGAACTTTGCACCTCGTTCTTCCTCTCTCTTCCTTGCAGGGTGAACCTCGTCCTGCCGAGCCCTTCCTTGGTCTTTTCTTTTGTGACCTTTGTCAGGGGTGAGTGGCTGATCGGTGGTGTTAGTTATGCCTGGAGGGGACGTGACTGGTCGCGAGTTTGTTACGGTAGGAGGCTGCTCGCCATCCAGTAAAGCCACTCTTTGTGCTGTTAGGAACATCTCTCCAATTGTGTCCCGAGGTCTCATGAGGAGCTCGGTCCGGCAGTTTCCTCGTAGTAGGCCCGCTTTGAAGCACATTCTTACCGAGGTGTCAGGGATGTCAGGGATCTAATCTAAGACTTCTTTAAAGCGGGCCATGTATGAGAGCACCGTTTCTCCATTCTCTTGTTTCACCTTGCCTGGTCGTCTCGCTTTTTGGGAGGGCACTGGAGGGCAAACTTTTTCAGGAAGGCCCCTTTGAAGTCATCCCAACAGGTAATAGAGTCATGGGCTAACCCATTGTACCACTGTTGGGCCTACTTTTTAAGGGTTCCTGCGAACACCAGACACCATATGTCATCGAGCCTAGTTGCGATGATCATTTTCAACTCCAACCCTAACACACGATCCAGGGCGGTCGTGGTACCATTGTAGTCTTCGAAGTATGGGATTTTCACTTTAGAGGGCACAACTACCTCCCTGATCTACTTTATGAAAGGCCCTCCTATCTTTTTGATGCCCACGTTCGTCCCCGTGCTCTGCCGAGCTTCTAGCTTTTCCATCCACGCTCTTATCTTGGCATCCGTCATGGGTTTATCGCCTTGTGCCGAGCCTACTGCCGGCGTGAGGATTCCGTTGGCTCCCCTATCTGCCTGAGGTTCCTCGATCTCTTCTTCGGCTGTGTTTCCTATTGGGGACCCCAAACGAGGTTCCTTTGCGAGCTGGACGGGAGGGATGTCGGGATCTGGAGGGGCCTTTGTTGGTCGAAGTCTGAGCCCAGGGTTGGGACTCTCCTTCCTCGCTTTGAGCCGGGCGGTTTTCCGTGTCGGGGGGAGGGGGGAACCTTAGGCGAGAGTGGATACTCGTCCTCGATCCCTCGGCTGCCACTCTTTTGCCGAGCCTTGATTTTACGTTAGTGGTGAACTTCCCCCTTTTGGGTTTTGTTGTTCCCATCCTTTGCCAGATTGAGTTGGAGCGAGCTGGTGTACTATGTACATTGATCACGGGCTCGGGATCTGGAACCCGGGCCACTTGTCGTAGTTCGTGCATCCTGACCTCGGCCTCTTGTATTTTGGTGTACAGGGTTCGCTGGTGCTCCTAATATGCATATTCTCGGTCTATTTGTTCCTGGGCAGTAGGCTTATTTGTTTTGGCCGGAGGTTGCTCCTCCCTATGGGCTCTTGAAGATTCGATTTTCGTGAAGCGACCGTCCCTGGGGTTGGCCTCTGCTCTTTGCCCTTGTCACCGGAGATTCGCTTTGCTAGTGCGAGTCTCCTCTGAGCCCTAGCTGACACTTCGGGTACCGAGGGGTCAGAGTCCTGCCTCGTTGAGAGAGGGTGACCCTTCGCACCTCTTCCCTCGTTGTGTTCTGTGGGCTCTTTTTCCGAATGGTTAGATGCGGCGGGGGTGATGTTCTTGGAGGCTTGTTTTTTTGGATTTCACCATTTCTGCTCGTTTGTGGACACAGCGTGACTGAGAAAACTAGTCGTTTCCCGGCAACGGAACCAAACTGATCACACAATTTTCGTGGTGACCTTGTCTTGTTGTCCACGTATGAAATAGTTGTGGCACGGATCCTTGCTCCTTCGTCCTTGTTTAGTTACCTGCACAAGACAAATAATAAAACGCCGTTAAGGAGTCGGGGTAGCCCGACTAGAACCCTCCGGCATGAGAGTAAGGTATCCGGTGGAAATGGGTAATAAATGTGTCGTAGTAATAATTGGTCCGATAAGAGGGTTTGATAAGAGAGTTTAGATATCTGAAAAATGACTTGTCCTTTACAATAATGAATATCCCCTATTTATACATGATTTTCCTGGTGAGATGGCGGCTTCTCGTTGGGGAACAGGTTGCGGCGGGACATTAAATGTGCTGAAGGCTTTATCAAAAAAAAGTGAACTGAGCGCGGGCTGTCAGAGAGTTGGTGGTTGCGTGCAGCGGTTTCACCGGGCCTTGGGAAGCTTTTTGTCAGGCTTGGTGATTATTGACCGTTTGCCGAGGCCGAGTGGTCCGAGCATAGTGAACTCTCGTTGCCGAGGCCGAGGGGATTGAAAACTACGGGTATGGTTTGCTCCTTACTTTAATTGTTTTATGAGATGTCTTCGACGAGCTCGCACTCGCTCGATTGCCTGGCTGAACCTGTTAACGGTTTCCATTGTGGGACCCGCAATTATGCCGATGATGATTTCCACGGTTTCATCCATTTCAAGTATCAATAAAGATAGTGTACTATATTATATTTTAACGCAATTTAGAAAAACAAATATGATTAAATTTATATGTAGTTATTTGATAGTTTAACATGAATGCAAGTCAGCTTAAATATTATGACATTTTTGGTCATTTTATTTTGAATCAGTCATTTTCAGTTTTATTAACAAACAATCACATGTAGCTTAAAATGTCTCGTAAGTTGTTTCTAAACAGTCGAAACAAATAATATCCATGACATTAACTAAAAGTCATTCCATCATAAGCTATCAAATCTATAATACAATACAGCTCATAGTCGCATGTGCAATTGACTAAAGTTAATTAGGTGCTGAGATTGATTCATTTACTGAGATCATACGGTCATTATCACTCCTCGAGTTCACATGTGTGAACGGCGGTTGAGCAACTACCCCCTCTCTCTCTCCAACTCCCCCACTATTCACGGTTGGTGGTCGTTAATCCTTCCTCCACCAAACTCACGTCTCTTTTTTTTTCGATATTTTAATTAATTAATCAATTTTTTGCAAAAAAAAATTTGTAAGTTTTGTAATTTGAAATATTTGTTTTTTAAAACTATTATCGTAATTAACTTAATCAATTTAATTTTTTTTCCGGCTCGCAATTTTGTATACAAATAAATTTTAAAAAGAATCGTAAGTTTTGTAATTTGAAATATTTGTTTTTTTCTTTTTAACTATTATTATAATTAACTTAGACAAATTATAAGTAAATATTAATTCATTTCCACATTATCTGCTTCATTTATTGATAAATTCACAAACTGGCGTCGTGCCATCGACACGGACAAGAGTACTAGTATAAGCTATTAGTCATCAGCTGCGACAAACAAACCTTAATAATTAATAGTACTCCCTCCGTCCCTAAATAATCGTCCTAGTTGACTCGGCGCACAGTTTAAGGAAAAACAATTGACTTAATTATTTATATTGATTTAATGTGTAGTTTCCTTTAAAGTCCATGACCCATAATTAAAGTATAGTGAAAAAGTAAGGGTAAAGTGATAAAAGCGATGTTTTAAAAAGGTAAGTTTCAAACTGGACAATTATTTTGAAACGGACGAAAAAAAAAGGAGGACGATAATTTAGGGACGGAAGGAGTATTAGATCTTTTCCTGCTATGAGTACAGAGCCATGCAAAAGCCATGGCTAATGGAGTTTGTACTTTGCAGGGGCGAAAGATACATCCCGAAACCACAAATTTTTTTAAAGTTGTAATTATGTCTGATAATTACAACTCGAAATCCGTTAATTCATTCAAATCGACTTGAAACTACCTCATCAAACCTAATCCGTTAATTTTTTGGGTTGAAACTTACCCATTTTGACCCAAAAAAATATTAAGGGGTCGATTCGAGACGGGTTAAAGCGGGTCGAGTCTGTTACCCATTTCAACCCGTTATTTTTTGACTATTTAAATTTAGTTTTTAATGACAAATATGGGTTAAACGGGTCGGCTCGTCACCCATTTTAACCTGACGTGTTTTGATCAAACCCATTTCAACTTGTTTATAACGAGTCACGACTCATATCCGACTCAACGCACCTGATCGCCAGCCCTTGTTGTAATATTACCCCTAGCTGGCTGGTTATATTAGGCCATCCCTGACCAAAGGCATAGCTATTTGGAGATGTCATTTGTATTTTGTGTTCCTAAGATATTCGAGGTATTAATGTTGCGTTTTTAATAAAATTTTAATGTCTTTCCATGGTTTTTTGTTTGCTGGCGTATTTCTTTACCATCGATAACAAAAGGCAATTTACGTTTTCTTCTTCGAAATTTTAAAACAAATTTAAGTCAAAAAAGAATAAAATGAATTTAAATTAAAAACGAATAAAAGCTTGAGTGACAAAAATAATTCAACCTAAGTAATTTCAAAAAAAATTAATTCAGTTAAGCTAAATAGTCTCTATTTCCTCTCCTTGGTTTGTTCCAATAATTCTATTTTTAAACATACTAATTTTATTTTTTATTTTTTAAAAACAGCCTATTAAAGGGTAGCAAGTTTGACTATCCTAATAATTTTAGTGCAATTTAAAAAAATACAAGCAAGTTAAATTATTAACAAGAAGCATTTCCCATAGATAGATCCACCATATAAGCCATACATTTCGGTATAATAAAAATATCATTTTTTTAAAAACTATTTTGGGCACATATAAAAATTCGTCCGTGAAGCTATATGCCAAATATTGGGTGGAACTCTCTCGAACATATCAAAATTTTGTTTTTGTAAAATATTTTTATCTCGTAAAATATTAAATAAATGGGTTAAGTATATCATTAGTCCCTTGAACTTTGGTCGAACTCATCATCAGTCCTCAACTTTAAAAAGTTTCACTACTGACCAAAGTAAGCCTTTTTTGCTCGTCAGAGGTCCCTATCCCTAACGTCGTTTGTGTATGTCCGTTAAGTGAGCATGTGACATTCACATATATAAAATAAGGGGGTCATGTATAACATTATCAAAATAAGGGAGCAATGTAAAAATTTTACTGTCAAAAGCTTTTGCCCTCAATACCTTCCCTTTCATACATCCCTTCCATTCATGTCTTTGTAACAATGTCTTGGTGAGACATTTTATCGAACACAAATCGTGTCACGTCACCAATTTCCCCACAAGCCCTTCCTTCATTCCCTCTCCCTCCTCTTTTTCTCCAGCAAATTTTAAAGACAACATCTGGATTGCTTTATAGGGATTTCGACAAGGCATGGGTAGTGAGTTTTCTGACAAGTGAAATCATTGTACATGTTGCTATTGATGTAGCTTGATGCCTGTTGTACCTTCACAAGAGAAGCATGTCGCATGGGAACCTTAAGACAACAAATATAATCTTGTCAGGCTCTGATTATGACGTCCGCCTTATTGATTATGGTCTTCACCTCCTGATGACTCCAGCCGACATTGCAGAGTAGATATTGAACCTAGGAGCTCTTGGATATCGTGCCCCTGAACTTATAACCACAACCAAACATATCCCAACATTTAAGACGTGTATGCATTCAAAGTGACCCTGATGGAATTGTTGACAAGAAGAAGTGCCTGAGACATAATCTCAGGCCAATCAGGTGCTGTTGATCTCACGGATTGGGTTTGGTTGTGTGATGAAGAAGGGCAAGGAATGGATTGCATTGACAGAGACATTGCAGGTGGAGAAGAACAACACTCGAAAGCAATGGACGAATTGCTAACCGTATCACTAAGGTGTATTCTCCCCGTAAATGAAAAGCCTAACATAAGACAAGTTTTTTAAGATATCAGCTCAATATATGTTTGAAGTTTTTCTTTCTTTGTACATGCGTCCTGGAAATTAATTTTTTTTCCTTTGCTCATGACTTCATTTTTCATTTTCGTTGTTTATTTGTTCCCCTTCATTGGTTTGAAGCCTTCTAATTGGGCTAGTCGTTACAATTTTTTTTCTTTCTTCCCTTCAATTTTTGTGTAAAGGGGTGAATGTCCATTATTGATTGATTGATAGTATTTCCAGTTTGATTGAATTGAAAAGGTTTGATATTCTTTTTTTGTTATTTCTTCATGTTATATACTGTACTAATATTCTTACAGAATGAGAAATTTCATCAAGGCCCAATTTTCTTTCTGGGTAATTGCACATTGTCTTGAATTTTCTTGATGGCTTCTTGATTTTTCTTTGTAAAAACCAATGTTAAGCCAAGTAATTTGAGTTGCTTCCTCTCTCCTCCTTGTTTTCTATCTCTAAGAAGCTTTGATGGGTTCTCTTTGTATCTCTCATTGCTTTGGTCGATCCATGAAAACCCATTTCACTTTCTCAATTTCCTTCAAGAATCATGCCTTTGAATCATCACTTCAAACCTTCAAAAGCAATACATCCCATAATTCTGGGTTGAAGAAGAAAGGGAAGGAGCAAAGCAGGAGAAAAAAAAAGGGAGTAGAGAGAAAGAGAAAGTATTGTCGGAATGATGTTCACAACTCAGCATATTTGAAAGGAGAAGATGATATTAAAATTTTCACATTGCCCCCTATTTTGTTGATGTTATACATGACCCTCTTATTTTGTGCATGTGAGTGACACATGCTTATTTAACGGAAACACACAAACGACGTTAGGGCTAGGGACCTTCGATGAGCAAAAAATGTCTACTTTAGTCAATGGTAAAACTTTTTAAAGTTAGAGGACAATGATGGGTTTAGCCAAAATTTAGAGTCTAATGGTATACTTAACCCTAAATAAAATAAAAACAAGAAGCAGTTTCCACACATTAAGGCATGATATATAGATAACTTTCAATCCCTCTCTATCTCTTTAGATCTCTCTTCCCAGAAAAACTGCAGGCAGGCAGCCATGTATGAGACCTATCTGAATAACAAGTTAACAAATGCACTTATTATGTACATTTTGTTCTTTGCCATTTGTGCAATATCACCCATTCTATTCTTTTCCGAGTTCATTTTTACCATCAGAAGAAGACTCCGTCCCAGCGAAAATATGACTGGCAAAGTTGTTTTGATCACTGGCGCTTCATCAGGAATCGGCGAGGTTATTTGAAAAATATATACCCCCTTTTTTTCTTTTACATTTTTTAATTTTCTTATGATCCAAATTTTCATGGTTTGATTGATTGCTTGCAGTGCTTGGCGTATGAATATGCCCAGAAAGGAGCTTCTTTAGTGATTGTTGCAAGAAGGGAAGGACGGCTTCAACAAGTTGCGGAGAAAGCCCGTCAACTCGGCTCTCCGGATGTTCTTATTGTATGCGCTGATGTATCAAATGTTGATGACTGTAAGAGATTTGTTGATGAAACCATTAACCACTTCGGTCGTTGTAAGTTTCTTTTTTCTTCATTGGTTATAACTTCTTGAGTTTGGTTTACGAATGATAAACAGAATGGTATTCTAACGAGATGAGAATTGGGAATCAAAGCACTTTTTTTTTTAAAGAGAATTTATAGTGTTTTCCATTTAGTGACTCAAAACACACGACCTATTATGTGTGGATGAAGCGTTTTATCGCTCAAGCTACGCTTCGTTGTCAGGAATAAAACCACTCGATGTGCATGATCAAACTGCACCGGACTATGTTTTGTATGTTGAAACAATTATTGGAGTGGGATAAAAATGTCAAGGGTTTGCGATAAATGAGTAGATAAGTCCAGGGGCGGATCCATGACATAGGTAGTTAGGGCTCAAGCCCACCCTAGATTAAAAAAATAATTAATTAAACCCTACAACACTAATACTCCACTCCACTTCCACTCTACAGCCTACACTACTAGTCTACTACTTATTGCTTATGACTCAATTTTATTTTTTATTTCTTACCCAGTCTGCATCTCTATCTCTCACATACATCGTTTCCATCTCCATCTCTATCTCTCACACACATGGGAAATTAAAGACAACACTCAGTCATATATGTCAACACTCAGTCATGATGTTATTAATATTAAGTTACTCCATCTGTCTCAGATAAATATTCATACTTTCTATTTTGAGATGTCTCAATTAATGTTTCTGAAGACTTTTGGTGTACAAATTTTCTATCAATCTTCCCAATATACCCCTTCATTTAATACTATCATTATTACACATCCTTTAAAAAGTGAGTGTAATGAATACATAATTAATTTGAGAGAGAGAGAGTGTGTGTAATGAGTATTATCGTCACAACATATTTTACAACTCATCATTAATTACATTTCTTAATCTTTGTGTTTTGTCAACTAGGAACATTTATCTGAGACTGAGGGAGTATTTGTTATTGTTGTTGTTATTTTTTAAATTTAATATTATTGTTATTTTATCTGAAATATTAAGAGTTTAATTTTGTGACTTGTTGTTAGATTAAGATATAAAAATTATTTTTGAGATTTTTTGGATATAAGAATTTTTTAGTGGAACTTTTAGTTAGCTTATGCTCTTTAATTTATATGTATGTATGCAATGTTTAAAACTCGTTAAATCATCGACTATGACTATATGTAACTTCTTTTTTCGATAAATGAAGTTTTTTTCACGTTTTTATTGTTTAGAATATTTTTAAATACCAAAGTCACCTGATTTAAAAATTCTGGATCCGTCACCGGATAAGTCATGAATAGGGTGTAAGGTCTAGAGTTAAGTATTGGGAATATCAAAAATAAGTTAGGGTATTTGTTAAAAGTATAAAACATAAAGCATGATATATATACATTGTTGGTACTCTCTCCAACGGTTTAACCTTTTAGATGAGTTGATTATTAACATGGTATCAAAGCTCATGGTTTTGCAAAACAAAGGGTTCAAATCATCTCATTGTTGGTGCTTTAAACAGGAAGGCAACTCTCCTATTGTCCATTACTGGAAGAATTCTACAATCTTTTGTTTCATTCGGCCATCTTCACTTAGTACGAATCCTGCTTAACTTCCATATTGGCAAGGTAGTCTTTCCAAGCGTTTTCTTTTCGCTATGGTAGGTACAACCAGTAGAATCTAAGAGAGCTTTGACATCCTCCAATAGCGGCATCAATGGGTGATTTTCATCTTTAGGACTCTTGGATAGGTCTTTGACAGAGTGCAAGCCAGTTTCCACTTTCCACGATCACTAAGGAGAATGCTATAGAATAAAGTTGCCATTCCCTCCCAATGAGACTCAAAATTATTTGCACTAACAGTCAGGTGGGACGAGGCTTTATATTTGCTAGGCCAACCTTTAACACATTCCAAACTAGAGAAAACACAGATACACAGACACACACCAAATAGCTTGAATTTTACCCACAACAGAAAAAAGAATGCTACGGACCACGTTATTAAGTTTCCTGTACTGGCCCGGATCTCATATAGCTGTTATCTTAAATGATCGTTCTGTTGTTTCATGTTTGATGCAAATATAATTGAATTGTCCATAATCTGCAGTGGATCATCTGGTTAATAATGCCGGGATTGGCTGCGTTTATACAAGTGATATGGATGTCACCAAATTCACATCTGTGATGGTAATTAAACCCTTAATACTGCACATATCAGTTTGCCCAATTAAGTTTTATTTCTTCTATTTCCTCAATATTTCTTCTCCTAAGCAAGCTTGATATTTGATTGCTGAGCAGGATATAAACTTTTGGGGATCCATCTACCCAACTTATTTTGCTATTCCACACCTCAAAAAGAGCAGGGGAAAGATCGTCGTGAATTCATCAGCTGCAGCAATCTTGCATACTCCTGAATCAGGATTCTATGCTGTAAACAGTTACTTAATACTTTACCTTGTTACATTTTTCGCACCCATTAGGTTTTGTATTTAATTTGACATCAGAAAATATTTTTTTGTAAACAAGATCATGATTCTCCCGTTAGCATCACGAGGGACCACCTTTTTCGAGTGCAAAGATCATCTTCATTTGCAGAACATATAAGGCTTGGATCACGTGGGTCTGGTTTAATTTTTCTATATCTATCATGAGCTCAGTTACTGTGGGACTGACCAGTAGGGGTTAAAACCATATTGGTCAGATGAATCCCAAGCTGATAGTATGCCAATTCGATAGTAAAAAAACTCATTGTTACATTTCAGATTTCTCGAGATGTCAATATCTCTACTTGATGCTGTCTTTGGTTAGTCTTCTGACTTATCTTGATTATCTTCTTGTTTTTTGTACCTCGCTCCAACTCTCAGGCAAGTAAAGCAGCATTAGTAGGCTACTACGAATCACTGAGGGTTGAATTGAGTTCCGCGATCAAAATTACGATTGTCACTCTTGGTTATATAGAATCAGATATGATAAAAGGGGCGCATTCAACCAAGGAAGAACTCAAGGCACGATATAAAAATGTGAGTATTGTTGCCCTAGTATATATACATGCCTAATTATACTAATGTATGCATAGTCTCGATCAAAAATTGATACTGAAAATTTTGCTAAAATGATTATGAATAGGATATTAGTGATGGGTTTCCTGTAATGAGCACGGTGCCATGCGCAAAAGCAATTGTTGATGGAGCATGCAGGGGAGAAAGATATATCACAGAACCGAAATTCATTAGAGTACTGTTCCTGCTCAAGTTTTTGTTTCCCGAATTGATAGAGTGGTATTTCCGCAATATTTACCTCCCTAAGTTAGGCAGTCTTGATAAGGATCAACAGAGCAATCCAGCCAAGGCAGACTAGATATATAGTTCATCAATGCATGTATTTTCGATTAACATTCCCACTTGAATTCCAAGCTTTTTCCATTTCCTTGTAACTTGATTGGATCAAGTGAAAAATGGATGGAGGCATAACAAGGTGTTGTAATGTCTTGCTACTACTAGCTAAATGCTACTCTAGTGAACATCATTAATTAATTTCTCCAATGAAGGAGTCAATCCGGCTCAAAGACGTAGGTGATGCTTAATTAGTTGGTATCCTTATCATTTTCTGTTGCTAAAATATCGATTTTGCTGGACAGATTGTAATTAAATCATTTTGGGTTTTGAACACATTAGACATAGCCTGCATGTGCCAAAAAAGAAAAGGCTGGCCAAGTAATATCGTTGAACACGTTCTAGTTTGGCTCATGCATGAACAAATTAAATTAAGGTCAAGTCAAGCTCGAGCCAACTGGAATCACCTGCATCATATCCCTAGATGTACTCTAGTCTCTGGTTGATCAAACCAACCACTTCAGTATGTACTCTGATTGCCTGAATCATGAGGTAGTTCTGTAGTACAAAATATAGTTTGTTGACTATGTTCTTAACTGTTTTTTGTACGACACAGACGCATGCAGTTTTCAGGCAAGCAAAGCAGCGTTACTTACTACGAATCACTTATCATGTTGAATCGGATCTGACAAAAGGGAAACATTCAACAGAGAAAGAAGTCAAAAGAGGGTATACAAAGGTAAGTATTGCTGCCAGTGCCCAGTGCCCTATTGATCAAGTTTGCCAAATAAAAATGTGTGTTGATCGTATTTAAGTGATGCATTTCCGGTTATGAGAAGAGACTAGAGAGGCATGAGCAAAAGCCATAGTTGATGGAGGGGAGAAAGTAAATTCTTTAGGAAGTTGTTCCTGCTCAAGTTTCCGAGTGCTACTTCCGAAAGATTTACCTCCCCAAGTTAGACGGCCTAGGGACTAGGCAGGGATCAAATCTAGACTAGCTATGAATTTCCCAATTGAATTCCAAGCTTTTTTCCTTTTCTTGTAGAAACAATCAACCGCATTACAGGTCGTTTCTTGCGTTTTCCTCAATATGTGGAATCAGTTCAAGGGTACTGTGGGCAACGGCCTCGATTCTGTCTGCGTTAAATGTATTTTTTAATAAATAAATAAATAAATACTCCATGAAGCATGATCCAATAAGCTCCGACATTAGGCTTATGTCAAAGTCAACAAAAAAAGAGAGAGCAAGTCTCTTGTGACATTGTTTTACTGATGTTAATTAATAAGATGAAGCCTCACTCTTTAACAATTCAATCCACCAACATATACGGTGAGTCTAATCTAGAGAATTCGTCTTACATAAAATACTTGTAAAACTGTTTTTCCTAAATTTTTGCCCAAAAGATTTGTGGATGATGAAACTTGCACAAAGTTAGGCGAACCTAAGATTTTCAGGAAGGGTCGGCCACAAAAATCGTGCAACGAGGAATAGTATCATACAGAAAACAAAATTATTTAGAGTACGACGATATATGAAAAACAATAAACTTTTCGTAAACACCAATTTTAAAGTACCTTTTTCCATATATATTTTTAAAACCAAACCAACGGGCAGAGTATTATTCATAACCACCGTAACAAAAATATTTAATTTGACAAATTTCAAGTGGGTATAATTTTAGAAACATTTTTTCATCTAGGTTCATCAATTTTTTAGACATTTCATATAACTACAAATTGGGTGCCAAATAACAAAAATGTCATTAATAAAGATAAATCTCATCCGGCCTAAAAAAACCAAAAAATGCTGATGTCAAGACTTGACATCAGCACTGTTTTCACAGTTTATTCAACCAAAAAAATCAAAAATACTGATGCCAAGGCTTGGCATCAGGTTGACAATCCAAACATCAGGTTGACAAACCAGACATTAGGTTGACAAATCAAGCATCATGACTGTTTATTCAAAAATGCTTCAAAAAATGCAGATGCCAAGGCTTGACATCAGCACTGTTTTCACAGTTTATTCAACAACAACAAAAAATAAAAAATGTCGATGTCAAGACTTGGCATCAGAAATTCAAAAATGTTACAAAAAATGATGATACCAAGGCTTGGCATCAGGAAGACCAAAAAAATTAAAAAATCCTGAATCCAAGCATCAGGTTGATGCCAAGGCTTGGCATCTGGACCTCCCTTCCCTGTCACTAACCCCGCAATCTCCACTCTCTCTATTGCCCACCCTGTCCATACCTCACTGTAGGTTTCACAGTTTATCCGCCATCGCTACCAGCGACATCCCTCTGATTCCGGCGAAACCTCTCTCCTGATGTTGATGCCCCTCTCTCACCTTCATCTCCTAAAGCAACCCCAGCCGCCGACCTCGCCAACCCCCAGTTCCGGCTGTCTTCATCGGAGCCTCCAACGCCATTGTCAGTCCAGCCTCCAACACCCTTCTTCTTTATCTTCATTTTCAATCAAAGAGGCAACACCCAACAGCCTAAAGATTCGGCCTTTATCCTCAGTCCTACCGCTCCATCTCTGGCCAAAAGACCCAGCAACAAGCTCCACCAAAGCAGGCCTTCTCACTTGTCTCTTTCCGGCTTCCTCCCAGCAACAGAAACACAATTCGATCTGTTGCTCGCATCAGAATCCAATTCATAAATCTGAGGTTTGTTTGGCATGTGAATTAATTTGAACTCTCTCAATGTAGTTTTGGTTGGAATTAATGAATGTTTAGGTTTTCCTTTGGTTGGATATCCTTGTTTGTATATGAACACATCCATTCTTGATGTTCTACTTTTAGCTAGCGTAGGTTCTTAAAGTAGGTAACTAGTTGTGCATCCATCAGCTTACATTGTGGTTAATAATCTAAATATAATAATCTAAATTTGAAGGCGAGAGATCTGGAGTGGTTAATAAGTTGTCTTGAATGGAATGATAACAGGAGTTGTGAATAATCCACCTCCCGCTCATCAAATACGACAGAGGGACAGAGACGTACTTACGTCCCAAAATTGTACCTAAAAGATATGTGCAAAAAATAGGTGGGTTCATTTGAAAACATGTTTTAAAAGATGTACCGGCTTGTAATTTTTTCTATTTAATTCTCAATTTAGTCACTCTACTATCGCGAAAAGTCCGCTAAGCTCACTCTACTACCATTTTTCACAGTTTGATAATTCTACTTTACAAAAAGTTTCAAAATGATTCATGAAGTGGATGTCATTAACGGAACTCATTAAAAAGACTGAAATGCCCTACGATTGTATTGTCGAAATGACTAAAGTACCCTCCGTAGCCATTAATTAATTTACAAAAGTCTCACAAATTTAAAATTCACACCTTAATTTTTATCTCTCATCCTCAACAATGGCGCCATCTAAACCAAAGCTTGGGGGAATTTAGTTACTTACCAAATTCAAATCCAAATCCAAATCTAATGTGGGGCTAATGAGATTACACCTCTTGTTTTATCTTCTTAGAAACTTTAGGGGAGGGTTTTGTGACTGGGTTGTGTCACCCAAAGTTGGCTTTTGGCTTCTCCTTGCACATTTTTTTATTTCTCTCTCTCTATCTAAACAAACCCTAATTCAGCCCTCAATTCATCAATTATGGGCTTTGCTTTTCCTAGGTAGACTTCAAAATTGCTTCATGCGACGAAGCGTAGTAGTAGTTGTAGCCACTGTCACTCTTAGATATGCTACTGTAGATTGTTTTTGGATCCATCGTCTCCATTCCCAACGTCGTTCACTGAATCCACCTCCATTTTCACTATCCTTTTCTTACAGATCTAATCCAAAAATCGCACAGATATAAACCAAAAATCTCTTTCTCGTTTATGCTTACTTGTCACATTGACATTTCAACAACTTCACCAAAGAATTGCTAAAATGTTAGACTCTTCTCTTTAAAGTCGGAGCTGTTGAAGCCGCCGCCAACAAAACCGCTACCCACCAAAAGCAGCTGAAGCATCACCATATCCTCTGTTGTTAACCAGATGTGAGCCCTAATTTTAACGGGTTTCCTTTCTCTCTCCAAAATTGAGGGAAAAAATGTGGTTGTAGCTCATCTTATGTTGCATATCTCCGACAATGGAGTTCTATAGCTTCCAGGCTACACCAAATTCACTCTTCCTATCTACGATTTGATGATGACTACAATTTGATGTTGCTTATGCGTCTTTTTTCTTCTTCAATCTCAGTTATGTGTTTGTGTTTTAGAGGTGGTGATGGAGAGAGAATAACGTGAGTGCAAATCGTAAGTACAGTTTTGGGTTTTCGATCAGAAATATTTTAGGCGGTTCATCTAAAAAAAATAGACAAAGTTATTAATGTGAAACTTTTTGTAGAGTAGAGTTATGAAACTGTGAAATTAAAAATGTTAATAGAGTGAGTTTAGCATACTTTTCATGATAATAGAGTGACCAAATTGAGAATTAAGCCTAACAAAAACCATAGAGTCTGACCTTTTATAAAGGCAGGATGTTCAACCCAAGTTGAAGGACTAGGGAAATTGACTGTGGCCTTAGCAATGGCATGCGCAACGACTTTTGACTCTACTAATATGACATAATGAAAAAGAGAGATTATGATCAAAGAGTCTCCGACAATAGGAGATAATACCCCCAAATTTAGAAACATTGATAATCTCAAAGCTTCACAAACTCGTTTAGCATCCGATTCGAATTTCAAACACCACCACCCTTTCAAAATCAAGAACCTAAATCCAAGAAAAAGTATCCAAGAGACTCCCCATCATGAGTATGAACTAGTCCCGGCAAAAGCTAAGTTTAGCAAGCAATAAAATTACCTTGGTCATCACGAACAGACATACTCATTAGCTTATCGAGCTAATAAGCTCCGACATTAGTTTTTCGTAATTGATCTATTTTTTTTATCATAATTATGACTTGTTTCATGTTTCATTATAAAACTTAATTCATACAAGTATTTATCTACCCAAAATTTTAGATAATATATAATGCGTCATTACTTAAAAAAAACACTAATTTAAATTAAACATTTTTTATAAAAATAAATTCAATAATAACAATATGGTAGGTATTGAATATATATATATATATCGATTTAATCAATTCATAATTAATTTTTAGAATCAATTGTTACTGGTAGGGAAAAAGTATTAAGACTTTATGACATGATATCAAAATATGATTTTACTAGTGAATTGATTTTTACAATTATATTTTTTAGCTAAATCTAATTGTATTTTTTTTTATTATTTCAATAACCAACTATCAAAAAAAATATTCATATTTGATTTTTATTTTGTAACATGATTCTAGCTATGAATTTTATTGATTAAACATTTAAAAAATAAAAATAATGATATTGTTCATGTGGACGTTTAACTATTGTTAACCAAATAAAATAGTTAAACGAAATAATTAGGGCAAGGAAAGACTAAGAGCACCACCATTGATCAATTCTTAACCTTCTTCTTATGAAGAAATCCAAATCCAACAATGGTGGATCTTCTTATTCTCCTTCCTAAATTTGTCACATATGAGAGAGAGAGTGAGGGCTTCCTAAATAGGAAGAAAATTTTTGGGAGAGAGGAATGAGAGAGGAGCGGCTGACGTTGACTTTGTGGTGTGTGTGTGGTGAGGGTTGGGGAGAGGGTTTTGTATTTATGTAGGATGATGTTAAATTTAATATTTTTTGTGTAAAAAGATTATATAATGAAAAGATTTATTTTGTAAGTGTGTAAAAAGATACAAATATGTAGATAATAGTAAGATCCAACTAAAAAAGTTGTATAAAATTTTTATACAATTGTAATGCTCTAACAAGTAAAATGTTAATCACTATTGAGATCTTTACTCCAATTTAGAAAATCTGTCCTTAATTCCTACTAAAGAAAAAAATATACAGTATATGTAAAACTTTGAAATCAATTGAAATTAGTTGATATGTCAACATTGAACAATGTTTTGAGGGTCCCCCAGCTGTCTCCAAATTAGGTAGCATTTTGCAAAAGGCAGTACAACCAATCATCTTACCTTACCCACCTACCAACAAGTGTCTACTACTAACACCAATAAGTTTCCTACTTGTTCTTCCTCAAGCAATTCAAAAACATGAGAATATAAGATAAAAAGATACGTTATTTTTAGAAATTGGTTGTAAATATTGATAACAACCAATAATTGATCTAAGTTCTATTTAGTGGAATTAGAAACAAGTTGTAAATTATTAATCTATGTTTTGAATAGATACGAATAATGTATCTATTAGCTCAAAACCAATTTCGGGTGAATGAGAAATCAATACACAAAGTAAGCAACTTGAGTTTATAGTTAAATAGCAAATAAGTATATATAGTGATATATCTCGCATTGTGAAAATAAAGTATATGAGAGCACTTTATTAATAGGTGCATTTTTATGAGAATTTAATTATGTATTCCAAGGTACATTGTAGTGGTGTTATATACGTGTGTTTCGGCTAACACAAAGCAAGGTGCGAGGATGGTGCTACCGAGCCTGCACCCTAACGCCTAAGTTGCATTGGGCACTTTAGAGTTTTGTCCAGGTCAATCAGACCGATGACTCAACTTGGGGTTCAACTCGGTTTGGCTAGTTGTGCGATTCGATCTAGTGTTGTTGTGCTTCGGTGCAACTGGCAATTAATTAATGGAGTGGTTGTTGTTGGGATTGTAGCACTAGTGCAACCGGTCGCCACCCTTTGATCAGCCATCATCATGCGGTCTGGATTGAATCCGCCCATATTGTGACCATTGCTAAAAGACACCCCTACCTCTTCAATAACTATAAATAGAACCCCCTTTCATCCATTTCATTCTGTACTCCACTACAATTGCATTTAGTGTAGTTTTTTCTCTCTCTCATTTCTCGTCATAGAAAGTCTCGGGTATCCGATTAGTTTGTCGAAAACTTTTATTAGTTAGAAAGTCCATGTATCTTAGGGATGATTGTCGTAGACCGTGAGCACAGCTACGATTATTAATTAGAAAGTCGTTCTATCTTCGGAGGACGATTGCCGTAAACCGTGATCACTAAATACGGAGCAATTTCATCTTAGAGTCAAACTATTGCCTCGACTTTTACGTAATTAAGTTACGTAAATAATATTTGTATTATTTTGTATTTTGTTTTAATTGTCATTTTTAGATTATACCAAATTTATTCCAACAGTTATTATTGCAAAACAAAAAAATCAATACATAATTTCATTCTTTATTTTTTTAATTTTTCTTGGTTAATTTCTCTCCCAATTCTTGACACCTTGGACTTAAAATGATAAAATGATGCAGATCGAGGAACAAGAGAAATGATTGAGCGTGCTATGATTCAAGAATAAAGAATTAAGCATGAGTTTCCTTTTGGGAAAAGAAAATGTGATCACTGATCAGTGATATGATTCAGTGTTTCCCCTTAAAACTTCCTCCACAAGACCTCTAGCCTGTAGTCTGTAAAATTCATAACTTTCTACCCAAATCCTAAATTGGCTTTACCACTAATTATAATTTTTAGTAATAAACACTCACTCCAATTTCTATCTTTGACTAGTATAATTTTCAGATTAGTCTATGTGTATGTGTGGACTTTAAGTCCAATTAGATTTTGAGAGATCAAATTACTTCACGTCTTGTCATCTATGGTTCCAAGGCTATCCAACTCCTCATTTATTATCCTCGTTATATATATATAATAACATTCATGATTTTTTTGCCGGAGTGTTTTCTATAAATGTAAACACACAAATATATATTAGAAATTAAAACATCTTATTTTATTATATTTTTCTTAGTTTTTATACTAAACATTTAATTAATAGAGCATTAATTGAAAGTTTAAACACTTTGTTTTGTTACATTTCATATATATATACTAGTACTCTTGCCCGTGCCGATGGCACGATGCCAATTTGAAAATTTATCAATAAATAAAGCATATATTGTAGAAATAAACTACTAAAACTATTATTTTCTTTAAAAAAATTGATTTTCAAATGGAGCCTCTTTCCCCGGAACGGAGGGATTAATTAATAATTTATGTACGAAATTGCGGGTCGCACAAAAAATAAATTGTTTAAGTTAATTACGATAACAGTTAAAAAGAAAAAAAATTATTTCAAATTACAAAACTTACGTTTTTTTTTATTTTTTAAATTTGTATACGAAATTACGGGTCGGAAAAAAATTAAATTGATTAAGTTAATTACGATAACAATTAAAAAGAAAAAAAATGCAAATACAAATTTTCACAACCATAAAACTGTAAAACTGTAAAACCGTAAAATATTAACTGTAAAATCGTAATATCTCAGTAAAAGAGTAACTAATTTTCGCAAATGTAAAATAATAACTGTAAAACCGTAAAATATTAACTGTAAAACTATAATATCTCAGTAAAAGAGTAACTAATTTTCGCAAATGTAAAATGATAACTGTAAACCGTCTTGTAAACCGTAATATCTCAATAATTTTCGTAGTAATAAAATAGAGATGGAAAAAAACGTGATAAAAACTGTTGAGATTGTGAGATTAAACGTGATAGAGAGACATTCTGTATATTTCATATATATCAATATTACATTGAAATGAATGCCCGTACATAATTTTTCGTTTAAAAATTTGACATTCATCAACTTTTTAAAAACTACAATGAAAATTCTTTAAAAAAAATGGAGAGACATTATTTGGAAATTGGTGTTGCAAAATAGTTTTTTATTCAATAGCCGTAAAATCTTGGTAAAACAGTAAATTGATTAATTTGTATATGAAATTGTGGGTCGGAAAAAACGGGCCAGACAAAAATTAAATTGATTAAGTTAATTACGATAACAGTTAAAAAGAAAAAAAACAAATATGTCAATTAATTTGTATACGAAATTACGGTAAAACTGTAAAACTGTAAAACCGTAAAACCGTAATGGGGAAGAGAGGGAGTCGGGAGGAATTGCAAGAAAGAGGGAAATAATACTCGCTGGGAAAACCGTCATTCACACATGCGAGAGCTGAGGGAAATAAGGGCCGTTGGATCACCGTAAAACAATAAATTCTGACCCCTTTTTATCCCAAGTCAATTGTAAGCGTGACACACTGAGCTCTATTGTATTATATATATATATATATAATGACAAATGTGATTAGCATATCCAAATATAGCAAGATCCCTTCAAAATGCACTTGCCAAAAATAGAAAGATATATATAATGAAAAATGTAATTTGTTTATTTTAAAATTACTAGATAACCACCGTAACTATTTACAAAATAAGGATTATATTTACATATGAACACATATACAAGTATTGATAAGTAAATAAAAAAAACATAAGATATTAAGAAATTAAATACCATCAATCTAAGAGAGAATGTCTTTTCTCTTTTTACCAACATGCAAGGAAAACAAGAATAGCAATTTAAAAACGCATTATACTATAAGATCCTCATATATTGATATTAATTTACTTGTAAGTTTTGTTAAGATAAATTTTATCCATAAAAGTTAAAGAACAAGTACATAGTGAAACATAATTTGATAAATAACTATGGATCTTTAAAGTCTGACATGTCTAATTTTATACTCAACAAACATTGTTTACTCAGCCATAAATGCTCTAGGACCACTTTTGTTGCCTATAACCAAGTAATTTCACCGACAAAAGTAGTAACATCAGTTATGGCATGCTGGATAAGTGGACTTTCAAAGATCAACATGGTCCTGGTGAGAGGTGACAACATTATCATTACTGGATTCTATTTTCGCTAATTGGCATTGTAGAAAAGCAATAATGAATATGAACATGTAAATCGTAGTCTAATTTATCTGGGAACATGTACAATGACCCTAGAGGGGTGTGATTATGTATATGGGCGAGTATCCGAGTATATCACACTTTGTGAGATGTACAATGAATTGAGAGCAATCATAGTCTAAATGTCTATTTGTTGTTTATTGAATTGAGCTTAAATATTTGTATATATAATTGTAATAATTAAGTACATATATTATCAGTGTACGTCACCTCATTTGGGTGACACTATTAATGAAAAGGTTTTTGAGTCAGGGACATTTTGGTTATTTCGGGGGAGGGATGACTATAAGAAGTATGTAATTTAAGTAGTTTTTCTTTGGTTTATTGTCATTTGAATTTGTGGTACAATTTTTATTATCTAACTGAAGGAGCTCGGCATGAGCCGACCTACAACCCATCACTATTAAGCTAAGCCGGTGGAAAGGCTCGGTGATCCAATAAGGAAGGTTCCTCGACTTACCATATGCCGAGTTAACGTTATCTTGCCACGTCCATCCACCCCTCCCCCATTAGAGCCGGAGGCTAGGATACAACCTCGACAACAACCCTATCGGCTCAGCCTAAAGTCGAGCTGATCCCAAAAAAAGCCATGGAACTGTAGCTCTGTCCCAAAGCTTGATCATATGACAAAAGTGTTGTCACATATAGCCAACAACCCCCCTGATAGACATGTAGTCTTCTCAAATCACTCTCCTGACTTAGCGTCAGTATAATGATGAAAGGCCGTCCTGCTCAACCAATAAGAAATCGTCACCTCACAGTCGATATCAACAGCGCGACAGCCAAAAAAAGTATATAAGGGCCTCCAGAATTGTTGAAGAAATGAGACTTTTCTTTTTACCTACATCTTCACCATTGACAAGAATTCAAGATTGATCTCCCTACAAAACCCCACCCCAAACCAATGCCACCATACACACAAGTCTTCTAAATCATCATCATGAATAACATCAACTCCCTGATATTTCTCCAAGCTCTTTAGTATAAAATCTCTTGTATGATAATAGCAAGTAACATTGATCATAACCAGAGAGGGTTTGTTAATGTTTGGAAAGATACACGCCAGATATCCTCATTAGATTCATTGCCTACTTGAACGTAAGACAAGATCATCACATTAATTTCTTGCATGATCACTAACAAATATATATTCGTTTAAAAATGTATTCTAAAATATATATGGATTTTCCATTTATCTAATAAGCAATAATTAAATTCAATTGTATTTTTATCCTTACATTTTAATTATGTGTTTAATTTTCATAACACACTAACTAAAAGATAAAAAAAAATTATATTAATATTGATTAATATAGATTACATGCATTTTGTTGTGTGAAAGTGATAGTAGTAGTAATTGTACATATTTAATTATAGTGATAGTAGTAGTAATCACACATATTTAATGAAAAATTTTGTATTTAAAAAGCATTCTAAAATCTATAAAATATTTTAATTTAATTTATAAAATATTTTATTTATTTATTGTCCACTTTATTCTCTACTTTACTTACCTTTTAACTTTTTTTACCTTTTCTTTAATCAATGTGTTATAATAATAAATTAGGGACGGAGGGAGTAATAATTTTAGTTTATGTACATTGAACTCACAATCTTTACGCTACAATTATTTGTTTATTTTATTTATTATCGTTAAAGTTTTTAATCATGATATTAGTTTTACAATTATATATATATATATATATATATATATATATATATATATATATAAACAGTTCTCTTTAATTTATTCTTTTAATTTTATTTTTTTACTTCATGTTACTTATGTATAATTTGATTAAAAAAGACATATATCGTGCGTTTAACACACGGATGTAAAGCCAATTTACTTTTAAAATTAATGTTTACATTCTCTATAACCTATCGGCTGTACCCTCCTACTATCTCCATTTTGACAATATTCAAGTACTATTGTCATTGCAATCAATTTCAATAATACTAATATTATGCTTACCTATTATACTTTCAAAATGTGGATTATTTGTGCGGAATGGAAAAAGTATCATGTTTAGGTTCAATATTGTATACCAAATAATGTCATAGCTTTTTCATTGATGTTAATTATATATATAGAGTTACAAGTAGGGTTACAAATGTTAATTTAGTAATTTACCATAGATATAGACAAATACAAAATGAAAACCTTCATAAGGAAGAAATCAAAAAAGATAATTACTACAAAATATAAATATATTTCTAGAGATATTAATCTCTAAGAGCATGATTAACAATACACACAAATCAAACACCAAATCTAACACAACTCATTATAAACCAATAAAATAATCATTTTGATACTAATTTGATTCAAAACAAAAAAACTCTTCCAACAATGGCACAAATTTCAACATTACTAAATACCTTATCATCTTTATCTTGAAAATAAGTTTGTTGTCCAAATGAAGTAAATCAAATATCTATTTATAAATAAAAATATGTATTTTTTTATGAAAAAAAATAAAAACATTTTTGAATTGTTAAAATGACAAAAAAAAAGGGATAAAAATCAAAAAGTGGTTGTTTGATTTGATTTTAATTTGTATCTTAAATTAATACAAATTAAACCAAATCAAATAAAATTTAAATAAACTTTTTTTAAAATCTTTCGTTGTTTGTAAAAATTCATCTAAAATTCATCTTTGATCTTCTGTTATCTCTGCCCTAAGAAGACCTACTTATATAGTCACATCTTAATAGGCTTTAGTACAAAAATGGATACCAATTAGCATGATGTATATATGATAGGCCACGAATACAAAAAAACACTCTAGTCTGAAAGTTTCTCCATTTGTTCCAGGTAAATAGTCTCTGTTTGAAACTTAATTTTTTTAAAAAAAATTAACATTTTTAGTAGAATATTAATAAAAAATGACTTTTTTGTGTCTTAATTTTTTAAAATAAATTATTTAAATGAAATATTATAAAATGAAATTGTAGACTTTTTAACCAGAATAGAGGGAGTGTACAATATTAGTCAAAAATAGAAACTCACTGCAAGGAGCCTTCTATTATCAACCTTACCATTAGGGGTGTAAGTGGTTCAGTTTGGTTTGGTTTATGCCAAAATCACAAACCGAACCGTCTCCTAGTAGTTCCAAAAATCTCAAATCGAACCGAACCGAGTAAGACTTGGAACTGAACCGAATCGAACCACTCGGTTTGGTTTGGTTTGGTTTGGTTTTGTGGTTTATATAAATTATTTTTAATGAAATTAACCAATATTAAAAATAACAATAAAAATAAAATTTTAATTTGGAATTAACATCAAAATTAAGAAATAATCTACTAACAACAAATTATCATAAATAATACAATACAAATTATAAAATAAACACAAACAATGGAAGAAATAATAGTTCTCCAATAATCAAGATTTTGTTTGGTTTAGTATCCGTCTATATATATATATAATGAATAAATCAAAAGTTCAAAATCGTTAATAAATACAATATAATATATATTATATAATAAATAAGTAAAAATATATAGGGTAGTTTGATTTGGTTTGGTTTGGTTCGATACCAAAAACCGTGAACCGAACTAAACCGCGTGGTTTTCCAATTCTTAAAACCGAAATCGAACCGTCTTCGACCAAAATCGAACCAAACCGACTGATTTGATTTAGTTTGATTCAGTTCCGTGGTTCGATAGTTCCAATTTACACCCCTACTTACTATCCCAAAGTTCAATTAAAGAAAAAAGAGAAAAAAGTCTTAGTGGGCTTTCAAATTTTGAACAAGAAGCTACCATCTTTGACAATTATAGTGAAATGTCATGAAAGTCTAGGCATTTTCATGTCCCCTTCAGTTTCCATCAATCAAGGAAACCTCATTTCTCTTTACCTTCTCTCCTTTTCCCCTGAAATTGGAAAACACAAAGGCCCAAACTTGGTGCCCACCTTCACAAATCGGACAAGGCTGAAGATATGCCAGCAGAAATCAAAGACCTCCAAATTGTCGCCAAAAGCAAAGATGAGATTGCAAAGAAGCAATTGGGGCCTAAAAGAAGTTCTACCAAGGACAGGCATAAAAAGGTTGATGGTAGAGGAAGAAGAATACGGATGCCGGCTTTATGCGCGGCTCGAATTTTTCAGTTGACAAGAGAATTGGGTCATAAGTCGGACGGAGAGACCGTGCAGTGGCTGTTACAGCAATCAGAGCCATCTATTATTGCTGCAACGGGGACTGGTACAATTCCAGCTTCAGCTCTTATGAATACAGAGTCCTCTGTTTCAAATCAGGGGAACTCTGTTTCCTCTGGATTGTATTCGAAATTAGATGAGTTTGAATCAGGGAATCGGAGTGCTTGGAGCATGATGAGTGGAAATTTGGTTAGATCCAACATGGGTACTGGTTTTTGGCCCACGTTAAATGGTTTGGGATCCGGATTGGTGTCTAATCCTGGGAACGAAAGCTTAAATTTCGTTCCTAAACTTGGTCTCCATGAGTTTGAATTCTCAAACCATTCTATGAATCTCTCCTCTATTTTGAGTGGAAATGGAATTCACCAACTTCCGGGATTGGAACTGGGACTTTCTCAAGAGGGTAACATAGGGATGTTGAATTCACAATCACTTAGTCATTTTTACCTGATGGGGCAGAGTGGAGGTTCAAGTAATCCTGCTAATAATCTGCAGTCGGATCGCGAAAAAGATGAATCACTAGGATCAATGCAGTAGAAGGTAATATCAAAAGAGCTCCAGATGAGGGTTTGATTGCTTGTTAGTATAGAATTAAGCATTATTATGCCAAATGAGGTGTTTGAGATAAGTCTCAATCTCAGGCTTGTGTTTTTTGTTTTTGTTTTTCGGATTTTTCATCCCTTTTTCCAGACATAGGTACCATAATTAGTAGCTCTAAACAGATACATAGGAAAGTATATAGATTTTCTCGAGTTTTGAGTTGTTAATGATTTGCTTGAAGGTTGAGTGTAATTTCTTTTGACATTCATGAAGTTTCGAGGTGTGTTTGAAATTTTACCTAAAGATTCTCCCTCTCTCTCTCTCTCTCTCTCTCTCTCTCTCTCTCTCTAGTCTATGATTGGGTATAAAATTAGGACTATGGATTGTCACTAATTTTGAACAAGTCACTCAAGATAGTATAGGATAAGTGAAATAAATCAATACTTTGGTATGTCTTGGTTGAAAATTGATGTGACAAACTAGAGAGCGGCGAGTATGAGCAGCGCCCATGTGACAATGGGCTCGAAGTGGTAGAAGAGTAAATGTTCAATTAATAAATGGGAGAAATTCAAGCCGATCTCCTATGGATGAAATGTTAATCGAAAAATTCAAGATATTTTTTTAAAACCGCTAAAGTATATTTTTGGGGTAAAATGACAAAGATACCCTTAATAAACAAAAGGCGCGCGCACAAAAGCTTTCGTCCAAAATTGGGCATCGCAATGCACAAAATTGGCATTGCAAGTCATAAATTAAAGTCTGCCACAATATATGTCCAAAATTGGGCATCACAATGCATAAAATTGGCATCGCAATGCATAAATTGAAGTCTGAAGTGTGGCATGGCAATGCACAAAACTAGGCATCGCAAGTCATAGATTGAAATTTGAAGTTGGGCATTGCAATGCACAAAACTAGGCATCGCAAGTCATAAATTGAAGTTTGAAGTTGGGCATCGCAATGCACAAAACTAGGCATTGCATGTCATAAATTGAAATCTGAAGTTGGGCATCGCAATGCATAAAATTTGCATCGCAAGTTATAAATTGAAGTCTACCACAAAATATGTCTAATATTGGGCATCACAATGCACAAAATTGGCATCGCAAGTCATAAATTGAAGTTTGCCATAAAATATGTCTAAAATTGGGCATCACAATGCACAAAATTGGGCATCGCAATGCATAAAATGAAAATTGCCATATAATATATTGCGATATATAAATTATGGGCAACTTAAGCAGATAGATAATTAATAATGAAACATATGTATTAAGTGAATTACAAACCAATACATAGAATAAACTACAACAAAGAACAAATGTAGATTACAAACCAATACATATCTATTCCCAATTTTTTTTCTTGGTTCTTGTTTTTTTTCTTCTTCACCAAGAATCTGGGGTTTTTTCCTTTCATCTTGCTAGCATTCCTTTAGGCTTACTTGCTTAATAGAGAGCTAAATCTGAAAATTGCCCCATTTTGTATCTAACGATGCGTCAATTAGGAATTACGATGAATCGATTAAAATTTAGATTGTCATGAAGAAAGGGATAGTTTATTTCAATTTTTTTCAAAATAATGCATCTGATGTCCAAATTAAGATTGTGATATATAGATTATGGACAAATTATGGACAACGTAGCAGCACGCATATCGAGACATGATTTTTGTAGACCAGGATCTATATTTGTTGGATCTAGGACCAATTTTTTGTTGATGAAGATCTATATTTTCTGGATCTAGAGAGAAAGAAAGAGGAAAGAACACAACAAAGCAAATAAAAGCAAACACATACACGATTTTTGAAGATCAAGATCTAGGTTTGCTGGATCTAGGACAAAAGCTTGACAAGTCTCCAAAGTTGACTTTGGTCTCCAATCTTTATCTTTATTTGCTTCGTTTTTCTAAGATCCTCTGGACTAAGGCCGCATTTGGAAAAAAAAAAGAGAAAAAAGAAGGAAGAAATGAATAAAGGAGGGTTATGAAGAAAGAAGGAAGAAAAGCGGAGGGCTGTTTTAGGAAGAAGAAAAAAGTAGACTTATGCGGTTGAAAATAATAAAGAAGCACTGTAATGATTACAATTTCTGAAAAATGATTGGTCTGCAACTATTTCTTAATACATTAGCATAAGGAAGAAATTCAGACCGATCCCCTGTGGTGAAATGTTAACGGGAAAAGTTTAGAATTTTTTTTAAACCGCTAACGTATACGTTTGGGGAGAAAATGATTAAAATAACATTAATGAACAAAAGGCGCGCGCACAAATCCCCTGGACAAATTTGAGCGTCACAATGTAAAAATTGGGCATCGCAATGCACAAATGAACTCTGTCCCAAATTTGGGCATCGCAATCCACAATTGAAGTCTCTCCAAATTTTGGGCAACACAATGCAAAAATCCCCACCCAAATTTGGGCATCGCAATGTACAATTGAAGTATGTGTAAATTTTAGGCTTCACAATGCAAAAATCTCTGTCCCAAATATGGGCATCGCAATGCAAAATTGAAGTATGTCCAAATTTAGACATCGGAAGGCATAAATTCGGAATAAATAAATAAAATTAGAAGAACTGGATGCCTAGGGAATGAGTGGGAATCAATTTAAGCCGCCTTTTTTTTCCTACATCGTGAAAGCTTCTGTTAATATAACTCTTTTCTTGGTCAAGTGTCTGTGCTATATGAAAGAAATAAGCAGAACTCAATCTTGAACTAAAGAGGGAAATCTCGTATTTATCTAAATAGAATATGAAATCTAAAGAATGCCATTGGACCAAAGAAGGAAAGAAGGAAAGAAGGAACGATTGAGTGTGACTAGGATGAAAGCAAGAAGGAAGGGATTGAGTCCTCTACCTACACCCTTGACAAAATCTCTGCCCCTCATCTCCTTCGTCCTATTGGCGGAAACTCTCTTCTCTTCGGTTCCCGTCAAGTCAAGAAAAGAGAACTCCTATTACTGAAATTGCTAATTCAATTGCAATACTTATAGTAAGAAGAGCATAAGATTATCTTTGAGGAATTGAAGGAAGACGAAGAGGAAAACAGAGTGGAGGAAGATGGGCATTATTGATTTATATATATATATATATATATGTGTGTGTGTGTGTGTGTGTGGAGTTATGCGATTGAGAAAAAATAAATGGTAGTGGAGCGGTTACAATTTCCAGAAAAGGGACCGGCCCATAATTAATCCTTAGGTCATATCCAGCGCTAAACCTCAAATTTGGTTCGATTTAACCTGAAATTTGGTCAATTTCAGCACACTACACACTATTCCAACTCCAACCCACAACCCCAAATTTTACCTAAATAGAATATTCCTTAGGATATTCTACTTTTATTTCTTTTACTTTATTTATCAACATGTATATTAATTTGCTATTAAACTTTTAAATAATAATTATTAAGATTGTACAATTAATAATTTTAGTGTATTTAATAGTTTTATGTTTATAATATTATTTACGCCATTAATAATATTTAAAAATTAGTTATTTTTTTAACTAAATTGAAGAAATATAATTTAATAAACATACAAATAATTTAGTAAACATACATGCCTAGAATATAATCTAATAATTTATTTGTATATAATATATACAAATAATTGAAAAAATATTAACTAATTATAAATTATTGAAATAATAATGTTCAATAATTTAAAATACATAATATTATTATTATTTATTTATTATTTATATTATCTGATATTCGATATTTATTAGTTTTTAATACATTTAAATTAAGAATATTATATTATTAATAATTTTGAGATTTAATAATTCATTAAAATTTAATGGTTTAAATATCAATTTGGTCACCCTACTTTCGGCCAAAATTCATTAAGCTCACTATACTTTTCTTCTTCTTCAATTTAATCACTCTACTTGGACATAAATATCAAGTTCATCACTCCATCCAATTTTTTTGTTGAAAACTTAAAAAAAATTCTGAAAATCCCTAAATACCCTTACTATTATGTTTAAACCTAAAAAAACCCCAAAACTCAGAGAAAATCAAGCGACTGCAATTACCCAACAGCCGCCCCACCCTCACAAACCCACTCTCAGCACTCATCAAAAGCAAGCGACTGCAACACCAGCCGGTCCATCATCGCTTCATGTCCGACCACTTCAAGCTGTGGCAGCAGCTAAAAGCCTGATATATAGCTCATCTCATCCGAATTTCAAGCTGGGGCTCACTTTAACTCAGAGAAAATCAAGTTTAGGGCTTCAAAATTCATGGTATCCTCAAGTTCTATCCGTCTCCAGCCTCGTCTCTAGTCGATTCTATCCCAGCTCCAGTCTTCATCTTCGTTTCCGGCAACCTTCTACTGATACCGGTCATATCTTCAGTTCCGGCTACCATATTTCATTTCCAGCCAAACGGCTTGACACGGCGGGAAGAGGCCGGAAGGAGACGTATTCTAAACAATCCGTAGGGTAAGTCGATCGAGGGGAAGAGGCCGGAAGGAGATGGGGAATTGGTCGGCGTTAACTAGGGATTTGCTGATTGCAATAGCCAGACGGCTTGACACGGCGGCAGATCGTGCTAGATTCAGTGGGGTATGCCGGAATTGGTTATCTCTATCCAAATTGGAGGTCAATTATCTGCTCGCAATCCCCCATGGCTGATGCTGATTGAGAAAGTAGAGTCGGACGACCGTGACTTCGTCGGTGCCCATGGAAAGGAACGTTTCGTGCTCGAGTTGCCCAATAGCAGAGGGAGTCTATGCATCGGGTCGAGTGGGTGTTGGATTGTAATGATTGATGCGTCTTGTGATATGTACATTGTAAATCCCTTCTCTCGTGCGAAGATTGATTTGCCGTCGATGCTTTCATTAGACGATTTCATGCTTAACCATTTTTAGAGAGGTGGTTTTGTTTCTGGGTTAACCATTTGAACCCTTTAACTTTTAATATTGACAGTAAAACCCTTCAACTTAATAAGGGTATTTTGGTCTTTTCAATGATTTCCATCCAACATAACGGACAAAAATGACTCAAGTGACCTTATTGAATGTCAAAGCCAAGTAAAGTGATTAAATTGAGGAAAAAAAAAGTAGAGTGGGCTTAATGACTTTTGGCCGAAAGTATGGTGACCAAATTGAGATTTAAACCAAATTTAATATATATCATGAGTCCCCACCAATACCAAATTTGGGGTAAGAATAATACAACCCCAAATTTGGGGTAGAACTGTATTACTTTGGTAAAGGGTTTGAGGATGGGTTGAAGTGTTTTCTACCCCTAAAATGAAGACAATGGGTCTCCCTTGTAGATGACATTAACATAAATGAGAAGAAATTCATAGGTGTGTTGGTAAATGGGTCATAACTCATAAATAGGTTAGTCAGTCCATGTGTTCACCCTCAATGTGGATTTTTTTTATTTGCTATTATTTCTAAATATAAATCACCACTATTAGAACACTGTTTCATCCCTATAAATTATTTCATTAATATATGTCTGAAGGTAAATTAATTCCTTATCTTTCTCAATAATATTCAACGTGATATATACAAAGTCTAAGCAAACTACTAGCCTATAATTTAGGATCTAAATTGACTAGTCTATAAATATTCACCTACTAAATATACATAGATACATCCCTAATTAACCGATTCTAATGAATCGGATATATCTCACTAATGATCGAAGCGGGAGGGGGATCTTTGATGCCGAGACCGGCGAAAATCATCAAAAAGGATACGAGGAAGTCCTTTTGTGAATATATCCGCCACCTGGAATCTCGAAGGAACATGAAGTACCCGGACTTGTCCTTTTTCAACTTTTTCACGAACAAATAAAATATCCATTTCAATGTGCTTGGTTCGCTGATGTTGGACAGGATTCCCGGACAAATAAATAGCACTTATATTATCACAATAGACAATAGTGGCTTTTGTAATCGGCACATGTAACTCCAATAAGAGATTCCGTAACCAGCAAGATTCAGAGACAACATTAGCAACACCCCGATACTCGGCTTCGGCACTAGAGCGAGACAGAGTTGGTTGTCGCTTAGATGACCAAGAAATCAAATTGTCTCCCAAGAAGACACAGTAGCCGGACGTGGAACGTCGAGTGTCAGGGCACCCACCCCAATCGGCATCAGTGTAAGAAATGAGAGAAGAAACTGAGGAGCGAGATAAATGAAGACCTAAGTGAAGAGTCCCACGAATGTACCGTAGTATACGTTTTAAGGCCGACATATGAACATCTCGCGGGTCATGCATATGAAGACATATCTGTTGAACAACGTATGATAGATCGGGACGTGTGAAAGTGAGATACTGTAAGGCTCCTGCAAGACTCCGATATAAAGATGGGTTGTCATATGGAACACCACCGGTACCGCCAAGCTTGGCTTTAGTGTCAACAGGTGTCGCAGACGGCTTACATGACGACATGCCAGCCCGCTCAAGTATCTCTTCAGCATATTTTTGCTGACTCAAGAATAACCCACCATCATAATGAGTGACTGCTATACCAAGAAAATAATTCAAAGGACCAAGATCCTTCATTGCAAATTCAGATGCAAGAGTAGTCATAATGGACTGGCGGAGGGAATCAGAAGAGGAGACCAAGATAATGTCATCCACATATAGTAGTATATAAGCAATATCTTGACCCTGTCCATAAATGAATAGAGAATGATCTGATTTGCTATGAGTGAATCCCATAGTCGAGACATAATCAGCAAAACATCGGTACCAAGCTCGGGGTGCTGTTTTAACCCATAGAGGATTTCTTGAGTAAGCACGACATAGTCCGGATGAGACGTGTCACGAAAACCCATCGGCTGATGCATATAGACAGTTTCTTGTAGCGTGCCATGTAAGAAGGCATTTTTGACATCCAACTGATGAATGGACCAGGCCTTAGAGAGTGCAAGGCTAAGAACAGTACGGATGGTAGCGGGTTTTACAACCGGGCTAAAAGTCTCCGTGCAATCAACGCCGACTTGCTGAGACCTGCCATCACCAACAAGACGAGCCTTATACCGCTCAAAAGAACCATCAGATTTCTTTTTATGAGAAAAAATCCACATGCATCTAATTACATTCACATTAGGAGGACGGGGTACCAAATCCCAAGTCTTATTTTTAATTAAAGCATCAAACTCATCTATCATTGCTAATTTCCAATTTGGGTCGGACAACGCCATTTTAGGATTTGATGGAATAGGTGAAGGAGAAACTGATGTAAGAAGATTAAAATGAACTTTGGGTTTGGAAATGCCATGCATACTTCTAGTGACAATGGACCGGAATGGACATAATTATTAATAGAAGCAGGAATTGGAGGGGGCTGCGAAGGAGGAGCAGATGGACTCGGCAGTGGGCCAGGCCCGTGGGATGGCAGCTCGTGAGGAGGCAGTCCAGGTGAGGAGGCAGGTCGCTGGGCCGAATTACATGTGGACTGAGAGAATTGTTCCTGGGCCAGTGGGACCGCAGGTGAGTCACCTTGAATTGGATCAGGAGAATGTGGATCAAGTTGGGCCTGTTAATGTTGGGCCTGTTCATGCACCAAAGGACTTAAATCATCATTGAGGAAATTATAGTCCCTTGGTAGAGAATCCGTGACATTTTTTGCAAATGGGAATTGTTTTTCATCAAAAACAACATGTCTTGAGATAAAAATTTTATGTGTCGTAAGATCGTAACATTTATATCCACGATGGTTCGAAGGATATCCCAAGAAAACACAAGGATTAGAACGGACATGTAATTTGTTGATGGTAGAGGAGGGAAGAAGGGGAAAGCACAAACAACCAAAAACTCTTAAATGATCATAAGAAGGAATTCTAGCATAAAGAAGTTGAGTAGGAGATAAATTATGCAACTTTTTATGAGGAATAATATTTAGAAGATACGTAGCCATAGATAGTGCATGATGCCAAAAATTAGGTGGCATAGAAGAGTGAGCAAGAAGAGTACGCACCAAATTATTTATAGTGCGGATAGTGCGTTCGGCTTTCCCATTTTGTGATGAGGTGTGAGGACATGAAAAACGGAATACCATCCCATTTTTTAGACAATAGGAATGAAAATTTAAATTGTCAAATTCCCTGCCATTGTCACACTGAAAGCATTTAATAGGCCGTTCAAATTGAGTTTTAACCCAACGACTAAAGGAAAGAAATAAAGGAAAAACTTGTGACTTGTTACTTAAAGGAAATGTCCAAAGAAAATCTGTGAAATCATCAATGAACAGGACATAATATTTATGACCCGAAGTACTAAGAACGGGAGATGTCCACAAGTCGCTATGAATTATGTCAAATGGTAAATAAGTACTTGAAGTAGAAGTATAAAATGGCAATTTAACTTGCTTTCCAAGTACACACGAAGGACAAATAGTATTAAAAGAAGAAGAAGGTCGACAAGTAATTAATCTAGACTTGCAAATGGAGTTAAAGACAGGTGCTCCGGGATGACCTAACCGGTCATGCCATAAACGAGGACATAAAGTATTAAAACTGGAAGGAGCGGAAGCGAAGGAGCTGGAGTTGTTGGTGATGGGGTACAAATCACCGGAGCTATCACATCTCAGAATGGGTATCCCGGTCTGGATATCCTTCACAGAAAAACCAAATGCATCAAATTCGACAGTTACATTATTATCAGAAGTAAACTTACGAACCGATACCAAATTTTTAATTAAATTAGGTGCGTGAAGGACATTTGACAATTTTAAGGGAGGAAAGGGAGAGGGAAACCAGTGTTGTCCATAACCCTTAATGGGAATTGTACTTCCATTACCAACAACGATAGATTTATTTAGATTTCTTAAATCAAAATAAGAGGAAAGCATACCTTGGGAACCCGTCATGTGTGAAGTAGCACCGGTATCCATATAAAGGCGGTCATCCGGGACGTTCAATGACATAGTATGCATAGCCGTCTCAATATCCGTGGGTATGTGAGAAGTAGAGTCAGACATTGGATAGGTATGGGCTGCATATGCCTGGGCTGTGTGTGCTGCATAAGGCTGGCTTGGCCTATGTCCCAATATTCCACGAGCAGCAGGCTGTCGAGGGGAGGGTACTGTCGGGTAGGGACACGGAGGAGGTGCAGAAGGATATCCCTGAGGAGGAGGTGTCCACCAAAGATAGTTCCACCATGGGGAAGGGGCCGCCATGCCCGAAAAGAATTTTGTTGCTGCTGCTGGGAAGAGCCACGACCACCGCGACCTCCGCCTTCTTGATGTTGACCTTTACCCTTACCATTGCGATTACCTTGATTCTTTCTGCCTTTTCCGTTGCTGTGCCGAGGGTGTACACTCCCGGTTCCATCCGAAAACTCACCGGAACCACCATTATTATCTGCAACTAACGCAGTGGCTGATCCGCCCGCAGCCATAGCCGCCTGTTTCGCCTTTCGGGTTTCTTCCAAAATCAATTTGGACCGAGCTTCATAAAATAGAGGGAGCGGGCTGCTTTGCTGAATGAGAGTCGCCACCCCATCATAACTCTCTGACAAACCCGCAATCAATTGAAGCACCATTCGATTATTAGACACCGGAGCCCCGACGTTTTGCAACTGATCTGCCAGGACCTTTAATTCTTTGCAATAGGCTGAGACATTAGGGAAGTCGTCCAGACGGACCTGAGAAAACTGATTCTCCAAATACACCGCACGGGAATTCGTGTTATCGTGAAACAGACTCGCCAATTGTTCCCATTGCTGCTGAGCCGTAGCATTAGGAACAAGGATGGTGGTCATCAAGTCATTCGATACCGTGCCATAGATTCATTGGAGGACTATGGCATCAAGGCGAGACCAAAGTTCAGCCTCTTCCTTAGTCGGAGCTTTCGCTTTGGCGGTAACGTCCGTGCCAGCAGACGATTCAGGCTCTGCAGGTGGAGGAGGGATTATATGCTCAATGACCAGAAATGCACGACAGTGAAAGCGAAAGAGTTCCGCCCACGAGGAGTATTGCCCATTCTCCATCTCAAGAACAACGGGTATGAAGTTCTTAATGTTTGTGACAGTGAGGGCTGGGTGGAACTTGTATTTGTCAGCCATGGAAGGAAGACAAAGATCACAGAGAAAGAGAGAGAGAGAGAAGACGCAGAGAATGAGAGAGAAGAGGTCTCAAGGATCGACCACGTCTGATACCATGAAGGTAAATTAATTCCTTATCTTTCTCAATAATATTCAACGTGATATATACAAAGTCTAAGCAAACTACTAGCCTATAATTTAGGATCTAAATTGACTAGTCTATAAATATTCACCTACTAAATATACATAGATACATCCCTAATTAACCGATTCTAATGAATCGGATATATCTCACTAACAATGTCAATCAGCATACAATTACTAAAAAAACAGGTCTTCTATAAAACCGTTTTATGAATCTTATTTTATAAGACGAAACTTCACTTTCTCAGCCCACCAACACAGTGGATCGGGTCAGAAAGATCTATCTTATAAGTATAATATACCCTTATGAAAAAAAAAATCTAAGTTTTTGCCAAAAGAAAAAGACAAACAATAAAGTTTGATTAATTACAATTTAAATAACTTAACTAATAAAATAAGCTTGACTATTCAATTTTTTTAAAAAAGACAAAAAGTAAATAAACATGCTACTAGGGCTATCAAATAGGGCAAAAACCTGTGGGCATGCCCGCCCTGCCACCTATTACAACACAACCCAACTGCCTAACCTAAACGATCACCAAGCATATTCCTTTTCCGTCTATCTAATTAGAGCCTCGAGTCAAGCGTCGAACAAACATATAAAACAACAAAACACGTGCAAAGCCCCCACTAATAATAAGCTAATAAAATCACCTGATAAAACATAGTCACTCATGTGATTAATATAAACACCACAACCAACCAACTAATGTAATATAATACATATGCACGAAGTTAAACTTCAGCATCAAAAAATAGTACAAGACCAGTAAAGTCAAAGTACCCAAAGCAGAGCTTATATAACTCTACATAACAACAACCCATCCTCACATTATACAAATACAAACTCCTATGGAGCTGCATAACAAAAGACAACCTGCTGTACACGAGTGCCTCACTGGCCTCACCTCGAACTCCCTGTCTGGCTGGGATCTAAGGAAAACAAATAAAAGGAACAGGGTGAGTGATAACTCAGTAAGTTACTATATGCAATTACATGGCACACTGTTATGCACATGTTATAAACACATATGTAAATCAAGTATAACTGTACATATACTTGCACACATCACGTTGATCATGTTATAATGCACATTGACTCAACGTAATTAAACACATAATCATGATATACAACTATAGGCGAGCTTTCCATCTCGACTTGTATCTCAAATACCATAGCTGTGTTGCTATCGCAGTACACGCGCTGATACATGTCTGATCACATGCTGAACCATGTCCGAACCCAATAGTATGCAGAACCAATGACCTTAGAACTTAACCAGGAGTTTCATTACCCCGAGTTTTGCCTAAGAGTCTAGCCTTCTGTTTGTCATGCGAATTGGTCTAACAATGCTACATCCTTGTCACAGCCAATAACAAGGGAGAGACTCATGCAACGACCCGTAACGATCACGAGATTTAACTCTTGTAAAGACTAATCGTCTCATTGTCGACACAACCACATATGCCAGCTGGACTCAATGCAATGCACAAGTAGTTGTTTACTTGCTAATAAACACAACCATTGAGTCTCAAGTACGGGGGCCTCGATGCACATACAAGCATGCTTAATTGTCTGTCAATAAGCACTTAAACATTTAATTGCTTAAACACAATTAACACATATATGATATTTCATATAAAATGTCGAACCCAAAACATTCTCTAATATCATAGGAACCCAATACAACACTCTTTATATTTTATTGTGCCTAATCGAATCCGTTGAGTCATTCGTTTAATATTTATAAATTTCGGGTATTATTGTGATTTGTAGGATTCATCCCAACACAATCTCACCGACGTATTACTCGGCATAGTAATGGTTTAAAACCATTTAATACATTAACCAGTTAAAATTAATAATAATTCGTAACTAAATTATTTATACTCCATATTCAAAATAAATCATATGGGAGTAGCCTACAGCTCATGTATGCCATTATTACATACAAAGGGAAGGGGATAGTAATTTACCTCTATCGAAAAATATTGATGAAAATACAAAATATTCGGGTGTAAATGTAGCCCTCAACACATAAAACACCCCTGCGGAGTCGGAATTAAAAACTCGTAATATTTCGTTAACAAATCAAACAAAAAAGCTAAACCCTCGATAAAAGACAGTAAAGTCCGTCGCTTGAAGAAAACAGAGAGAAATGAGTTCTCTCACCCCAAATTCATGTAACGAAGCAAACTGGTGGAGGGTCAACCACCGACCACTATTCAAAACAAATCTATATATATATATATTTAAAGTTGGTGAGGAGCACTATGGTTGTGCCACCTCACCCACTTTAGATAAATATTGATTCTTATGCATCCATGTAAGACTTTTTATCTTCCAACCATTACCTATTAATAATAGCTATTAATATTCAATATGATAAGGGGTATTATCATATAGCTATATATAACAATAGATATAACTTCTTCTATTGTCAATAGAAGAAGACTTATATTTAAAAACTTTTACAACTAACATTACTTCTAACCAATGTGGGATAAAACTCTTCAAGGTGAGATATTACTTCTAATGACTCACTTTTAACACCATACTTTAACCTTTGATATCTTATTCATCAAAAACTTGATTTTGACAAATAAATATATCATTTCGATGTTCTTGCCGAGTAGAACACATTCGCACAATTACTTTTGTCAACAAACAAATGACACGTAAAGAAATTTGTGTCTCAAATTGCACAATTTCTTTCAATAAAAACACTAATTTTTTAATAAGTATTATACTTTAACTCTTGATATTTTATTTATCCAAAACTCGATTTTGACAAATAAATATATCATTTCGATGCTCTCACCGAGTAGAACACATTTGCGCAATTACCTTCGGCAACAAACAAATGACACATAAATAAATTTGTGCCTCAAGTTACACAATTTCTCTCACTAAAAACACTAATTTTTTGAACAAATGTTATACTTTAAGTCTTGATATCTTATTACTCAAAACTCGATTTGGACAAATAAATATATCATTTTAATCCTCTCACTGGGTAGAACGCATTTGCGCAATTACCTTTGTCAACAAACAAATGACACGTAAAGAAATTCGTGCCTCAAGTTGCACAATTTCTTTCACTAAAAACACTAATTTTTCAACAATTGAAGAGATGTATCCCACATTGGTTATAAATTGATGTTGGTTTCAAAACTTCTATTT
>CM028377.1:143098458-143295656 GCA_013146195.2 Codonopsis lanceolata
ACTATTATATATAAATATATATATATTTAAAGTTGTGAGGAGCACTATGGTTGTGCCACCTCACCACTTTAGATAAATATTGATTCTTATGCATCCATGTAAGACTTTTTATCTTCTAACCATTACCTATTAATAATACCTATTAATATTCAATATGATAAGGGTACATCATTATATATAATATATATAACTTCTTCTATTGTCAATAGTAGAAGACTTATATTTAAAAACTTTTACAACTAACATTACTTCTAACCAATGTGGGATAAAACTCTTCAAGGTTAGATATTACTCTAATGACTCACTTTTAACATCATACTTTAACCTTTGATATCTTATTCATCCAAAACTTGATTTGGACAAATAAATATATCATTTCGATGTTCTTGCCGAGTAGAACACATTTACACAATTACTTTTGTCAAACAAATGACACGAAAGAAATTTGTGTCCAAGTTGCACAATTTCTTTCACTAAAAACACTAATTTTTAATAAGTATTATACTTTAACTCTTGATATTTTATTTATCCAAAACTCGATTTTGACAAATAAATATATCATTTCGATGCTCTCACCGAGTAGAACACATTTGCACAATTACATTTACCAACAAACAAATGACACATAAAGAAATTTGCCTCAAGTTACACAATTTCTCTCACTAAAACACTAATTTTTTTAACAAAGTATTTTTTAAGTCTTGATATCTTATTATCAAAACTCGATTTGACAAATAAATATATCATTTTGATCCTCTCACTGGTAGAACATTTGCGCAATTACCTCGTTAACAAACAATGACACGTAAAGAAATTGCGGCCTCAAGTTGCACAATTTCTTTCACTAAAAACACTAATTTTTCAACAATTGAAGAGATGTATCCACATTGGTTAGAAATTGATGTTGGTTTAAAACCTATTATTAAGTACCAATAGAAGAAATGTATCACATTGTTGGAAAGTGATGTTGATTTTCAAAGTCACTAGAAAACCAAAGTTTTTAAAGCTTACATGGATGCTTTAGAATGAAGATTTATTCAAAGGTGGTGAGGCACAACCATAAGCTCAACTTTATATATATATATATATATATATATATATGATAATATTTTTACAATTATTACCAATAGAAGATGTATATCTCACATTGGCTAGAAAATGATGTTTAGTTTAAATTATTTTATATTATTATCAATAAAAGAGATGTATAACACATTGTTTAAAAAGAAAATGTTAGATTTTAAAGTCTTTAGACTAAAGACTTTCACTTTTATAGAGATGTATATTCACATGGTTACAAAATATTCTACTATTATTACCAATAGAAGATATGTTAAACATTGGTTAATTGATGTGTATGTATTAAAAATACTATTATTAATTACTAATTGAAAAGATGTATCATACATTTGTTATAAAGTGATGTTGTTTTCAAAGTTTTTGATAAAAGACTTCTACAATTATTGGTTAAAAAATGATTGATTTTTAATTATTTTAGATTATATAAAGACTTACTATTATTAGCAATAGAAGATATATATACTTTTAGTTTTCTAGCCATTAGCTAATAATAATACATAATAATAATCAATATGATGGGTATTAGTATTAGTATATATAACTTCTTCTATTGTCAATAGTAGAAGACTTATATTTAAAAACTTTTACAACTAACATTACTTCTAACCAATGTGGGATAAAACTCTTCAAGGTTAGATTACTTCTAATGACTCACTTTTAACATCATACTTTAAGCTTTGATATCTTATTCATCCAAAACTTGATTTGGACAAATAAATATATCATTTCGACAGTAGAACAATTTGCACAACTTTTGTCAACAAACAAATGACACGAAAGAAATTTGTGCCTCAAGTTGCACAATTTTTTCACTAAAAACATTAATTTTTTAATAAGTATTATACTTTAACTTTTGATATCTTATTCATCCAAAACTCGATTTGGATAAATATATCATTTTGATGCTCTCACCGAGTAGAACACATTTGCGTAATTACCTTCGCCAACAAACAAATGACACGTAAAGAAATTCATCTGTTGCAATTTCTCTCACTAAAAACACTAATTTTGTTAACAAGTATTAAATTTTAAGTCTTGATATCTTATTATCTAAAACTCGATTTTGACAAATAAATATATCATTTTGATGCTCCACCGAGTAGTATCACATTTTGCACAATTACCTTCGCGAACAAACAAATGACACGTAAAGAAATTGCTGCATTGTTGCAATTCTTTCACTAAAAACATTAATTTTTCAACAATAGAGATGTATCCCACATGGTTAGAAATTGATGTTGGTTTAAAAATTATATTATTAAGTACCAAGAAGAAATGCATCACATGGTTGGAAAGTGATGTTGATTTTCAAAGTCACCAAAACAAAAGATTTTAAAAGCTTCCACATGGATGTTTTAAATGAAGATTTATTCAAAGGTGGGAGGTGACAATCATAGTGCCCTCACCAACTTTAAATAAATAAATAAATAAATAAATAAATAAATAGCTTATATATATATATATATATATATATATATATATATATATAAAAGTATATATATATATATATATATATATATATATATAAGATTTTTACCATTATTACCAATAGAAATGTATATCTCACATTGGCTAGAAAATGATGTTGAGTATAAATTATTTTATATTATTACCAATAAAAGAGATGTATAACACATTGTTTAAAAAGAAAATGTTAGATTTTAAAGTCTTTAGACTACAAATTTTCACTTTTACAAGAGATGTATCTCACATGGTTAAAAAATATTCTACTACTATTACCAATAGAAGAGATGTATCTCACATGGTTAGAAATTGATGTTTGTATTAAAAATATTATTATTAATTGCTAATTGAAAAGATGTATCATACATTTGTTATAAAGTGATATTGGTTTTCAAAGTTTTTTGATAAAAGACTTCTACCATTATTACCAATAGAAGATGTATATCTCACATTGGTTAAAAAATGATGTTGATTTTTAATTATTTTAGATTATATAAAAGATTTACTATTATTAGTAATAGAATATATATATCACACATTTGTTATAAATTGATGTTGGTTTTAAATTACTATTATTATCAATAAAAGAGATAAATATTACATTGGTTAAAAAGTGATGTTGATTTTAAAAGTGTTTAAATAAAAAGACTTCTACTTTTATCATTAATAAAAGAGAAGAGAAGAGATATATCTCATTATATAGAAAGAGATGTTTTTGATATTTTTTTAGATAAAAAACTTCTACTATTATTACCAAATGATGAGATGTATTATACATTGGTTAGAGAGTGATGTAGGTATTAAAAGTATTTTTATAAAAGACTTAATACCAATAGAAAAAAAATATGTATTTCACATTAGTTAGGAAAGTGATATTGGTTTAAAATGTTTTTAGATAATGTATATCATATTGGTTACAAAGAGATTCACATTATTTAAAAACATATATTGGTTATAAAATTTATAGATAAACAAATTTTTATGTTATTATCAATATAAGAGATGTATCACACATTATTTACAAAGAGATGTTGGTTTCAAAACTATTTAAGATAAAATAATACTACTATTATTATTTTTATGTTATAACCAATAAAAGAGATGTATCCCACATTGTTTAGAAAGAGATATTGATTTCAAAAGTTTTTATATAAAAGATTATTATTATTACTATAGAAGAATGCATCTCACATTTGTTAGAAATTAATGTTGATTTTAAAAATATTATTATTACCAATAGAAAAGATGTATACCACATGATTAGAAATAGATGTTTGTTTAGAAAAAGATGTTTGTTTTAAAAGTCTTTGGATAAAAGTTTTAAACTTTTATTACCAATAGAAATAGAAAAGAAGTATCTCACATTGTTAGAATACTACTACTATTATTATTTTTATGTTATAACCAATAGAAGAGATGTATCCCACATTGTTTAGAAAGAGTTGTTGATTTCAAAAGTTTTTATATAAAAGACTATTATTATTACTATAGAAGAATGCATCTTACATTTGTTAGAAATTAATGTTGGTTTTAAAAATACTATTATTACCAATAGAAAAGATGTATACCACATAGTTAAAAAGAGATGTTTGTTTAGAAAAAAATGTTTGTTTTAAAAGTATTTAGATAAAAGTCTTAAACTTTTATTACCAATAGAAATAGAAAAGAAGTATCTCACATTGGTTACAAAGAAATGTATCTCACATTATTTATAAATGAGTATTGGTTATAAAAGTCATTAGATAAAGATATATTTTGTTATTACCAATATAAAATATGTATATCACATGGTTAAAATGTGGTGTTGATTTTGAAGTCTTTAGATAAAAGACTTAAACTTTCATTACCAATAAAAATATAAAATAAGTATTTTACATTGTTTAAAAATGAATTATGATTTTAAAAGTTTTTAACAAAATGATTTCTAATATTATTATCAAGTTAAATGTTAATTTTAAAAGTCTTTAGATCAAAAAAATTATTATTATTATTAATATAAAATATGTATCTCACGTTAGCTAGAAACGTATATCAATTTTAAAAGTATTTAGGTAAAATAATCGTTTAATATTAGTAACAATAGAAAAAAAAATTATAAATATGGAAGAGATTAACAATCTAACAATAATGTCTAAAAGTTATATTATTATTATAAAAAAAAATATATCCCATATTGTACCCGTGCAGAGCACGGGTTAAATAACTAGTTAAGAAGGAGAGCAAAACTACTACTTTCAATACAAAATGCATTGCGACCCAAACTAGTCAAAATGATTGACTATAAATAAAATTATATATATATATATATATATATATATATGTAAAGTGTCAATTTTTATTGGTTGGTCAAAAGTCTACTTTGTTAAAACCAACTAATCACCAATTTGACCTAATTATACACTAATTAATCATTATTAATTAGCCAATATTAAAATAAAAATATATTTTAACAATGTAAAAAGAAACACGTAATGTACGATACATTTCGGGTCAATCTAGCCGAAAATATATATTGTCCAATTTTAACGTGTCATTTCTTATTCCAATGTTATAAATCATGACTAACATAACGAAAGTCCAATATGGACTTTAAATACGTCATGCATCAAACCCAACATATTTTGAGCTCAAATGGACTCTCGTAGGACAATTACCCAAGTCCATAACACAAAACACATAAACACATTCAATATAACACGTAGCACATAATTAATCATGCTAATATACCCTTAATGCACAATTAATAAAATATACAATTCCCGGGCGTTACATGTAATGTGTGAATGTGAAATAAGGTTTTGTTACTTTGGTCTTTGGTATTGATTTGAAAAATGTAAAATATTATAAATTAGAATTATTAAAGTATTATAATGTGTGTGTGTGTGTGTGGTTCGATTCGATTCGGCACCATAAACCACAAATCAAATTGAATCGATTGATTTATAATTTTTCCAAACCTAAACCAAACCGTCCTGGCTTAAAATCGAACCAAACTGGCTTATTCGATTCAATTTTGCGATTTGATGGTTTTGGCTTACACCCCCTGGAAGAAGCTCATACTCATTCATGAATTTTTGAGTCGGCTTGTGGTAGGCGTGGATGACCAAGATGACGGTGTTTAGTATGCCAATGTGTTGGCTAAACGTAGCGGACGGATCGAGCTCTCGAGCTTGGAATTGTTAAATTTTTCTAACGTAGATTATTTGAATGAAGTGAAATGTGTAATTGATGTTGTAAGATCCCAAAATGTACGATCAAACGATAGTATTTGTTGCTGTTCAATCACTGAAGCTGTTTGTTTCACGGAAAATGATTTTCGAAAAATGTTTTACTCATTTTTTGGTATTTGGTAATCTTAGGAAAATGTAGTCAACGTAAAAGATTTTATGAGTCAATGGAAAAGGGAGCTTTACTTTCCAAAAAATGACTTACATGATTTATTTTTCGTAAGTCATTTTCCAAAAGTTCGAGCACCTCATCCATCCTATTCCACAATTACACATATTTACATACACGCATAATATTTCCCTCAATAAATAAATTGTTTAGAAATATAAATAAAGTGTGTGCACACTATTTATAAATTATAATTTTAATAAATACTCGCAACGTCCTATTTATTTGTATTTGTGAGATTGAAAAAAGATGGATCTTATAGATTTGACACGACTAATGATAAATTGAGGTTACTAGTAGAAAATTATTTAAAGCTCAACACTATCTTATATTCAATATGAGCATTACTATTAGAATATATTTTTTGTATTTATTCATATATTATTTTCTGCAGCATTTTCTGTTCGTTTGTCAAACACTCGAAAATATTTTCTCGACATATTTCAAAAAATTTACCAAACACCTGAAAACGAAATCTTTTTATTTTTTAGAAATCATTTTTCCGAAATCATTTTATGTGAAACAAACGGAGCCCGATTTAAAGTTTATATAAGGTAGTTGTAAAGCCTCGTCTTTACTATAGTATAATATAATGAGAGTCCACAAAAATTACTACAGATGGATGAAGCTCTATCACGTATTTTTCTTTTTTTCAGATTACCATCTTTCTTTCTTTTTTCTTTTGTACTTTTTTTCCTTCTAAGGGGGCGTGAGAAAGAATCATACCTGATAACTCATACTTTGTGAAGCCTCAGCTCTACCATGTCACGGGGACTAATTATCCTCTTTTTTACTCATTAATTACTCACATTATAGAAGATGAAGCTTTTCTAGATTCCAAATTTTACCCCTAACTCTATTGAATGATTTTCAATTATAAATGAAAATTATCCACTACATTAATAACTACCAACTTTTCTCTCAACTACTAATAATTACTCAAAATCACTAAATATAATTAAAATTGTAAGAAATCGAGAATAAATAATAAAGTTTTTAATGACGAAATAAAAAAGTAATAATAATGAACATTTATCGAGTATTCGAGTGTGCCCATTTACCAGTATATTATAAACTGTAGGCTTTAGAGATGGCAAAAGCAGCACAGACTATTGGGTCGACCTAGCCAATCCAACATTTTGATGGGTTGGGCGTTAGATTTTGAAGATTCAAAAAAAGTTAATGTGAGAACCTTGTTTCGACCCCGGACTTGTGTGAAAATCGAGTGGTTTTAAAACTTAAACGCGTTGAATATGTTCGGTCTCGTTGTAAACTATACAAATATATTGTACGAGTCGTCTATTTTTTATAGATTTTGAAGATTCAAAAAAAGTTAATGTGAGAACCTTGTTTCGACCCCGGACTTGTGTGAAAATCGAGTGGTTTTAAAACTTAAACGCGTGGAATATGTTCGGTCTCGTTGTAAACTATACAAATATATTGTACAGAGTCGTCACTTCTATTTTAAGTATGTTATTTTTTTGTTTATAAAGTAGTATAAAATAGTGTACGTAAATAGTTCGTTTTGTTATTATTTTGGTTACTTTGTACAGTTGAATCAATAGAAATCTTCTTTTACGTTACAAATATAAACAGGCAGGAAAAAACTATTTTATGTTACAAATACAATCAGGTAGTAAAACCAACTAATAATAATAATAACTACAAAACAATAGGAATATTTACAAATTTGCAGTAGATTATGTATATCTACATTTTATTTACAAACTTGAAATAAATAACTACGAGAACAAAATATCAACTCAAAGCTTACCTTCTAAAGCGTGAGTATCTGAACCAGGTTCGCCTAGGCTTAGGCGATCCTCGTGTGCTTCTCATGTCCTCCAGAGAGAGGAAGTCTTTTCTTGTTGTTATGTATGTTGTATGCTCTGCCCATAATAGGCAAAAGTGTGTAGTGAGTATGTGTGTTGATGTTGCTGAGTGTCTGTGTGTGTGTTGATGTTGTTGGGTATTATGTTTATGTGGGTGTTTGTGTGAGTTGTGTGCATATGAGAAAACAAGCGTAAGCAGTGACGAAGCAGACTGGCAGCAGCAGGAGGAATTTGGCGTGACATAAGAGGAATCTGGCGCGGCGATGCAGTGACGGGGCTAGGGGGCACGGCGCCCCGACTTGCTTCTCCCTTATATTTTTTCACTTCCCCTCCTTCGTTGTTATTCTTCGTCCTTTTGAGTCTTTCCGAGTTCTTTTTGACGTTTTGATCTCATGAGAGGTTTTAAGAGTAACTTTTAGTCAATTTTTAATTTGAAATGGTATTTTATAGGATAATATAAAATAAGTGTACGAATTTGGGGTGTCTACAGTTAAGCCTTTTTAGCCCGGTCTAGTGACTAGAGATGTTAGTCGGTCCAACCCTAACGGTTCCGATCCAGAATAGGTTCGGTTTAGTCGGTTATCACTGTTGTCCGGTCAAAAACCTAACGGTTTCGGTCTGGCCCTGTCAGTTTCGGCCCAAACATGCGGTTTTCAGCCAATGATTAAACTTGTACGTTTTTTTTTCCAATTTCGAGGCTTGTATGCTTATTTCAGTGTATTATACGCGTCATGTATATTATACTAACTATATTAAAGCTGTTAATCGGTCCAACCCTAATGGTTTTCAGTATTATACCCATCCCGTATATTACTAACTATACTAAACCGTATGCAAGTCGACTTCCGGTTCAACCCTAACGGTTTTCGGTCTGGCCCTAACGGTTTCGGTTTCTAAACGGTCTGGCTTAAACGGTCCATCTAAAATTTCAACCCTAACGGAGTCGATCTATCATGTCAAAAACCTAACGGTTTCGGTTCGGACCTACGGTTTTCGACCCTATTAACATCTCTAGTAGTGGCCTATGGGCCGATGGCTCAGATCATAAAGGTCGGGATTTTTGTGTCTGCCCAGCCCAGGCTCTTTACTTTCTTAGAGAATCAAATGCACAAGAAGTGAATGAAATACAATAGTCTATGGAAACTTCCAATGTTGTTAATCTTTATGAGTGAAGATTCAAGAGTCTGCTAGTGCCATTTTTTTGTTCAAAAGATGTATGTTGATTGCTACATTGTTACTCCCTACTGTCTAAAGCCTACTTTTACTCTTAAATTTGTTATTTTTGTTTATTTTTGGTCATCCAATTTAATCGGAATTAGTGTATTTTTTTGGGGTGACATTAAAATTTTCATCACATGTTTTTGGACTTTGAATTATAGATTTTTATAAGTTTATAATTGAATTCATTTCGCGCCGAAAAGCACAAAGGCTCAAAGAGCCCAAGACAAGGTTGGACCGGGCTTGCTTTTCATAGTCCTATTTGAAGTTTGGGTCGGCTCAGTTCAACTCAAAAATAAGCCTCGTCCACTAGATTTGGATTGGACCATGACGGCCCCAGCCTATTCCTAGCTCTATTCTAAGCGTATCTTTAATCCTTTAAGTTGAAATAGTTTTGGCCCCCTTTTGTTAAGAAATTACACTATGTTTTATTCCCTCCGTTTTCAATTTATCGTCCTTCTTTCATTTTTCGTCCGTTCTAAAATTATTATTTTATTTCAGAAATTTCCCTTTTAAGAAAACATTTTTATCACTTTATCCTTACTTTTTCTATCTACTTTAATTATGACCACATGTTTAAGGGTATTAAAGGAAACCACACATTGCACTAATATTTATAATACAATCAATTATTTTTTCTTAAACAATGTGTCTGGTCAAATCTATAATTATTACTAAAATAGAAGCCGCTATTGCCACGTGCTTGCTTTTTGTGAAAAAAGCTAAAAGTTTCAAATGAATTCGGTGTTGTCACGTGTCACCTTTGAAATGGTAAGTTTTTTGTTTGTTCAAAATTGATCAGTTTAAGATAAAAATCCTAAATCTAATTAGATAAAATAAAAATCCTAAAACTAATTTGATAAGATTGATTTATGATATAGTTTTACGAGTAAATTTATGATAGAGATTTATGATTTTGTTTTGTTTTTTTCTTTCTAATATGACTTAATTAAACTCGATTTTATCCTATGCAATTTATACACGTTTAATTTGACTGAAACTCTTCAATTTCCATCTCTTGTCATTTTCCTACTATTTAATTTATACAAATTATCCACGAGATATTTTTATGTTATTTGTTCTTCTACTAATCTATAGTTATTAATCATTAATTAATAATCTATTATTTATCTATTAACTATTATTAAAACAAAAGTCGTTGCTGTCACATGACGACTTTGTGTTGAATGCTTAAAATTTTAAAGGATTTATGTACTTTGACATGACACCTTCTTGTGTAGTTGTAAATTTTTTTTTGTGTCGAAAATTAAAACAGGATAGATTTTAAAACCAGTACCTCATTTATATATGATAAAAGTTTTTTTATTGCCAAAATCGTAGTACAAGATAGATTTTATCACATTTGATTTATACATGTTTCACTTTATTAGGATTCCAATTTTTCATGGTAAAAGTGTTTTTTTTTACGGATAGATTTTATCAATTCTCATAGATTTTAATATTTCAATTACATATTCATATGATCAATTTTGAATAATTACCTTAATTTTTGTTTCTTTCAAATGATTCTAATTAATTTTTTAATTATTTATTACAAGTTTAGAAAATCATCTCATTATAAACAATTTTTGCATAAGAAAAAAAAACTATTAAAACCGTGCATATGGTACTATAATATATATATATATATATATATATATATATATATATATATATATATATATATATATATATATATATATATATATATTTTTTTTTTTTCGTACCAAAACTTAAAATCGGGTAGATTTTTTTAAAACTGGTGCCTCCTTTATACATGATAAAAGTTTTTTTTCACTAATTTTTGCTGTCAAAATCGGTTAATACATGATATATTTTATACAATTTGATTTAAACGAGTTTTACCTGATTAGTACTCCAAATTTTCATGGCAAAAGTTTTTTTGCGAGTAGATTTTATCAATCTTTCAATTACATATTCATATGATCAAATTTGAACTTATTTTTTCGTTTTTTTTCAAATTATTCTAATTATAATTAAAAATTTTAATTATTTGTTACAAGTTTAGAAAATCATCTTATTATAAATAACTTTTGCGGATAGAATTTATCACATTTGATTTAGACGTGTTTCAATTTATTTAAACTCTTCAATTCTCATGGTAATTTGTTTCTTACAACTTTTTGCTGCCAAAATCGGTTTCTATCGGATATATTTTATCACATTTAATTTATACAAGTTTCATTTGATTAGGAGTACTTCTCAATTGTCATGGTAAAAGTTTTTAAATTTTTATTATTTTACCAAAACTCAGTCAATATTATTTTATCCAATTTAAGTAAACGTGTTCCACCAAAACCACAAACAATCACTATGAAATATTTCCCCTCCATCAAACACCTATTTGACGAGTCTGTTTTCGTGGTACCTCCCCTTCCCTCCCGAAGAATATTTGTTCGATTTTATAATTCGCATAAATTTTCAGTTTGAGAATTCGGTGTGATCTCATGTTTTTTTTTAAATATTAATTATGTGAATATTTTAATATTGTTGGTTCATTCAAATAGCTTGCTGGTTCTATCTACTTAATTAAATTTCATAAATAATATTAAATCAATTGTACATAGCATAAATAACAGCCTAGTATGATAATAATTCGAAAACGAATGGAGTAATTTTAACAGCTTTAACCACCGATACCAATCCCACCCCCACCCCACCCCAATTAACTTTTGTGTATTCCCGCCTTGCGTTCATACATCACAATAAGAAGTTGTAAATGGACTATCGCAGCTATTGGGGGAACTTTATTGGGTTGGACTCACTTTACGGTTTATGAATTTACAGAGGGGGAGGAGAGAGGTTATTTCCAAGTATATGTTTTGATTATCCACAATATTATTACTTATTTATATTAAGTTAACTAAATAAGTTGGCTAAATTTTAATTATTCATCAAATCTCATAATCTCCCCCAACCTAGTAAGTGTGTGCAAGTCATATCTAATATTACTAATTGTCTCATTTTACCGCATTTCTGCCTTTTGCACTATGGGCTTTATTTATTAACTAGTTTTACACTTGTGCGTTAAACGCACAGATAAAATTTTTTTTGATTAAATAATATTAAAGTAAAATAAATAAATAAATATCATTATTGAAAGTTTATTATAACATTTTACGTTAATTTGAGTCAGTTTTTAATTATTATTTCTCACTCTTACATTTGCATCATAGAAAAATATACATCATACTTACATTAAATGTAAGATTCATATATTATCTTTTAGGGATAAGTGTACCATTAGTCCCTGAACTTTGGCCGAAGCCATCATTAGTCCCCAAACTTCAAAAAGTTTCACCACTGACCTAAGTAGGCCTTTTTTGCTCATCGGAGGTCCCTAGCCCTAACGCCGTTAGTTTATTTCCGTTAAGTGAACATGTGCCACTCACATGCACAAAATAAGGGGGTTATGTGTAACTTAATCAAAGTAAGGGGGTAATGTGAAAATTTTAAATCCAAAAGAAATTTTAAAAAAGGAGCTGGAACATGCTAGCAAGATTTTCGCTTAGATGATCAGATGATCCAGTCTCAGTAAAAAAGAAATTTTTGAAGCGATAGAAGGAAGCTGGTCGATTTCCCAACCAAGAACCTTACAAATAGCTTGCCCGTATGCTCTATGTGCTCTCCTTTTCTTAGTCTTAGCTATAGTAACCGAATGCTGAATCAATGCCAAACAATCCTTAAACCTCTTCCCAAATTCTCTCCAGCCACCGCAAAGACAACAAAAGTCACCCCACCGCCACAATTCTTCTTTAAATAACTCTTCACTTCACTCTCCTCCGTCAACAAATTCAAGAAAAACGTACTCATTTTCGCAGCCACATCATCCTCCATAATATCATCCTCATCACTCACTCTCCTACGTTTAATTTGTCACTCTCAGAGCTATTCCACTTGTTAAGACTTTCGCTAAGACTTTGATAGAAGATTTTCGCTAAGACTTTCTTTTGGATTTAAAATTTCACATTACCCCATTACTTTGATTAAACATAATTTTGTGCATGTGAGTGGGTTCACTTAACGGAAATAAAAGTAGGGCTAGTGACCTCCGATGAGCAAAAAAGCCTACTTAGGTCGGTGGTGAAACTTTTGAATTGGGGACTAATGATCCAAAGTTCAGTGGACTAATGGTACACTTATCCCTATCTTTTAACTTATTATATAAACAGAAACATTAATTAAGAAAGTAAATTACATTTTGTGTAAAGTATTAATCATAAGTTGCGATATATTAAATATAATTATTCTTTATGATATCTTTATTATATATTTTTAAGTTATGAAAAATCAAACGTTTGAGCAAAATATGAGGTATTATTTATTTAGTAAAAAAAATATATCATAAATTAGAAAAGAAGATAAAACATGAATAACTTTTAACATACTTAATAATAAAAATTAAAAGATGAAACAAATATAACAAAAATTTGTATTGAGTAAGCGAGGGTGATCTATTTAAAAGTTTTTTCTTATTCGAAATGGCAGTAGGATTTGAATATTCTTCATGATTTGTTGAATCAACAATGAGCGAGATACTTGAACTTGTGAAACGTGAGTATGTATAGAAATTACTCTTCCATGTATCGTGTACTTGTGTAGTAGCTGGAAAAAATATGTAATAGTTTATAAATATATAAATGATATCTTTACTAAAATTTACTTTAAAATAATATAATGTAGGGCGAAATGCACCATTGGTCCCTGTACTTTGGGTTTGTCCACCGTTAGTCCCTGAACATCAAAACGTCTCACCATTGACCAAAGTTTGTGTTTTTTGTCCACCGTTGATCCCTTGCTCAAACGCCATGACCTGTTTCACCGTTAAATGACCATGTGAATTCGTGTGATCAAAATCAAGGACCAAAGTGTCTTTTCTCGCTGGAGGAGCTGCAAAAAGGATGGCTCAACAACTGACTGGTCGTCGTATCTGTCGTGATTCAGATCGGTGTTTATCCTTTCAGGACTCATGTAAGCAATCATGCCCACAGATGATCGAGAGATTGACTATAATTCAGTTATCAAAACAATAAGTTCAAATTTAAAACCTCATACAAAGTACAAACAGATCCCAAAAAAAAAAAAAGAGTTGAAAATCAAATCCTAAAGTGTTTGATCGGTTCATCAGAAGAAATAGATACGTGCCTGAATAGAAATCAGATAAAAAAACATGAAAGATCAAATCCAATTTCACAATTCCAACTAATCACACGTTTCAATGTAAAAAAAAAACAAATCAGAGAATTTTAACAAGAAAGCTTTATCCTTAAGGTGGGATGAAACACAAAGAGAAAAGATGGAAGAAAACATACCTGACAAACTTGGATTCAACTTGTGAAATAAAAGAAGGTGGAAAAACGAAAAAATGAAATACTAAAAAATGAAAAGAGAGATGGAGAGAGAGAAATGAAAAAAAGGATCAATCTTGACCTGCTTTTGGGAATTGATTAGGAGGTTCGACGGTTTAATGTCTCTGTGAACAATCTTCCGACAGTGGAAATAGTAGAGGCCGGAGAAAACCTGGCGGGAAAGATCGACCAAGGAGGATTCATTTAGGATGTGTGTACCCTCGAGGGACCCACCTTCCATGTATTTAAGAAGTTTCAATCTCACCGGCGTGATCGAACATATCGTGGCACTTAACCACATTGAGGTTGTCGACGTCTCGAAGGATCTCGATTTCCCGGCAGATCTGGCGGCGTACGTCTTCCTCGTGAATCCCGTAAATTACCTTAAGGGTGTAAAGCTTTCCGGTGGGACGGTGTAGGAGTTTGTAGACGGTGCCGCCGGCGTCGTTGCCGATTCTGTTCATTTAGTCTATCTCGGAGAAATGAACAGGAGAAGATGAGTAAGAAGGGGCTGAGCCATCCTGGGAATTGTTGAGCCATCCTTTTTTTGCAAAAAGACACTTTGGTCCTTAATTTTGGTCACGCGAATCGCACATGACCATTTAACGGTAAAACAGGTCACGACGTTTGAGTAAGGGACCAATGGTGGACAGAAAACGCAAACTGCCACCTTCTAATTTCTCGTTTGAACCCCTTGGGGTGCCCCTTGGTGCAGATCCCCAGGCGGTGGGTTATTATTTCCAACTAGCTGGCTGCCAGCCTGGTGGTTGCTAATGATTATGTGATGCTTGCTACCTTTGCCAACCATTGTAATAAATAAGATGGATTTTTTAGAATCTACCGGAAAACTTTGAGGAAGCTTTTCGTTTCCCGGCAATGGAACCAAACTGATGTGGCAAAAATACAGCTTGGGTCGTCCGTGTGATGGGTAGGATATCTGGGCTTGAACTGCTTCCTTGAACATGATTAAGACCACAAAAATACCTTAGTTGGAGTACAACGCTTGGCATCGCGAAACCACTCTGGCGTAGTAAGAGTAGTAAGTATCGGGTGTGAGAGTCAAAAAGTAATTTGACAGAGGTTCTAGGCTCAAGAAAGTGTGCGTTGCTTGGGTTTATGAAGGGGTATTTTATAGGCCCCCAAGGACAGAATCCTTGTGGGATTGAGGGAATCCATGCAGCGGCTGACCGCGTGATTGTAGGAGCAGATATGGTAAGAGCAAGTTGCTGAGATTCACTGTTCGACACCTACCCGGGCGAGCAAGGCTCTGCCCGTCTGCATGAGATATATTTAGGCGACAAGTGTAATTCCCGGGCATGGCCCCTGGTCGGGCAGGCAGAGCCTATACCCAATCATGCTTGGGCAGGACGTCTGATTCTCTGTGATGTGCTAGCTCTGCTCGCTAGGTTGGTAGGTCCCATGCTAATTGAGCTCGTGACTGGCACGTGCTTCGCTCGTGACCCGGCCTGGGCCGGGCACATCAATATGAGAGGAATAAATAAAGTCTTTGTTTGCAGAGAAAGTGGTGGTCGACGTACGCTAGGAAATAGTTGAAAAGTAGGGATGCTAAGAAAATATTTTCACGTAGGTTTTTGAGGAGATTGTTGGGGGAAAAGAGTTGTAAGATTGAGAATGACAAAATGGAATTGGAATTTGAAATTCAGGAAAAAATTATATGTTTGAGGAGGAATATAGGGATTTAAATGGGTATTTGTTATGAGATTTGGTACCAATTATATTGCGACTGTGATCTCGCATTTGGAAGTCAAAAATTTAGTATGAAATTGAGTGGTTGTAGAGTTACATTACGAGGGGTTCTTTTTGAGTGGGTGCATCGTTGAGCTACCATGAATGGTTGTCGAGTACATTATGAGGGGTTATTTTGAGTGGGTCTTTGAGTTTGCTTCCATGAATAATGGTGTGTAAGATCCCACCTTGGTACCAAACTGCGACAATTTAGGAAAAAAATTATTTGTCTAGGTATTTCAAAGAAGGCAGCGTATTGCAATTAAATAGTATGGAAAACTGAGGAGTGACCTTTGATTACTACGGTATAGCAACTTTTTTTTAGTAGCGATTCATTTGGAAATCAAAATTTTATGACGTTTGGGTGGGTAAAGGAAACATTGAGCTCATGATGTAATTGGAACCATGGAGCTCATGAATTAGCTTTTTGATATGGAAGAAAATAAAAGAACATAAAAGAAAATTCAAGAAAATAACGAAACAAAATTCAAGTATGAGAAGAAAATAACGAAACAAAATCAAGAAAAAAAATGAAAAGAACATAAGAAAATTCAAGTATGAGAAGAAATTTAAAAATTAAAAGAAAATCAAGGAAAAGAAAAGGTTGGTTAATCAAGGAAAACATTTGAAAATTTTGTATGAAAAAAAGAAAAAAGAAAAATGAAGAAAGAAAGACGAAGAAGAGAATCAAAAAAATGAAGATAAGGTAAAAACTAAATAAAAGTAACAAAAACTTAAGGAAAATCATGAAAAGAAAAAGGAAATCAACAAAATAAGAAAATCTATCAAGAAATGAGAGAGGCAAGAGAAATCAAACAAAAAAATGAAACGCGAGAAGAAAATTAAAGAACAAAATAACGAAAAAAATTCAAGAAACAAAAAATTAAGTAAAAAAATTAAAAGAAAACACATAAAGAAAAATCAAGAAATGATAAAAAATCATGAAGAAAAAAGCAATGAAAAGAAAATTTAAGAAAATTCTGAAAGAAGAAGAAACAAAAAAGAAAATCAAGAAACAATCAAGAAAATAAAAATCATGGAGGAGAATGGATTGGTAATAGATTTTTGCTGCTAATATGCAATTTTTTTGGAAATCAACAAAATTTCATTATGAGGGGTAAAAAGGCAGGCATTGAGCTTCCACGAATGGTTGTCGAGTATGGATGGGATGGGATTGGCCATGGAGGATTTGAAATTGAACAGCTGGCTGGTTATATTTGTTATGGAAATCAAAATTTTATTTTTTAAGAGTAAAATTTATTTGTTAATTATTCTTTTGAGTGGTGGGTAAAGGTTTTTAGTGAAAGATATTATCTAGCTGCGCTTATCTCCTTCATATGTTACTCTTTAATTCCTGTTACTGTCACTTTTTGTTCCTCTGGTTCTCACCACCTATGATGGTCATCCAAAAATGATCTTTTGAAACTATGATGATAAACAAAATCCTGCAATCAATGATTACTCCAACTACTCTTCAATCTGTGATTATCAAACTTATGCATGCGACACGACATCTTAAAGCACAATTCATAGAGTTTCAGTTATATAGTAACTCATTCATGTATAGGGGAAGCAGATTCATAAGAGTTTCAGGCAACAGAAGTTTAACTCTAGAGGAGGGCCACTATAACAAAATTTAAATTGTAAGCAGATTGAGGACGCACTTCAAAGATTTTAAAAGGCTAGTTAGTGGCTTGATATCTTTAACTTACAGGGGAAGCGGATTCAATAAGTCAAGCCACGGTTCATGTTTCTAAATCACGTTATTCGTGTTGCTCGATCTCACTAAAACTATAACAAATGAAAATTGAACCAGAAGATTAAGTAGTTAATTGCAAAGCTCTAGTGAAATACAGAGTTCAACTAAAAATGTTGGAGATTTCACATGCTCAGGTAGCCAGCAAAGCAATTTCAATGTTCGTTTAGATATTGAATTTTTGAACAAATGTTTTCAAAATATTTTTTGCCAAAATTTAAAAGTGTTGATCCCATATCGAGGCACTCTATCCTAAGGAAATATATTGAAAGCCACTAAGGAGAAATGTTCGAAAATCCTAACAGCCATGAACATCTTAAACCAAACTAGAGAAGCACCTGATCGTTTCAATAAGGAGCAACTACGACGCAACATGTTCAAAAAAATGAGAGTGGTGAGTGGTCTAAATATGAACAGAAAAACAAACACATTAATCAGATAGATAAAGTTTATGATGATTTAATGTTCTCAGTAAATGGTAATAATTTTAGGTGAAGGTTAAAAATACATACTAACATGGATATCTATGATGACGAAAACGATAGAAACTTGTAGCGTAAAAGTGTCAAGAGTATGGATTAAGCATATATCCACAGAAAGGAACGACAGCTTGTTGTTGGGGAAGAAACTAAGAGCAGACAAGATTCATGTCAAGAGTATGTATGGATTAAGCATATCTACAGAAAGGTACGACAGCTTATTGTTCTAATTTATGCAAAGTGTCAAGACAATCTTTAAAATGCGCAAACTTTCATCTGGGTGCCATCTAAGTGCTAAAAGGATCCTATCAACAATATCAGTACATCCAAAGGGTCAGAAGTTCATTGCCGCAGAAGCAAATTTTCTTTAAATGTGAAATATTAAATTGCAGGAGGATAAAATCTCCAAAATCAAGGAACATTGCTCATATTGCTCATAATGTAATAATAAACCAATGTAAAATTGAATAGCAAAAATCTTAATTCTCACATTCTGCTCATCCGAGATCTTAATATATAATGTCCACCAGTGTTTCTTAGCATGAGCTAAACACAAAAGTTCAAGCAAAACAGCAATGAAATCCATGTACACAAAAATACAAGTCATGGAAGACCTGAAAGTCGGCTGAAATAGCTATTACCTATGTGACGAATACCAACTTGACAACATGATCCCTGTGACAAACTGTCTTGTACCAAACTACAAGTTTTCAGCCGTAGTACACACTGATCAGTGTACCAATGCTGTGTGACGAAAACCAACTTTCAGGATCACGCTATGACAACTTGACTGATCAGTGTACCAAAAGAAAACGCCCATAATATTCTAGAAGAAATATAATAGCTATTACTTGGAAAATGAGTTGCAGCCTTGCAGGGTTAGTAAAATTACAAATTCTAGAAGAAAACTTTTGCTTTTGCGTGATACCTCCTAACTCATATTCAACCAGCTATATTTAGTAATGTGGTCCTAAAGCCAAAGTTAAGGGAAGTTCCATGACTTGTGTATATTTTGTTTGCTCAATCAGTGGCTACTCCCAAAATTTGCCAAACTGCAATTGATGGCTATTTCAATGGAATATGTGATCTCTTCTAACTTGATGGCTAATCCGATCTCTTCTAACTTGATGTGAACCAACTTAGATATTGATTCAAAAACAAGAAATTGATAACTCAAGCTTAACAGCCCAAACAAGCCTCCATAAACATTAAAATGTCAGAGATCATAGCAGAATGAATAACCAACCAAAAGCAACGGACTACAGATTACGTATGAGCTTTTAAACTAGCAATAAACTCAAAAAATGAGTGTGTATAAATGGCAGACGGAGAGAGAGAGAGAGAGAGTAACCTTTTTCAATACTGATTACAAAACAAAAACTTGATACCTCAAGCTTAAACAACCCAAACAAGCCTCCATAAACATTAAAATGTTCGATCATAGCAGATTACATATGAGCTTTTAAACTAGCGATAAATTCAAAAAATGAGTGTGTATAAATGGCAGCAGAGAGAGAGAGAGAGAGAGTAACCCTTTTCAATACGTTCCACAGATTTGTCAAAAATTCCATGCAGAAGAAGTTAAACCATTAAGATGAATCCTCAAATCCAAACACCCATTGTTCAACCCATCGCACGAAGCCATTCAAAACTCCTTCATATTTTGAGTCAATATCTATTAATTTTCTAACACTATTATCAATCAAGAAAAAAAGGGTCATTATCACTAACGTAGAAGAGAAAGAAACCCAACCAGATAAACAACCCAAACCCAAGAGTGTGAAGCCAAAAAAACTCTTATTTTCAGTCAAAATCTATTGATGAAAACAGAGAAAAGAAAGTCAAAACCGATCAGATAACAGTCCAAATCCAAGAGTACATACGAATCCATACAAGATCATCATACTCTCAGTCAAAATCCATTGATGAAAACAGAGAAAAGAAAGTCAATCAAAAACATAGAAGAGAAAGAAACAAACCATCATCACCAACATTAGAATTCAAAAGAGAAACCGATCAGATAACAGTCCAAATCCAAGAGTACATACAAATTCATACAAGACTTCATCATACTCTCAGTCAAAATCCATTGATGAAAACGGAGAAAAGAATTTCAATCAAAAACAGATTAAAGAAAAAACAATTCTCATCAACGATAGATTTCAAATCAGAAAACTGTCCAAACCCAAGAGTACATACATATTTATTCAAAACTTCATCATATTCTCAGTCAAAATCTATTGATGAAAAACAGAGAAAAGAATGTAAAATAGAAAACAGAGTAAAGAAATAAACCATTATCAGCATCGTTAGAATTCAAATCAGAAACAAATCAGAAAACAATTCAAGCCCAAGAGTAAAAAGGAATCCATACAAAACACTATCATACTCTCAGTCAAATTCCATTGATGAAAACGGAGAAAAGAATTTCAATCAAAAACAGATTAAAGAAGAACCAATTATCATCAACGATAGAATTCAAATCAGAAATAAATCAGAAAACTGTCCAAATCCAAGAGTTCATACGAATCCATACAAAATTTCATCATATTCTCAGTCAAAATCCATTAATGAAAAACAGAGAAAAGAATGTAAAATCGAAAACAAAGTAAAGAAATAAACCATTATCAGCATCGTTAGAATTCAAATAAAAAACAAATCAGAAAACAATTCAAACCCAAGAGTAAGTACGAATCCATACAAAACTCTATCATATTCTAAGCCAAATTCCATTCATGAAAAATAGAAAATAATATCTATCAAAAACAAATAAAGAAAAGAAACAATTGCCATTACCATCAACGTTGAATTCAAATCAGAAACCAGAACAGCAAGCAACCGAACCAATAATTTGAATCCAAATTCTTTCTCAAATCAGCCTTTAGACAACTATATCTGATAGAAACCCATATTCTAAACTACTGACATAGTGCGGTAGTGCCTCTATACATAGTTGAACCGCTAGTACGAATTCAAATCAGAAAACAATTCAAGCCCAAGAGTAAGTACGAATCCATACAAAACTCTATCATATTCTAGGTCAAATTTCATTCATGAAAAACATAAAAGAATATCAATCAACTACAAATAAAGAAAAGAAACAATTACCTTCACCATAAACGTTGAATTCAAATCAGGAACCAGATCAGCAAACAACCGAAACCCATAATTTGAATCCAAATTATTTCTCAATCTGATAGAAACCCATACTCTAAACTACTGACCTAGTGCGGTAGTGCTCTATATATAGTTGAACCCCGAGCGTTCCTTTACCCTACACTCGTTGCGTGGGCTTCAGATCAAATGAAAAGGGTTTCTCGAATTTTCCAATCGAAAAGGGTTTAGTTAACGGTACGATATCTGTACGTCTGGAGAAAAATGTGACCGTTATAAATCTTAAGAATGGTCGCAACAAGTTTGTCGTTTATCACGGAAAGTTTTTTTCTTTTCTTTTCCATTTTTATTTTACTGAAATTGGCAATATTTTTGGTATTTTCAAAAAAAAATTCAACACTTGTCTGTCGCTATTACCAAAGAGTTTTGCTTAGTTTTTTTGTAATAGGTTCCACGTTTTTAAAAATGATTGTTATATGTTTCAGTTTGTTATTTATTAAAGGTTATATATGCCTGAGTTTGCTTCAATAGAAATTAGGGAGCGATCCATTTTTTAAAGTTTCTAATTCCAAAAGTTTTTTTTTAATCGTAAAAGACCATTTTTTAAATATTGTTTTAAAAATACCATCGTCTTCTTTAACAACTTTGGTATCACACTTTGGATTCAAAAATCACTTATTGTTGGTAGCGAAACGGGGATCGACCTGCCCGGTCAGGTCACGGAGGTCGAGGGGGTAACGCCCCAAAAGGTAAACGAGTTTTTTGATTCATGAAATACGAGATATAATTAATGTGTGTTGGGTTGAGAAATTTTTCAGTTGGGACGAAGGTGGAGAAAGAAGGGGAAGAAGAATGCTTACGACGGAGGAGATGGAAGAATCAGGTGGAGGACGTGATCTGATTCTTTATGATTTTGTATCGCGGTTCAAAAATTAATGCACTAAAATTGATTAATCACGTTCAAAAATAGACTAGTAATTAAAATTGATGAATCGCGGTTCAAAAATAGACTAGCAAATACTATTGAACCACGGTGTAAAAATTAATCCACTAAAATTGATGAATCGCGGTTCAAAAATAAACTAGCAATTACACTATTGAGCCGTGGTGCAAAAATTAATGCATTAAAATTGATGAATCACGATACAAAAATAGACTAGCAATTACACTATTGAACCGCGGTGCAAAATTAATTCAATAAAAATTGATGAATCGCGGTTCAAAAATAGACTAGCAGTTACATTATTGAAACGCGATGCAAAAAATAATAAAATTGATGAATCGCGGTGCAAAAATAATAACCTCCGTTGCGCGCCTACGGTTTATTAAGGGTATCATAGTCATTTTGTCACTAAAAGTGATTTTTTCCGGTTGAAAGTAAAAAAGATGTACTTTAGCGATTAAAAGTTTCAAAAAGTAGATCGGCCCGTAATTTCTTCTAGAAATTAACTAAGTCATTCATTTCGAAATAGAGAGTTTCATTGTAAGTGTTTTAGTTCAATAAATATAATAAGGCCCGATTAAGTTGAGAAGTGTGAGAGAAACACAAAGAGGTTGAGTGAAAAGAGAAAATAGTTAAGTGAAAAATTGTGAAAATGGTTGCATAGATAAACAATCTTATAGAGCCAACTATCCCTATGTTTGGCTAAATTTTAATTATCCATCAAATCTCATAATCTCCCCCAACCTAGTAAGTGTGTGCAAGTCATATCTAATATTACTAATTGTCTGATTGTCTCATTTTACCGCATCCCGTCAATGACAGTAGGTTGTTGTTAATTTACACGTGATCATACACATGTGGGGCATTTCTGCCTTTTGCACTATGGGCTTTAGTTATTAATCAATGTATCTCTACCTAAATACCCTTATTCAATGTTATTCTTCCTTCATCAATGCTGGATGTAACCGAGCATTTTAGCAATTGATTAAAGTATAGTATCTCGTAAGTGGGGGTTCACATCTAGATTTGAATTAGTTTTCTCCCACCCACCATTTCAACACCAAGTTCTAAGGGTGAGGGGAAAAAAAAAATCAAAATCGGATTGAACCATTAGAACCGTACTAAAAAAATAAATTTGGTTCTAGTTCTGGTTCTGATTATAGAAGAATAAGATAATTAGTTTCGTCCTGGTTTTGATATTAATAAATTGGTTCTGGTTTTAATATATATATATATATATATATATATTACTAAATTAATATGACTTAAATAATAATTTGGTCATCCTACTTTTACATTTTTTTCGTTAAATTCACTATACTACTCTCTCCGTTTTCAAAATATTGTTTGGGTTGACCCGGTACATCGTTTTAAAAAATAAATTAATTGGATTATAAATATTGGTAAAATATGTGGTTTTCTTTAATGCCCTTAAGTATGTGACCATAATTAAAGTATGTAGAAAAAATATGAGTAAAGTAGTAAAAGTGTTTTCCTAAAAGAAAAAATTTTAAAAGAGGACAATTATTTAAGAACGGACAAAAAAGGGAAGGTAGACAATAATTTGAAAACAAAGGAAGTATTTTTTTTCTTCTCAATTTAGTGATTATACTTGCTCAATCAAGTCAATAAGGTCACTGGGGATCATTTTCGTTAGTTAGATGAATAGAAATGTTTAAAATGACCAAAATGCTCTTACTAATGTTAAAGATTTTCAGTTTAAAATGTTAATAGTTCAGGGATCAAACTAAAAGATCAAATTACATATATTTAATTTAATTTTCATTAATTTATTCAATAACCCATCTTAAATATTTTTTCTTTAATTTCTATTTTCATGAATTTAATTTATATTTTCATTTATTCCAGCATAACCCAATATTTAATTTGGGGGCAAGTGCCCCTTCCTTTGGCTTTAAAATATATTTATGTATTTTAAATAATAATCTTTTAAAATTTAAATCTTGGCCACACTTGGTCATTTGAGTTTTTTTTAAAAAAACTATCTCTCATTCTCGGCTCCCTCTCCCGGTATCCCTCCCATTCTAGCCCTAGTCGCTCTAGTAGACAGGCGGCAGCAGGAGTGCAGCTCCTCCCTTAGTCCCTTTGGCTTTAAAATATATTTATGTATTTTAAATAATAATCTTTTAAAATTTACATCTTGCCAACACTTGGTCACTTGAGTTTTAAAAAAAAAAACTATCTCTCATTCTCGGCTCTCTCTCCCTGTCTCCCTCCCATTCTAGCCCTTGTTGCTCTAGTAGACAGGCGGCAGCAGAAGTCCAGCTCCTCCAGCCTCCATAGCCACCGACCTCCTCTCTATTTTCATTAAAAAAGAGAATCAAAGAAAAGTTTCTAAAAATAAAATAAAATAAATCTGACAAAATTCAACCTTCGAACCCATCTAATTTAGATTCAACTACCATCACACACACACAAAGAATCGCCAACCAAAAGTATTAACATATGATCATGCTTCAAAAACGAATTTTTATGTTTTTCTTTTAAACTAATTTTTCTCATTCTTATGTAAAGCAAAAGTGGAACTGAAACATACATACAAATAGACATAGATAGAGATAGTGGGTGTGGTCTACGTATTGGATGGTAAGAAGTGGGGAAACTGTGAGAGAAGGAATGAGGCTTCTTGTATACACAACTTTGTATCCTCTTCCGCCAACACAACTTTGTATCCTCTTCCGCCAGCGCGTCGATTGTGTTTATGTTTGTGTTTTAAAACTTTATGTCTAACTCCGTTTAGGTCTCATCTAGGCCTAAACCCCTCTTTATCGCCGCGATTTTTTTTTTAATCGATCAAATCGGCGCCTACGTTGTCGGTCTGTCAGATAGATAGAAGAAAGAAGAAGAAAAAAAGATGAAAAAGAAAGGGGCTGTTTTGAGACTCATAATTTAGAATGAGAAGGGATTAGGGAAGATATATTAGATAGTGGATTGTAGGAGCAATAAGTATGTGGAGTAATATTTTTTTGTTTTTAGTTCTAAACTTGGCTGATTTATTGCTTTGAGGTTGTTGAGAATTGAGATTAAATGTATGTTTGTATATTTTTGTTCATTTTACAAATATAGACAAGTGTTTGATAAAATAACAAATATAAAAAAAATTAAATTTGTAGTCAATGTGTTTGATTTTTGATGTAAATTATCAAAAAAAAATGGTAATTATGTCTTAATTCTAGGCCCCGCCTAGGCCCCGATTACGCCCGACTAGTCCCCTAGACACTAGGCAATAGTGTGCCGCCTAAAGACCACCTAACGATTTTTAGAACTTTGGTTTATGTGTGTGGAGCATAAAACACTCAAGGAATTGTTTTCAGTAGGGTCATTTTGAGGGTTTTAAATTTATTGTAAGTTTTCCATCTAAAAAATTTGATGTTGTGATTAACGTGTAAATAAAGCCAAGTATAGCGGCTAAATTAAGAAGAAAAATCGTACAATGAGTTGAAAAAAAAGAGTGTTAAAGTTGGGTGATCAAATTGCTATTTAAGCCAATTAATATTACTCTAACTCTAAATATAAACAGCAAATTTATATTTCTTTCCTTCTCGGCCGTTAACATTCATCAAGATTACTGTGGATTTTGGCCTTAGTATATCAATTCTAATCTTACTAGTATTCTTGTTCGTGTTGATGGCACGACATCAGTTTAAAAATTTATCAATAAATGAAGCAGATATTTTGAAAATGAACTACTAAAAATATTATTTTCTTAAAAAAATTGATTTTCAAACTGGACCTCTTTGCTTGGAACAGAGGAATTAATTAAAAATTTGTATACAAAATTGCGGCCGGACAAAATGGGCCGACAAAAATATTATAGAAATGAACTACTAAAAATATTATTTTCTTAAAAAAATTACAAAACTTACGTTTTTTTTAAAATTTTTTTATAATTTGTATATGAAATTACGGGTCGGAAAAAAATTTAATTGATTAAGTTAATTACGATAACAATTAAAAAGAAAAAAATACAAATACAAACTTTCGCAACCATAAAACTGTAAAACTATAAAACCGTAAAATATTAACTGTAAAACCGTAATATTTCAGTAAAAGAGTAAAGATAAAATAATAATGTAGTCATTCACATACGTGAGAGTTGAGGGAAATAAGGGTCGTTGGATCACCGTAAAACAGTAAATTTTGATCCCTTTTTATCCTAAATCAATTGTAAGCGTGCAACACTGAGCTGTATTGTATTATAGATGAAAAATATCATGTTTAAATATGTTGCTTTCTTACATTTTTATTTTAATATAAATAAAAAATTTCATTAATTTTATGAGATTGTTTTCTTACTTTTTTACTTTTGTCTTTCATTATAAATTTAAAAAAAAACTTTATTAATTTCATAAGAAAGATATGATATGCTTATAATTAGACTTGTAAGATTACTAATTTGTTTGTATTAAATAATTGAGAACTGAAGTATTAGTCCTGTTTCTTATAAATGGTTTTGGACTCAACTAAAATATTAATTCTCATACATTTTGGGTAATTATTTAAAAACCGAAATATTAGTCAGATTCTAAGGCGTCTTCTTTTAAAAAAACAAAAAAAAACAAAAACTGGACGAACTGGATGACCCCAACCCAGTTTTATCTCCCTCACTCCCCTTCCCCCAATTCCAACGGCCAGTTCTCTCTCTCTCTCTCTCTCTATATATATATATATATATATATATATATGGTGTTTTGCTTTCTGGGTTGCTGCCATTTGATACAAATTTGATTAGCTGAAATGTATTTTACTTGATTATCCCATGTTCGGATGTTCCTAAAGGCCAATCCAGAAACCGGATGCCGTGATAACTGAGATTCGAGCTCCCTCGCTCAAGATCTGATTATGGCTCTGTTGCTTCTTTGAACCGGAGCTTTCGTGAGATAATTTGAAGTGGGGAGCTTTATAAACTGAGGCGACTGAATGGTGAAATTGAACACACGGTTTATTTTGCTTGCCTCCACATCTCCGTCGTGGCTCAGCGGGAACATCATTGCCGTTGATGACTTCTCGTATTCTTCTCTCTCCTCAATTATGGTTTTTTAGGTCTAAATTAAAAGGCATTTTATTGTTACTATCAAAGCCTTAGTGAAAGGTAAAATTGTTTTTTACTAAAATACATTTAGCCTTCACCAAAGCTAAATGGTAACAATGATAATTAGGGGTGGTAATGTCTAACACGACACGTTAGTACGAACCAATAAGACACGATTATAAAATACGATTACAAAGACAAATGACACGATAAGCTCAGCACGACTCGACACAACACGAAACACGACACGAAATTGTTAATATATTCAAATTAATATTTATTGTTGTATTTATGATCAAATAAGATAGATAATATTAAAACACGATAACGAGGCACGAACACGACACGATAACACGAATTATCACCCCTAATGATAACAATAGTGGTAACATTAGAAGCGAAAGTCATTAGAAATGGTGAAACTTATGTTAAAAACACATAAAAAAAATTTAAAAATTGAATTTTGGGTTGTAAATGATAAAATGTGAGGTTGTAGTGAAATTTGTGGTGGTAACGGTGCTGGATTATGAATGATGGGGTCGACGAAAATAAAGAAAATATTTTTTTAAAAAAAGAAATTAAATAATATCTAAATTTGGTTTTAGGGAGTAAGGTGCGTTTTTAAACCTTAATCTTAAGTATGAAACAATTTTTAATTAGACAAAATATTAGAGAGACTATAGTAACTTTGAGATATTACTTGTCACATTGGAAATTGGAAATAACATAAATGCCCTTGTACGTGTTCGATCACGTGCAACTTAACATCACGTTGATAATGATTGTTGACACGAGGGGACAAAGTGGGATCATATGTTACATCAGGTATGATATGGGCACATGTTGTAGATTGGGGGAGACACTATAAGATTTGGTGGATACGTGGGGGTAATCATAATTTGGTCAACAATTATTTTACTATAATTAAGCAATACTTATAAAATAAAAATGAGATACTCCTTTTCGGAATTATGACAAGATATAAGCAGAAACTATTGTTTTACTCCATCGGATCCTAAATCATTATAGAGTAGGTTTCCTGTAAGACCGTTTTACAGATCTTAATTCGTAAGGCGGAGCTCCACTCCCTCATAACTTAAACTACTAACACACGATGGGTCGGATAAAGAGGATCTATCTTACAAAAAATATTCGTAAGACCATCTTACACAAGTATTTGTCATCATTGTAATGTTTTTGATCGTTCCAAAAAAATTGTTATTTAAAAAAAAGAAAATACTGTTATTATTTTATCATTTATTTTTGTTCCAATTTTAATTATTAGTCACATTCACAAGTGATTTTAAAAAAATTACATATTATTTTAATATTAATAATTAAGTCAATTATTTTTTCATAATTCGTGTCCCAGATCAAACCATACAATAATTTTATGACTTGAGGAGTATCTTTTTTGTTGGGATCTAAATCATGTCTTTGTCATGTGTTGCAGTCTATAGATAACAAGTTACGGCACCCTCAGAGTATCCCCATTACAAGAAAAAAAAGGCTAAGTTTCTTATTAGACCGTCTTATGGATCTTTATTCGTAAGACGGAGCTTCACTATCTCATAGTTCAACCCACTAACACATGGTCAGTCGGGTAAAAAAGATCTATCTTACAAAAACTATCTGTAAGATCGTGTTCAGGGCCAGCCATGAGGGAGGGCGAGAAGGCGATCGCCTAGGGCACCTAATTTTTGGGGGACTAAATTTGTAGAAATTGCCATATGTATTGTATATAATTTAATGTTAAAAATACTCATAAGTGTTTGATTGTTGTAATGGTGAGTTGTGGAAGAGATATTTTAAAGACCATAGGTTTGAATCCTTGCAGGGCAATGAGATTTTTATTAATTATGGTTTGTGAATTACTTTCAAAGATATTATAGTGGTAGATCAGAGGTTCAATCTCTATGCTAGGCATTCTTTTTTTTTTTTTGTTAAATTTTTATTGTGACATCTCTATAGATGGTCCTTTTATTATTTTTTTCGTCATGGGCCCCCAAAAGTTCAGGGCAGGCCCTGATCGTTAGAGATGTTAATCGATCAAGCCCTAACGGTTTCTGTCCAACGTAGGTTCGATTTAGTCGGTTAGCGCTATTATCCGGTCAAAAACCTAATGGTTTAGGTCTGACCCTGACGGTTTCGGTTCAAACCTGCGGTTTCCAGCTAATGATTAAACTTTTACGTTTTTTCCCAATTTCGAGGCTTGTACGTTTATTTTAGCGTATTATACACGTCCCGTATATTATACTAACTATATTAAAGCTGTTAATCAGTCCAACCATAACGGTTATCGGTATTATACTCATCCTGTATATTACTAACTATACTAAACCATATGAAAAGTCGGCTTTCGGTTCAACCCTAACGGTTTTCGGTCCATCCCTAACGGTTTCGGTCCCTAAACGATCCGGCTTAAACAAAATTTAGAATTTCAACCATAACGGTTTCGGTGTAGCTGGTTAAAAACCTAACGGTTTCGGTTCAACATACGGTTTTCAACCCTATTAACATCTTTACTGATCGTCTTACACAAGTTTTTATCGAAAAAAATCTTCTTAACAGTGTTCTAAAACTCCTGCCTAGCTCCGCCTAGGCGCTAAGCGCCTCTCCACCGCCGCGAGTTTCTTAGTCGCTGCCTAATCGGCCAAGTCAGCGTTTACGCCAAACCCTGCCGACCTTAATTTATTTTTGTAACTTTGATTTTGTGGCGTGCGGTGACTGGATAAGGAAGGGGGCGAACTGGAAAAGGAAGGGGGAGTGGTAATGGTGAGGAAGAGAGGGAGGTAGAGAGAAAAGGGGTTTGATTTTGTAGATATTTGGTGGGCTGAGAAAGGGGATAGATTAAAGAGTTAGATCTATGAGGAAAGAGATTGGAAGATGAAAAAATGAGGAAAGTTGGTCTGCCAGAGAGAGAGAAGAAGCAAAAAAAGAAAAAGAAATGAAGAAAAATGGGTTACCGATCTGCCAGATAGAAAGAAGAAAAAAAGATGAAGAAGAAGAAGGGAGTTGTCTCGGGACTCAGAATTTAGAATGAGGAGGGACTAGGGAGGAAATGTTAGACTGTGAGTTGTAGAGGCGGTAGGTAGGTGGAGTAATATTTTTTTTGTTTTTAGTTCTAAATTTGACTGGTTTATTGCTTTTGGGTTGTTGGGAATTGGGATTAGTGGTAGGTTTGTATATTTTTATTTATTTTACAAATATAGATAAGTGTTTAATAAAATGACAAAAAATAAAAATAAAAAATTGTAATCAATGTGTTTGATCTTTGATGTAAATTATCAAAAAAGAAGAAGGTAATTATGCCGTAATTCTAGGACCCGCCTAGGCCCCGATTACGTCCCGATTAGTTCGCTAGGGGCTAGTGTGCCGCCTAACGATTTTTAGAACCTTGCTTCCTAATACTCTTCTTAAATAACACATGCAATGAGAGAAATATTCTTATAGAGCCATGTAGGAGAGACACATAGTAATCTTCCTAAATAAGAAGAAAATAGAGGATCGAGAAGAAAAGGGGGGAAAGGGGGAGGTGTGGTGCACCGTTTACCCTAAGTGGGCGCGTGCACCACATGTACTGGGGGGAGGGCCAGAAATGGGTCCCACATTCTGATTTTTTAAGTTTTAATTCAATTTTGTTTTTTTGGGACAATCATGTGTTTGTGTAACGTTGGGGGGGCCAAATTGAAAATATTTTTTATGAGTATTTTATTATTTATAAATAAATAAATTTCTTTATTTATAAATTAATTTATTTATACAGAATATCTAAATATGAAATATATTAAATAAAGTTACATAAATGTATTTGTTTGAGAAATATAAAAATAAAATTGAAGTGTAAATTTAATGAGGTACTCCCTTCGTCACAAGATATATGACGTTTTGAGGTTTTTCACACATAATAAAGAAACATATCTGATGTGGCAAAATCACAGCTTGGGCCGTCTGTGAGTTGGGTAGGATATCTGGGCTTTGAATCACCTTCCTTGAGCCTGTTAAGATCACAGAAAACCTGAGTGGAAGTGCAAGGCAAGGCCTCGCGAAACCCCTCCGGCGTGAGAGTAAGTATCGAGTGTGAATGTCAAAAGGCAAATTGACAGAGTGTCGAGGCTCAAGAAAAGTGTGTGTACCTTGTTAATGATTATGGAGAGGTATTTATAGGCCCCCAAAGTGGTTGAATCCGTCTAGGATTCAGTTTCCATAGTTACCTAATCAATCAATGAGAGAATCCCTTGATTTTAGGCATGATAGGCGACTGGCCGCGTAGATGTAGGAGCAGATAAGGTAAGTGCCCTGCTCAAATATGGAAACCTTTGACTTGTCTTGGAGAACAAGCCTCCGGTGCTTCCTGCTTGACATGTGCCCGGGCGAGCAGGGCTCTGCCCGGCTGTTCACTGTTCACTGTTTCTGAACTTGATGTAGGACCAAGGAACGGCCCCTGGTCGGGCAGGCAGGGCCAATGCTCGACCAGGTTTGGACGGGATGAATCTGGTTCCTTTGCTAGGCATGAATGTGGTGTCCGGGTATGGCCTTTGGTCGGACAGGCAAGGCCAATGCTCGACCAGGTTTGGACGGGAGTTATACTGCTCGCTGCTTGATGCTTCCATTACTTTGCTCGGTAGGCCTGTGGGCCCCATATTTGTTGTGCTCGTGATTGGCACGTGATAGTAGCTCGTCCATTGCTCGTGACCCCGCTTGGGCGGGGCATATCAGTGGCCCCTAGCTCCTTGTCTGGCGAGCATTCATGCTTGGAACGGGGAGCATTCATGCTTGTGAATTTTCTTAAGAGTACATAAACTGGGCCGAGTGCACTGGTGGAAGGTTCTGAAACCTCGGCTGGCGGACAGCTGGAACGTATTGAGGAAGCTTGCTGCAGGGGATTTATCGGGCGCGTGGAAGAAATGGCGCGTGAGCCGCCGAGGGTTGGTATGATTTGATGGGGCGTGGCTACCGAAGCGCCGCATTTAATGCGAGCGTGCCCCGGGTGACGTCACCGGTCCTTGCAGACGTCGTTTCGACCTCCTTTTTTCCCCCCAAAACCTGATGGTTCCGCCTATAAAAGGCAAACCCTTCCTCCTCTTTTTCTTTTTACCGTTCCATAGTTTTGTTGAGAGAGGATTTTCTGGAGAGCTTCTACTTCCGGTGCCCTGTGCAGTCCAGGTTCTGGTGAACTCAATTGACGATTTCCACCGTTCATTCACTCTCGGTGTTTTCAACCTTTGTGTCGGCTCAGCTTCAATACCATCTATCTGCCGAGAACCGCCTCAATCCTACAGAACAGTAAGTTCTTTTTCCCCCCTTTTCTGATGTGTTCTCTGCTTTTTTGATTTGAACGAAGTCTTCTGGGTTTAATCCCCTCGTCTCCATGTATTTCTGGTAGGGTTTAGGATTAGAACCGGCCTTTAGGTAGAGATCGAGGAAAAGACTATGTGGTCTTGACCACTAGGCGGGCATGGCCTCTTTGGTATACCTAGACTTAAGATTTCTTTCCCCTCTTTACTTTGTTAGTTACCCGGGCAGAATATTGATACTCTTCCTCCTCGATCTCTTTGTAGATGTCTGATGTTTCAGAAAATGACCTCGAGGCCTTTAGCTACGGCGGGAAGAACGACTCCTAGCGGCGAAGACCCTCCTATTGGCGTGAGTCAGATGAGGGAGCAGATCAGGGGCCAATCCGCTCAAAGGCGTGTAGTGGCCCCCGTGGTTGATTTAGTTGATTCCTCCAGCGAGGAAGACTCTGGAGAGGAGAGTGTGATCGGGGGCTTTGCTGTCGGGCAGTGCCTCGACCAGCAGGCAGCCAATATTGATAATATCGGACAAGTGATGGCCAGAGCAGGAGGAGTGGCGGGAGGCCTCGGATGCCGAGGCGGCACGACATACCACTTGCCGGCGTTTTAAGAAAATGGGCGTACTCGGTGGAAGCCACCACTAGGAAGAAGATGGCCAGGGACAATGTTCCCCTTGCTCGCTGCTACAAAATGGTTGGCAGCTCTCGAGTGGAGGTCACACTTGAGGAAGTTGTTGAGGAGGAAGAGCACGACTGGTATGTTAATGCGGATGAAAGTCGGTATGCCGCTCACTGGGCTACACTGGACACAGCGGACAAAGTAACCGCGTGGCTCACATCTCTCGGCATCGACTACGCCTTATGCCAAGAAGATGGGCGGCGTACCAGCTGAGGTCAAGCTTTCCATGAGCAAAGGCGAGCCGACGTTCTTTGCCGACTTTCCTGGTGGACTTCCTGCACTAGACCAAAGTCGTGCCTTGTGATCTAATGCTGAACACCGTCCGTGTCATCACAGCCTTCACGGTGGCGAGTAGGCTACTAGGGTTAGAGCCAGACATGTATTTGCTCTGAAAGCTGTTTGTCTTTGCCCCGAGCACAGGCGGGGAGGATTGGAGTGAGGGCCAACTCCAACTTTTTGAGGCTGCTGTCTCATGTCCCCGGGAAAGTAGAGTTTTGGGATAGGAGAGTCCTATTCATTGAATCCCGGGTCGACTGGCCGTTAGCGCCCACGGCAACCAGTGAAATCAAAATCCCAAAGGCTTCAAAGCAGGATTTTAGCTCGGGGGAAACTGTCCGGTTGGCTACATTGAAGACTGCCGTCGGGGTCATCGAAGAGAACGAGAAGCGCGTTGGCCACCAATTTCTACTCGATTGGAAAGAGCTGGTCTATAATCCGTGCTATCTGTGCCTGGTCGGAGTGATGAGAGCAGAGGTCCCCGAGATGGAGCCCCTCTTGATTCATGTTCCTAAGAGCCCCCCATCCCTACTGGGATGATTGTCATGGGAAGATGTTCAAGCGCGAGTGCGTTGAATGCCAGAGACTGGGGCCGGGTGCGGACTGTCGGCTAGCTGATGAAGACCAGGATGGTTGCCTGTTAGCCATGAATATATTCTCTCTGTTTTAGTCATCTCTTTTTCGAGTTCTTTCTAATCCCGTTTTGCTTTGTATCATTTCAGGAAATGAAGAACTTGGCGGTGCTGAGGCTGAGGAAGAAACAGGCTGACCAGCGGGCAGCCGATTTGAAGGCCAACAAGCCCGTGGACTTGCCTAAGGTGCCGTTTTGCCCACCTGCGAAGAAATCCCAAGAGAGGGCCCCGGGCAAGGTCTCCAGCCCGGCGAAGAAAACAACGGTGATCAAAGTCGTCGCCCCAACCCAGAAAGAGCCGTTGTAGGTGTCACTTACAGTGCTGCCGAGCCGCCCGCTGCCAACATCTCCGTGGTGCCCCACGCCAAGGATGCCAAGGCAAAGGGGAAAAGGAAGAAAAATCTTTCTCCTCCTCCTGCCCTGGATGTTCATTGTCGGGGCTCGAGTCCTGACCCCGTCTCTACTGTCCCTGTTTAGAGCGGGGAAGCTACCTGGAGGCGACCCGGCTTTGTGATGCCTTCCACCACCAGCGATGCTCGGGAGTTGCTGAAAGAGATATTTGGGGATGCCCCTTTGCTAGGGGGCATAGATCTGTATGCCCGCGGAAGCCCTGGAGGCTTGGTGGGTAAGGGCGTTATTGAGAGGGCCATGCATGACGGCCTAGCCCTGGATTGAGACACCGCCGGTCATGTTTTGGTCGGGAATGTAGGGCTCTGCATGAGCGAGGTAAAGTATTTACCCATAGTTTGTCTTTGTTTTTCTTCTTTATTTCCCGCTCTGACAATTTGTTCTTTGCTCGCAGATCGCTTCCACATGTACTAATCTCTATGATCGGTATAATGAAGAAAAGGAAGCTCGCAAAAAGGCGGAGGCCGACCATAAGGCTTGTGAGAGCCTCGTGAAGGAGAAGGTTGAGCAAGTGGCTCTGCTGGCCGTCCAACTGGAAGCTAACACTGCGGTGACCAAAAAGAAAGAGGCTGAGATGCTCGAACGCAACTTGAAATTGGTTGCCCAACTAACTACTAAAAAGAAAGAGTTGGTGGGTCAGATGAAGAAAGACCAGGCTGATCTGGAGAAGGGGAAGACCGCTCTGGCCGCGGTCACTAAGCAGAGGGATCTCTTGCAAGTGGAGAGGGATTCCCTCAAGATGCAGGCCGTTAAAGACGGGAAGCATGTGGAGGAGCTGCTCCAGAAGCTAAGAAGGCCGAGGAGTGCCGAGGAGTCCGCGGTGGAGAACTACAAAAAATCCAAGGCCTTCGAGGATGCCGTGGACGCGGCCATCGTCCCTTACTTTGCCCATGGCACCAATCATATATTAAGGATGCTCGCCAGTCATGGTGGAGTGGGGATGAAAACGATGGCTAAATGGGCCTTGCTCGACCCCTATGCTGAAGCTGCTCGTCCCTTCCACGCTTTGGTTCCCTATAATAAGGAGGAACTGGCTGCTTTGGCAAAGAGCGACGCTGAGGCCAGGCGGGCACCTTGGGTTCCACCACCCGTGGATGAAGTGAATGTGATCGTTGATCAGGCGAGCTTTGAAACGTTGAATCGAGGCAAGCGGTTGAAACAAAGGAGTTGAACCTCCGGTATGAGCTACAATATCGGGCTTCCTCCTCCCCATGCCTTAGAATAGTAGTGTAAGCTTCCTCCTCCCCATGATCAAGCTTTGTAACTTTTGTCTGGCCTGCGCGCCATCAGTTTTGATCCCTCCTTGTAACTCCACATTTAATGCTCATGAATAGAATCATTTTTGTTTGACCAATGTTCATTGTGCTTGTATTCTTATATTATGCTTCAATTTAGCTGCTTTGATTTTGCTCGATAACTATTTTCTTACTTGCATATTTTTCCTGTCATATATTAATACAAGTACTGGTGTTCCCCAGAAAACATGTCGAGCATAAATAAATAAACGGAATTAACCGAGTATGAGAACTCGTAATTATCTACTTAATAATAAGGCTAAGTAAGCAATCTTATTATTCAAGTTTAAAGATTACCCAAACAGATGCCGGATATGTATGCTTGGTTTTGGCCAAGGCTTTGAGTGGGCCAGGCCCCTATTGCCTTGGGCGAGCTTCCAGAAGATTGTCTAGCGGGTAAGGCCCAACTCTGAGCGGCGACCAACAACCGGACATGACCCTTGTTCGATGTGGGTACCTCGAAGCGGTTGTTAGTATATCAACTGGGCGTGGAGATATACGACTAACAGTGTTGCTCGGTCACTATAGGAATTCGAGGTAGTTAGCCGCTATCCTGTAGGCATGGCCTCTATCGCCCCGGGCGAGCATCCTAGTTTGTGAACCAGGGCATGGCCGCATCTCACCCACGGAGAGGATAAGCTCACTAATACTAGGGCGTGTGAGGATGATTGACCGGGCATGGCCCTATCTACTCGCCAGGCGAGTAGATTTTGTCAATAACCCAAAAGCAGTAGATGATAGACAACTGAACAACTGAATAATCTTAATGGGCAAATATAGAAAACTTGCCTTTTTATTGATGAATAATTAGTGACCCTCAACAGGACTGAGGTCTTGCCCGTTTGTGTCTTGATTTAAGGATAATATTTCTTTAGGTGGTCTGAATGCCAGGGATGCTTCAAGTCTTTTCCCTCATGAGTTCGAAGTGTGTAGGTGCCCTCTCTGACTATACCAGTGACTTGGAAAGGCCCCTCCCAGTTTGGTGACAGCTTTTCCCATTCTGCTCGGTGACCCGTCACCTCAATTTTTCTGAGTACCCAGTCCCCGACCATGAAAGCTCTACCTCGAACCCTTTTGTCATGATGAGCCTTCACTCTCTGTTTGTAGTTGACCATCCTGAGTCGTGCATCCAGTATCCTTTCCTCAAGTAGATCTAAGTCTATGGCCCGGGCAAGTTGATTATTCTGCTCGCTGTAATGTGATACACGATAGCTAGGCAAGGCCATTTCTACCGGGATCATAGCTTCAGATTCGTATGTTAGTGTAAAAGGAGTTTCCCCGGTTGGTCCTCGGACAGTGGTTCTGACCGCCTGAGGCGATGGTAGTTCTTACGCCCATTTTCACGCTTTCGCCCTTCTAAGTTTCTTTTGAGGCGTGCGTGCTTGTTTACGGCCTCGGCTTGGCGTTACCACGTGGGTAAGCCACGGATGACCGCCGGTGTTTCGGTGTTTGACACCCAGCGGGCACACTGCCTGAGTGAATTTGTCAGCGGGTCCCGTGATCAGAGTTGATTGCTCGGGGGAGTCCAAACCGTCACCATACCTGATCGTGAACAAACTTGATGACATTGGCCTCTGAAATCATAGCCAAGAGCTTTGCTTCGATCCACTTAGTAAAGTAGTCTATGGTGACCACTGCATACTTGTACTTACCTTGGGCTAGCGGGAATGGGCCGATCATATCGATTCCCCACATATCGAAGGGCCAGGCCGCAACAACTAGAGTTTGGGCGGTGGATGGAAGCCTTGGTATGTCCGCATATCTCTGGCACTTGTCACATTCACGAACATACTTTTACGCATCCGCCGAGGGTTATCGGTAGTATCTTGCAAAAACCCTCTCTGCCAAAGCTCGTGTGCCCGGGTGGCCGCCACATTCTCCCTCACGTACTTCATACAAAATGCCTTCAGTTAACTTTGGAGGTACACAGCGAAGCATAGGTCTGACCTTAGATCGCTTGTACATGATTCCCCCTACCACTAAGTAACGACAGGCTTGGCTCCGGACTGTTGTGGCTTTGACTTTGTCTGCGAGCAGAACTCCCTGCTCGATGTAGTCTTTGTAGTCATCAATCCAGCTTATGGTCGCTGGTTCAATGTCCATTATGACCGGTCTATCAACGGCCGGAGTTTCCAAGTGCTCGATCATTACTGAAGGATTCAGAAATGCTAAGTTTGCCTCCGCTATCTTTGATAAGTAGTCTGCTCGCATGTTGTCAGCTCGGTCGATTCTAATGATCTCCCAAAATTTGAAATTCTTCAGGATTTCTTTGATGAGCTCACAGTACTTGACCAGGGTAGGGTGATGCACCATATACTCCCCCTGGACTTGGTTCACAATTAGTTGTGAATCCGAGTACACTGTGACTGCTTCTACGCCCATATCAGATGCGAGCTCAAGACCAGCGATCATCGCTTCGTACTCGGCAACATTGTTCGAGGCAGGGAACTTGAACCGAAGTGCTAGCTCGAACTCTGTGACTTCGTTGGGAGTTATGAGAAGGATGCCAGCTCCGCTCCCGACTTTGCTCGTTGCCCCATCTACATAGAGATCCCAACAGTAGGCTGGTCGAGGTTGTGGCAACTGTTTTTGCTCGGGCTCAGTTGGCTGCTGGGCCTCAGGATCCTCCCGCTGAGTGAAACTTGTTTCAACTAAGAAATCAGCTAAATCTTGAGCTTTGATTGCTCGCCTGTGCAAGTAGTCTATGTGGAACTCTGTAAGCTCAATTGACTAGTTGAGCAGTCTGCCCGATGTGTCAGGCTTGTGCAAGACTTTGCGCAGTGATGCGTCTGTGTATACTATGATTACATGTGCAGAAAAATAAACCTTTAATTTTCGGGAAACTATGACAAGCGAGTAGGATAATTTTTCTACATTAAAATAACGATCCTCAACAGGACTGAGGGCCTTAGATACATAGTACACAAGTTTTTGAATATCTAATTCCTCCCTAACTAACACAGCGGCTACGGCCTGGTCTGTGGCTGCTAGATATACATATAAAGGCTCACCGGGCACGAGGCTGCTGAGGAGAGGTGGTTTGCCAAGGTATTCCCTGAGCTGCTCGAGGGCCTTGGCACAGTCTGCATTCCACTCAAAACCCTTGTTACCATACAGAACCTTGAAGAAGGGGAGGCATTTTTCCACTGACCTGGAGATGAAGCGACCCAAAACAATTACTCTACCGTTTAACTGCTGGATGTGTTTGATGTAGTAGGATTGCTCCATGTCGAGTAAGGCTTGTATCTTCTCCGGGTTAGCCTCTATACCGCGCTGGTTGACCATGAACCCAAGAAATTTTCTTGCATGGACCCCGAAGGCGCACTTGCTCGGGTTCAGCTTCATGTTGTGTTTGTGCAAATTGGCAAATGTTTCTGCCAAGTCAAGAGTGTGGTCGCACCCCTTTGTCTTGATGACCATGTCATCTATGTAGGCCTACATGTTTCTGCCGAGCTGAGAGCCGAAGACTTTGTTGACTATTCGTTGATAAGTGGCCCCCGTTCTGAGGGCATCATTTTGTAACGATGAGGCCCATTTGGGAAGGCTGTCTTCACCTTGTCCTGCTCGTTCATTCTGACCTGGTGATATCCTGAGTATGCATCCAGGAAACTAAGCATTTCAAACTCGGCTATAGAGTCGACGATCACATCTATGCAAGACAATGGGTAGCAGTCTTTTGGGCAGGCTTTGTTGAGGCTTGTAAAGTCCACGCACATGCGCCATTTGTCGTTGGCCTTCTTGACCATTACCACATTTGCCAGCCAGGTCGGGTATTGAATCTCCTCGATGATGTCTGCCTTCAGGGGCTTCTCGACCTCTGCTTTGATAGCTGCGTTTTTCTCAGGTGAATATTGCCTTGGCCGCTGCTGGATAGGCCGAAAGGTAGGATCAACGTTCAGGTCGTGGCGGGCAATACTCTCACTGATACCCTGCATGTCCTCGAGTGTCCAGGCGAACACATCTAAACTGTTCTTTAGCAGCTCAATCAATCTTTCCCAAGCTTCGAGAGGCATGGCCTTCTCGATTTTGATTTTCTGCTCGGGGTAGGCTGGATTGAAATCTACCTCTTCCAGCTCACCCTCCGGTTGAATATCGGGCTCGTCACAAACTTGTAGAGTGTCCATCTCAATGTCTTGTAATTCTGGGCGCTTAGCCTTGCGCCTTGAGGGCCCTGGTGCCGGGGGCTTGTTCGGGAACCTTTGTTACCATCTGGAATTTGGCCATCGCTGGAGTGCCCAAAATGCAGTTATACGCTGATTTTAAGTCAATCACCAAGAACGTGATCATCTCTATCCGGGTTTGAGCCCTATCACCCATGAATACTTCCAGCTCGATGGTACCCTTGACGCTTACCTGGTGATTAGTGAACCCTTCAAGCTTTCCCAGATAAGGTTTGAGGCTGGCGTTTGGCAGTTCCAGTCCTTTGAAGCAAGAGTAGTACATGATGTCTCTACATGCCCCAGTGTCGAGTAGAACCCTGTGAACTTGCCAGTTGTTCACCAAACAGGAAATAACCAGCAGCTACTCGGATGCCAAGGGGGTGCTTGCCAGCTCGCTACGGGTAAAACAGATGCTCGCTCACTTGTATCATTGGTGTGTTGGCGACCTCTAGATAAGGAATAGATGTGCTTCCCGAGCTGTGTGCTGGATGGAAGCTCCTCATGTATCATATTTATCACCCCTCGAATCTGAGGGGCCTGGACACCTCTTCCTATTGGGGGTCTTCCTTGGTCGTTGTTGGCGTTATTTCCCGCGCCCTGATCATTTTTGAAGCGGTCCAGCTTGCCCGCGTTGATCAGTTTCTGAATTTCCCGCTTCAACACAATGCATTCTTCAGTGGTATGGCCATTACCATGGTGGTAATCATAATACTTTGTGTTGTCTCGGGTGTGAGCGAGCTCAGGATCGAGTGGGTAAGGGACAGGCAGCGCGTCCCCTACCTGGAACATGATTTCTTCCCGTGTAGTGTTTAACGGGGTGAACTGAGCCTTCCTGAATCTTTGCCCTAGGGTGGTTGTTCTCTTCCTGTCTCTGTTCGAGCGGTGGTTGCCCTCCGGCTCGGTCAGTGGGCGCCTTGAGCCTTGTCCTTATTTTTGGCTTTATCAGCCTTAACGCTCTCAGTCGAGCAGAAGAGATGTGAATTCGCTAGCAACTCTACTTTGGAGGCCCCTCGGGTTCATCGCTAGCATTGTCTTTAGTGGCCCTGCCCTCATGTTGTTGAGGAAGCAAAAAGTAATCTCAGGGTCACTGGTCGCGGTCACCTGATCAAGCATCTCCTCGAATCTCTTCAAGTAGATGCTGTATGATTCGTTGTCACCTTGCTTGATCTTGGCAAGGTCGAAACGATTATTAGGAGTTGGGCTGCAGTTCCGAATTCCTCTAAGAATTTTTCCCGGAGCGTTGCCCAACTATCAATCGATCCCTAGGGAACTCTGCCCAACCAGGCTTGTGCCTTTCCCTGGAGAGCTCATTCGAATGCCCACATCTTCAAGGCGTCAACATCTGTGACCATCCGAATCTGTGCCTCAAATGATCGGAGCCAATCACTTGCACGCGTCTTCCCGAAATACTTGTCGAACTGTGGGAAGATGACCCCTGGCGCGGGTGGTGCATTTTCGATCTTTGGAGTAAACGAGCTGCCCTCCAGCGGCTTGGTGGCCCCGTAGCCGGGCTTGGCCATGGCTAGATTAGCCATTTCCTTGGCCATATCTCTTTTTATGGCTTCCATTCTTTTGGACAGCCGTCTTTCCGTATCTATTGTGAGTCTAGAAGAGTAGGCGGGTCCGATTGATCGCCACGCACACAAGGGCAAAAGGTGGGCTCATAAGAGGATCCGGTCTCCTGTGCGAACCGAGTTCTGTGTTTTGGCCGTTGCGCATCTACCTCTACGCACTCACGGGCCCTACGGCGGCCATTATTCTTCTCCCGAGCATGGTATTCTGGGCGATGGTGGTGCCTGTGGGAGAGATTCTGACGGCTGTATCTACTCTCAGCCTGGTCATCTGCTTGTTTTACCGCCTCCACCCTTTCAGACGGTACGTGAATGACGGAAGGGATCCGTCTGCTCGGAGCGGGCAAATGTTGGGAGGCATGGCCATTGCCAACAGTGCCTTTGGGTTCTTGAGAGAGCGGCAAACCAGCAATCGCACCGGCATGGCCCAAGGCGAGCAGTTGCTGATTAAGTGCATATATTTTGTTGTAGTACTCCGCCTGAACCTGCAGAGCAGCAACTTGTTGGTCAGGGTTTTGTCCGGATAAACTCACGTGACTGTCCTGACCATTCTCCTTTTGACGATTCAACTGCGTTCGGGGATCCACAACGGGGCATCGTGCTTTTCGTTGATGACCTGCCTAGCGTCACACTGGCTTGCATGGCTTTGGCTGGTGTGCTGGGACGACTGTTCCTCCACGTATGACACGTCATTGCCATGAGTCGCGTGCCATGCGCCGATTTCGTTTGCACCCCGATTTCAGGGTGCTTTTGGTGCCAGCCTGATGGCTTCCAGCTTGGTGGTTACTGGCGGTGGCGTGATGCTTGCTACCTTTTCCAGCCATTGCAACAAGGAGAAGACTGAGAATTTTTACCGAAAAACTAGAGAGAGGTGTTGAAACTTCGTTCCTGGCAATGGAACCAAACTAATGTGGCAAAATCACAGCTTGGGCCGTCCGTGAGTTGGATTGGATATCTGGGTTTTGAATCACCTTCCTTGAGCCTGTTAAGATCACAGAAAACCTGAGTGGAAGTGCAAGGTAGGGCCTCGCGAAACCCCTCCGGCGTGAGAGTAAGTATCGAGTGTGAATGTCAAAAGGAAAATTGACAGAGTGCCGAGGCTCAAGAAAAGTGTGTGTACCTTGTTAATGATTATGTAGAGGTATTTATAGGCCCCCAAAGTGGTTGAATCCGTCTAGGATTCAGTTTCCATAGTTACCTAATCAATCAATGAGAGAATCCCTTGATTTTAGGTAAGATAGGCGGCTGGCCGCGTTGATGTAGGAGCAGATAAGGTAAGTGCCCTGCTCAAATATGGAAACCTTTGACTTGTCTTGGAGAGCAAGCCTCCGGTGCTTCCTGCTTGACATGTGCCGAGCGGCTCGCCTCTGCTCATTGTTCATTGTTTGTTTCGAACTTGATGTAGGACGAGAGGCGGGCAGTAGGCCAATGCTCGACCAGGTTTGGACGGGATGAATCTGGTTCCTTTGCTAGGTATGAATGTGGTGTCCGGGTATGGCCCCTGGTCGGACAGGCAAGGCCAATGCTCGACCAGGTTTGGACGGGAGTTATACTGCTCGCTGCTTGATGCTTCCATTACTTTGCTCGGTAGGCCTGTGGGCCACATATTCGTTGTGCTTGTGATTGACACGTGATAGTAGCTCGTGCATTGCTCGTGACCCGGCTTGGGTCGGGCATATCAATATCGTAAAGATTAAATTGCCCCTATCCAAAGATTAATGAGATGTCTTGATATTCTTACTCAAATAGCCAAACACGAGTTATAAAGTCAATAAATATGAGTAGAATTGGAAAAAAAAAAAAAAGTTTCTTGAAAATTACAAATTATCATCTATTTTGGAACAAAAAAACTTTCTTAAAATGTCATATAATTTGGGACAAAGGGAGTAATATTGAGACCCAGTTAAAAATATGTATTAAGAAGATTATGAATGAAAAAATATATTTTTAAATAAAATATAAAAAAATGTAGGATGGAATTTGGTCGGAGATGCTGTCATTCTCATTATGCTTCCCTCAAATTCTTCCTCTTTCCCTTTTCTTGTTGTTTATTCTGTCATTTCAATTAGTTTGACTTGCACCAATAACACCCGCATATCCTGTTTCGCACTACACAAAGATGGTGGATATGAAACTGAAATCTGAATCTGATATGATTTGCTAATGGGTAGTTAAGATTATGAGCAACTTACATCAAACCCCTTGAACTATTTTGGATTATCTTGTTGTACCTTAAAAAAAATTACACGATAACCAACCCCCATGAACTACAAATACTTGACACTTTAATTTGACGTAGCTTTATTCCGTCCAATAGTAAACAAATACTAATCATACGAGTTTGCATTGAGTACATGCTTGATTTGAAACGCCTCTTCTTCTCCTTTCATCAATATTGAAGCCGGCTTATGTTCGTCTCTCTCACACCTCTTGTTAACAAACCATAGCAATTGGTCTATATATTCTGTACTCAATTTCTTCCCTACTGCCTCAAATAATGAAGCCACAATGCCCAAAATATCTACATCCACAACTGACAACCACAAACTGAAATTTTAGTCTAAGTTTGTTGCCTTAGCAAATGGATTTTCAGGAATTCACACAACATAATATTGACATATTCATCTAGCTAGAATCCATGAAAACAAACTAAATAGTAGTACAATGATACATATATGAACAACAATACATAATACGTACCTCATGTTGACGACAACGATCGAGACAAGACATACACGTACTTGAGAATTCGAAAAGGATTAGAGAGATCCGAATAAGCTACAATGCATAAAAGAAGTTGTCTCAACTCTCAAATTAAATATGCCCACATTAATCGTTAAGCATGCCTGTCTCAAAGACTCCACCACCGTCAACGTCATCCTTAGACATTTTTTCCCTTCTGCCGGTGTAAATACAAGATTTTAGTGGACCACCGGCAATGTTGCTCGGGCCAGTAATCCAATAAATTAGGGGGGCTTAATACAACTTAGTCTAAGATTATTAGTCACTCAATCTCTTAAGTATTTGACCTACGCTTAAAATACTCTTTAAGCATGGAACAACTGGGCCCAACACTATACTCCTATTGGGCTATGTGGACCCCTGTCTAATCCAACAGTAGGAGATTGTCTTATCCAATTATGGACCCCACCCCCCACACACACGAACACAAAGTTAGATTTCCAACTCCATTGCACTTGCCTTTACGCGAATGACCCAAATCGTCGCGGTACTTTTCACCAATTTTCAGATTTGTCTAAAATGTTTAAAAATCGGCCCTTTGCTAAAACTTTTGATACAATTAGTTCTTCCGTCTAATTTCGTTATTTTTTTTTCGTTAAATCACACAAATTTGATATTGGTATAATGTAAAATTGTACATTCATTCTTTTATTTTAAATATACAAAAATACCTGTAATTTTTAAAAAACTAAATATGAGGGCAACGATGTAAAAGTTTACACTCCTTCTTCCCCATTTCATTCCTTCTGTTCAACATGGCTGCAACCACTGCTCCATTCTTGTGAACACAATCTCTCTCTCCTTTCTCCTCTCAACAAGATGTAAACATAAAATTTTTCAGATTGCCCAGATTTTTTCAATTCTTCTCCTACTGCTCCAATTCCAAGGAACCCTTTTCTTCAATGGTCATCTTAAAACAAAATCTGATTAAAAGAAGAAGCAGAGAGATATTTGAAAAAATGGGTATCGAAACAAATGATTCTTTCTTTAATGACTTGTTCTTTTATTTCTCTTCTCCATCCAAACTGTGTAAATGAATATGAAATGGACAAATAAACTGTGTGTAAATGAGGAAGTGGATGTGAAGAGAGAGGATATTGATCATTGATTGATGTTCGACCAGTTCTCGCTATGAATGGGCTGACCAATTACAATTAGCTCTCTTCAATCCTAACTATACAAAATGTGTTGGGAACATATAATGTATGGTGCAATAAGCACTCTACTTTATTTTCAATTTTGTGTGCGCGAGTTAAAATGCCTCAATAATGATGGTATTTTCTTGATTTTCAAAATGTTGCAGGTACAAGAGATCAACTGGGCAATGAAGAAATAGATTCTTATGTAGTCGAAAATTGGTTCCATGTACCTTTTTGGATTAAATGACTATTATACCCTTATCCAATGTCTCATGATGCGCACGTATGTTGACTAAGGGAAAAAAAAGTAACAAATTTGGAAGGAATGACCAAGTGCATCAAAACGTTTCGTACAAGGATTAATAATGTAATTTTTTTTGCAAAAGGATGAATCCGGAAAAATATGAAAAGTAGAGGGACGATTTGGGTGATTGGCCTTTTAAGACAATATATATAATAATTGAATTTAAAATAATACAACTCTCATACCCACTTTCTGGGGAAAAGATGCAGATTCCAACATTGAAGAGTGGGGTGATAGGGATCTCCATAAGCAAGTAATTATATAATCATTTTTTGTTTAATTTCCAACACATCTGGATCTTGGTAATCCTAAGTGTTCCAAAAAATTATGAATTGTTCCTCTCTCTCTCTCTCTCTGCATTTATAGTGGTCAAAAGTCAAAACTGCAAATTTGATCCCAATGAGAAATTCACTCTCGTAAAAATCTAGAGTATGAATGAAATTTTGATTTCTCCTCTATTCGTGTAATCCAAAAGCCTTAAATTATATTTCTATAATTCCATTATGAAATTTCCACATTTTATTTAATTAAGTCATAAAATAAGGTGAAACTATGCACTTTTATATGAGTTGGTTGATGAAATTATTTTCAATTCTCCAATTTTAAAATTTATATTTTACATATTTTTATTAGCTGTACAGAATAAAACTATAACCTTTATGGATTACATTAGAAGTAATATGAATCTCATATTTTCTTAATATCAAGATCTCATTTGATTATTTTTTTTTATCAAGATCCAGTGGATTGAGCGAGTATGTTATTTTTTGTAATTACTTAATTAACCTAATGAAAAACTTATGAATCACTTTATTAAATACAAATAATGCTACATAAACCTGGTAGGTATCTAATTTTAATTTTATGTACAAAATGATATACTCCCTCCGTCCCTAAATTATCGTCCTCATTTTCTTTTTCGTCGTTTAAGAAAATCTATTGTCCACTTTGGATTATTAATATTTTTAATTGTAGTTTCACTTTAAAATTATGTGGCACATAATTAAAGTATGGTGAAAAAGTAAGGGTAAAGTGGTAAAAGTGAAAAATAAGTTCAAGTCAATTATTTTCGAAAAAAGAAATGACGATTAATTTAGGGACGGAGGGAGTAACATTTATTTTATGTATTATCTTATAGGCCCCACAGTGAAACCAACGAAATGATAAGTACATAAGAAGAATTAAGACGTCATATAATTTTGTAAACAAAATTAGATACTTATTAAGTTGACTCTAGCATTACTATAATAAAAATCATCAATTTTGTGTAGATATCCGGATTTAAAGTAAGACCATTGAATTTTGAAAACATGTCTTTGAGTTGTAACATCATATGCACATAATAAAGAAATAAAGTATAGTTCCAAATCTATCAAAATCTTGAAAATTAGGTGTATGCACATAATATAAAAAAAATGAATAGGAAAATATAAATAACCAACTCATAGGGAAAGATGTAGAAGGACTTGTAAGTTGTAACCTTGGAGGATGATGTAAAATGGTGGGGGCGAAAATGACCCATTAAAGAGATTTGGTCCATTTGAGAGTTGAGACAAACTTGACTATTTTAATATTAAAATTATATTTTGTTCTTGAGTACTCTCTAGTCTCTACTCATTGAGATGCGGTTTGATTCCATGAAAACAACACTACTAATAATGAACAAATTGGCTAAAAACACAAGTGAGCTAGTTAAAGCTGAGCTATCGGAGTCTATAGGGAGACAAACAAATCTCCCTCCACAGCTTCATTTAGAATTCATGTGTGTAGGGGTGCCTAAAAGTGGTTTAAATTGCCCCTAAATAGCTAAGCAAACTCTTGCTAGATTTTTAGGTTTCCTTATTTTTGGCTAAGCTACCCACAGGCCACACCCACAGTTGTTAAGAAAAACCTCTATTACACCCCTTTCCCAATTTTTTACCTTAGGAATCAGGATGGACAAAATTACAAGTCCTTCAATTACATCTGTTGCTCTTTTCATTCCCTCCGTTTTTTAATAATTGTCTTTATTTCTTTTTTTTATCAGTTTCAAAATAATTTTTTTCTTTTAAAACATTCTTTTTTAGGAAAAAATATTTTTACAATTTTATCCTTGCTTTTCTAATTACTTTAATTATAGTTGCATACTATTAAAGGCAACCACACATTAAACTAATATTTATAATAAATTCAAGTATTTCATCCGTTCCGGACAAATGGTTCTTTATTTCATTTTAGGATATTTTACTTAAAAAATCTATTTTAAAAACTAAGGCATGAAATTATCAATTTATTACTAATAAACTACTAAAAGTATTATTTTTAAAAAACTTAACTTTCAAATAAGGGCTCTTTTGTTCGAAACAAAAAAAATGTTTTTTTTTAAATGATGTGTCTAATCAAAGAACGTGATTATTTGAAAAAGAATGGATTGCTGCGGTACTTGATTGGAGAGAGTACATACTAAACATTTTATTAAGAGTAAATTCTATGTGGATGTCCGCTGACTTGTTTATGGAAGAAAATACAGAAGTAGCAAAGGGAAAGATTCCAAATCCATATTAAGTGGTCCTAATCTTAGTGACTATGGCCAAACCTTCCTAAAGAGATTAGGGGGCTAAAGCACTAAGAAAAAAAAAACCAAAAACAAGTGAAAGAGTTTCCGTAAGATAATTTTATGGATCTTATTTTATAAGAATGATTTTTAAATTTTTACAATTTAATTTACTTATAAAAATATTTATAAAATCATCTTATCTAAGATTTTACCAAAACACAATGTGAGATTAAGGCTCCGTTTGTTTCACGGAAAATCATTTCCAGAAAATGATTTCTGGAAAATGATTTCCGGAAAATCAAAAGATTTCATTTTCAGGTGTTTGGTAAATCTTTTGAAAATATGTCAGAAAACATTTACGGGTGTTTGGTAAACACACGGAAAATGTTACGGAAAACAATATATGAATAAATACAAAAATAAAAATAAAAAATAAAAAATGTTTAGAATGTCCCTAGAAAATCAATAAGGACCATCTTTTTTTAATAAGGTCAATTTTTTTTAATCTCACAATTACAAATAATTTTTTAGATAATTGATATGAAAAAAAATGTTTTAAAATAGAAAATAGACATTGTTTAGGATGTCCCTAGAAAATGTTACGGAAAATTATATATGAATAAATACAAATAAAATATATTCTAATATTAATGCACATATTGAATATAAAATAATATTGAACTTTGAGTAATTTTTCTTTAGTAACCATCAATTTATCATTAGTGGTGTCAAATCAATATTTATATTTTTTCAATCTCACAATTACAAATAACTTTTTTGATAATTGATATGAAAAAAACGTTTTAAAATAGAAGATTGACAATGTGTAGGATGTCTCTAAATAATATAGGTGACACTAATTTTAGAACGTAGTAAACATTTATTAAAATTATAATTTATAAATAGTATGCACAAACTTTATTTATATTTTTAAACAATTTATTTGTTGAGTGAAATATTGTGTGTGTAAGTAAATATGTGCAATTGTGAAAGAGGGCGGAGGGTGCCCGAACATTTGGAAAATGACTTACGGAAAATGAATCCGTAAGTCATTTTCCGGAAAAGATGCATTTATTTTCCGTTGATTCGAAAAACCTTTTACGTTGACTGCATTTTCCTAAGATTACCAAACACCAAAAAATAAAGAAAACGTTTTCCGTAAATCATTTTCCGTGAAACAAACGGACCTAAGTAAAAGCCTTTAAGACAATTAACACCCAAAAACACCAATTAAATTGTTTTAGTGCGTGTGTTGTGTGCATGTGAGAGAGAGTGAGAGGTGGGGTCCACTTGACCGGGGACAAAGGCAGGAATAGTCCCCATGCTCTCTCTCTCTCTCTCTCTTTCTCTTCTCTTTCATTTCTGGAGTGTCCCTCCAAAAAAAACTCTTCGTCCAACTCTGGAGCCATTCCAAAACCACAACACGAGACCTCTCTCTCCCTCTATAGAAATCTCACCAGACATACATGATACAACCAACTAGCAGCTAGAATCATCCAAAGAACACGAGAATTGTGAGATTAAAACAGAGCACCTCACTCGCTCGCTCGCTCACTCACTCTCAATTCTATATCTATTCAATTCAATTCCGTTTCCCTGTCCTCTCATTCCCATTCAAATGGATTATTGGTCTCCTTCGCTCAACGTTGATGTTGAATTCGAAAAGCTCGCAATTCGGATGCACCCACCAAGGTTTATTTGGAATTCAATTCATTTCTCTCCTGTTTTCTGTTGAATTGGGTTTCTTTTTCCGCTTTTATCGCGCTGGCTGTTTGTTTATGTCTGTGAAATGGCTGAATTTCGATCATTCTAATTTGGGTTTCTTGATAAGTTCTCGATTATGGATTTTTTGTAGGGTTACTGTTGATAACCTTGCAAACAAGAAGTCCACATTGATTAAGGTACTAGACTTTTTTTCTAACTTTTTTTTGGGGTAGGTTAATTGCGTTCTTGTTAGATTTATTGTTTTGGATAAATCACAACTGTTTTCTGTTGAGCCTCAAATTTTGGACCTCCAATTTGGAAAATTGGTACATGACCGAATGAGCTAGCCCCTTGATGAAGATTTTTTTGTTAATTACATTTATTTACGTATTTTATCCTATTTTATATATTTTTGAGGGTTTTGCAGGTTGATAGTGCGAATAAGCGAGGGAGTTTGTTGGAGGTGGTTCAGGTTCTGACTGATCTGAATCTGATAATTCGTCGAGCTTACATTTCATCCGATGGGGAGTGGTTCATGGATGGTCAGATTATATTCCTTAGTCATTTTCACATTAATTTCAATAGAATACTTTGAAATTATGACTGATTTTGTTTGTTCTTGATTGATTATTAATTGCAGTGTTTCATGTTACGGATCAATATGGGAACAAGGTCCCTGAAGATAATGTCGCGGAACGCATTCAGCAGGTAGATTCTCAACAGTAATTTTTACTGAATTACCTGATTTATCTTGCTAAAGTTTGATAAATTTGGTCCATAGCCATTGATCTTGGCCTACGGGAGTTTCGCATTAAATGAGCTTTACTTTTACACTTTATGCCAGAATTATCAAAGCCAACTATTAGCTAAGAAAATGAAGTTTTTGAAGTTGATTTAATCTGAAAAGGACACTTGGTTAAGGTCGGACATAGTAGTACTAAACTTTACCTGAGGGCTATTTAATCGGTGTTGTATTGACTTGACAAGTTCTTCAATACTTGTGAATGTGCTATATTGAATATTCACTACGTCTCATAAAAAGAGTTCTGAATTTCAACACTTGTTTATTTCAAAGAAAGAATCCCATCTCTAAATCTTGGCTACAAGTTATCATTAATTTTCCAAAAAATATCCTACTTTCAGAATCATGATATGTTCTTGCATATCATATGAAAGATCTGCAATTTTAGTTCAAAGGAAATATATGGAAGTGAAAATAAATTATTAAAAAGTTTGACTTTGAGCCTTTTTTTCTCCGAAACTCAGGAGAGCTTTGTATCACCTATTTTTGGTAGACCTAATTAGGAGACCGAATCTGTGATACCAAGAATTCTGATCTTACAAGACATTGTTGGGATAGCATTGCAAAGTGTACTTATTTTATTTTTGAGATTGGAAGCTTTTTTGTTGTTACTCTTGCCGGCTAGATGAATCCAACTACATATAGTACTACAATTTTACATGTAAGTGGTAGGAGCAGAGATGCCAAATCATCGGTAGGTACAGACATGGCTCAACCTTGAAACAAATTAGGTATTCAAATTAAATAGCTGAGCACCATGGAAAACTAAAGAACTTCAACATTTGCCCATAAAGACCCAAGATTGTCGCCCATGTTCTTTGATAAAAACAAAAAGCATTTCCGTAAATGTAAATGCCTTACAGAAGGAAAGCACTTTCCTTCTCATTTTCCATTGTTCAAATAATGCTATGGTAGCTATTTTCTGCACTACTAAAAATAGACAAACATACTCTTTCTGATCTAATACATAGATAGTATATGTGTGCATCTGTGAGTGACTTAAGTACATGTACATATTTATGTGTTCAGCTCAAATAGTCCATTATTTATTTTGGAATGTTCCAACTAATTTTCCTATAATTTTCTCCGTTCTTGAAAACTTTCTAATCAGGAGATTGGACTTGACTTTTCTTACTATTTTGATACCTTCCGTTAGCATTTCACTGTATATGCTGTTAATTAAACCCTCAGCAAAATGACCACATTCCACCTACCTTCATAAAAAGACTTGAACGACCCTACCTGCACCACCTTTTTAAGCAATCTACACTACCAAGAACTCTGTATATGAAATCAAGTCCCATACAAAGTTTCCACATTTCATCAATGTAATCGAATAAACAATACAAGTCTCTCGATTGATTACAACTCCATTTTTCTTTGTATGGTAAAAAATCTCACTACCCTCGCAAAAATGTCAAATTTACTGATCTAAATATGATATTATCAGATCTGATTTTTATTTTCTCAAAGCCTCCATCTCGACCAAGTGATATAGCCTAGGAACGATTGGAGTTAACTAGTAGTGGTCGTTCACGGTCTGATCTTGCCGTCGACAAAGCTCGATTCACTAATATTGATCGAACTTAGTCATCTCGACGAAGTGATGTTGCCACAAGCCAAGCCAATGTCAAATAGAGGACAATAATTTATAGACTGAAAGGGGAGAGAGAGAGAGAACTTGGGTTGCGCCTTTCCAAATGCCGCGGCTGTGCCTTTTATGCATGGACGGCAATGGTGGTGATGGCCAAGAGGAGGCATGCAGGCTGGGCATGACAGGGGAGGAGATAGACCACCATGTGCTGGTCGGAATTAGTGGTGATTGTTCGCACTAGTGGTGGAGATGGGTTTAGACCGAGTGGAGAGATAGAAAGAAATTGGGCAGTGATGGTCCTGATGGATGTATGGGGTTGGAATGGATATATGGCTGCTGAGGGGTGGATTTGTTGGATGATTGTACGAGAAAATGACCCTCACTAACTTTTTATTTTCTACATTTTTTGGTTCCATTAATTTTTTTTGTTTTTGGCCTTAAACAAATGACTTCACATAATTTATTGACTTCTCTAATTATTAGTTTTAATTACTTTACTTTACCAATTTCTATTTAATATGTTTTTAAAAAATTATATCAAATATTTTCAAAAATATCTTAGATATCAAATGGTTACCAATTTTCATTTTAGCTTGTTTTAATTTTTTTTTAATCATTTCTCAAAAAATCTTGATATCAAATGGTTAACTAAATAATGAAATTACATCTAACCTACATATGCTAATAATCTATTAATTACGTATTTATTTTATTAAGCACCTATTATAAATACTACTAATATATATATATTAATTTGGAGTTTCGGTTTAATTCTACTACTAAAATCGCATTAAACAATACATAGGGTTATTTAAAAATATCTTAAATATCAAATGGTTACCAATTTTTATTTGAATATGTTCTTTTGAAGGCACACTGATAATTGAACTTGTTTCAGTCACTTGGACCAAGGGGCCGCAGCTTCCGGTCCTTGAGAGGCTCCGTTGGTGTTCAAGCTGCGAGGGAGCACACGAGCATCGAGTTGACTGGGAGAGACAGACCGGGCCTGCTCTCTGAGATCTTTGCCGTTCTTTCTGACTTAAAATGTAACGTGGTAGCTGCAGAAGTGTGGACCCATAATTCAAGAATGGCCTCAGTTGTCTACATTACTGATGAAGCTGATGGACTGCCTATAGAAGATCCTGACCGGCTCAATAAGATCAAACAGCTTCTCCTTTACATTCTAAAAGGAGATAGAGATAGGCGGAGCGCCAACACCGCTGTATCCGTGGGGTCCACTCATACGCAAAGGAGGCTACACCAACTGATGTATGCAGATCGTGACTACGATACTGATGGGGCACATAGCACTCGTAGCAAACCGCTTGTGACAGTAGAGAATTGCATGGATAAAGGGTACACTGTTGTTAATTTGAGGTGTCCTGATCGGCCTAAGCTACTGTTTGATACGGTGTGCACGCTAACTGATATGCAATATGTCGTGTTCCATGGTACCATTATCGCTGAAGGACCGGAGGCTTCTCAAGAATATTACATTAGACATACTGATGGATGCCCGATTAGCTCAGAGGCAGAGAGGCAACGAGTGATTCACTGCTTAGAGGCTGCTATCAAAAGGCGAACGTCAGAGGTAACCAAATTAAATAAGATATTTTCTTCTTCTTTTTTTGTCAAAATTTTTAGGGCAAATTACACCACTAGTCCCTGAAAAAGTCCACTAGCAGTCCCTGTACAAAGCAAATGCTCGTCACCGACTAGTGTAGGCAAATTGCAGCTAAAAATGGTGGGTGGGTGGGTGTGTGGGGGGGGCGTGAGGTTGAAGAAGGCTGAAGGAGGAGAAGATGGAAAAGACAAGTTTGCCCTTAAAAAATGATCATGTGCTGAGCACATGATCAATTAACGAAACAACCTTTAACGGCATTTGCTTTGTACAGGGACTGCTAGTGGACTATTGCAAAGTTCAGGGACTAATGGTGTAATTTTCCAACTTTTTAATTCAATTTTTTTTTCTTAAATGTGATTTATTTTTTGTGTATGCAGGGTGTAAGACTAGAACTGTCCGGGGAAGACAGGATTGGGCTTTTATCGGATGTTACTAGAATTTTCAGAGAAAATGGGCTCTCAGTTACACGAGCTGAGGTCACCACTCGAGGGTCACAAGCTGTGAACACTTTTTACGTGGCTGATGCATCGGGACATCCAGTGAAAAGTGAAACCATTGAAGCTGTTAGGAATGAGATCGGGCTGACCATACTTCATGTTAAAGAAGACGCCTACTCGATATCAACTCCGGAACAGACTGGTGGATTCTCGTTGGGTAATCTATTTCGAACCAGATCTGAGAAATTTCTGTACAATTTGGGGTTAATAAGGTCTTGCTCCTAAGTGGATGGATCAGGTAACTTAGGTGTGACCCAATTCTTGTATATGCTATTTATGATAGAGCTTTATCCAAAGGTTTAGAATAGAGTTAGTTAGTCAGTCGGTCAGTCCCTTACTGATCTTATTCTTAGGTAAGGCCTCAAATTAGTGTTTTTGTGTTTTCTTAAACTTGTCAAGTGTAAATTTTTCTGTTGTGTCTTCTTTGCTACTTGCTAGGTACTGACAAATGTACTCTGTATATACATACATAATTTTTAAGTACCGCACAGCACAGCACAATTTTCTTGTTGGAGTATTTCCTAACGATTTCGATTAGGTGCCAGCTTCACCGACTTCTTTTTTGGGGATGGAAAAATAATAATTTCTTTAGTTTTATTTGTCTTAGTCTTAAAGGTCTTTTGGTATTTGTTTGAAAAACTATTTGAGGCGGGGTGGAACCAGGGTCGTTCTTAGCATTTAATTGGCTCATGACGAAGTTCAAGAAAGGGTCATTATTTAATAACAAAAATTAATATTTCGAAAAAATTGCAGGTCGCTTCACTTTTTGAAACTTTTAATCGTTAAAGTATATCCTTTTATTTTCAATTGGAAAAAGTCACTTTTAGTGGCAAAATGACTACGATACCCTTAATGAACCGTAGGCGCGCTATGGAGGTTATTATTTTTGCACCGCGATTCATCAATTTTATCGTATTATTTTTTGCACCGCGATTCAATAGTGTAACTGTTGGTCTATTTTTGAATCATGATTTATCAATTTTTATTGAATTAATTTTGTACTGCGACTCAATAGTGTAACTACTAGTTTATTTTTGTACCACGATTCATCACTTTTAGTGCATTTGCACTACAGTTCAATAATGTAATTGTTAGTCTATTTTCGAACCGCGATTCATCAATTTTAGTGCATTAATATTTTCTCCTAATATTTATACATAAGTGACCCAAGTCATAATATACTCAACAAATATTTAAGATTATAACTAATACTAATTGGGCTATTTAAAAATTGTCGAATTTGAATGTATGAAGTGAGTCAGGGTCATGTTTTAAGTTTGAAAATTCTCGAATTGGATTGTTTTCTTTGGATTTTGAACCTCTTTAGCTAGCTGCATAAAAAAAATCATTAACTCAATATAATACTATTACTAATCAAAGTATAAATACACCACCATTAGAATGTGAGAGCCAAGTGAGATTCTTTTATCCAACGTGGGAGCAAGGAGGTAGCTTAGAGTAAGCTGATTAAGGATAAAGTGGTTTGCGCAGCATTATATGCTCCTGAGCTTAGTAAAGAGCTTAATCGGAAGGGCAATCAAAACGATGTCGTTTTGGTTTCCAAACATAAAACTACATAGTTTTGAGGGACGGTTTTGAGAAATTAAAAATAATAATACGTGTCAAGGCACTGATAAAAGGCGGTTTCCCAAATTCCCCTTGTCCCGTTTTTTATCATTTTCACCAAAAAAATTTCTTTGAAAAAATTAAATAAATGTAGTACATATTTTTTTTCTACAAAATTTTCAAGTTTCCTCCATGTCTCTCACTCTCTCTTCTCTCTCTCTTTAAATATGAGTAGCAACAATCGGGAGGATTTTTTCTTTTTGCAGCTTAAAGTGTATTTTATCTATTTTTAGTCAAGTGGGTAGTTTTGGAGATCAAATGTTACTCCCCTATTGTACATGTTCATGTAAACATGTTAATTGTTATAGAAAATAGTAGCTCTCAACAGCTCTCAACAGCGTAGCATTTTTAATGGGAAAAATTCTGACCGGTCCCATTTTTAAAGTTTTTAACCCCAAAAGTACATCCTTTTTTTTCCAACCGCAAAAGACCACTTTTCAAAATATTATTCCAAAAATGTCATCGTTTTCTTCAACAGCTCATGAAATACGAAATTATAATGGATCTGTGTTGAGTTGAATTTTTTTTCAGTTGAGACGAAGATGGAGAAAGAGGAGGAAGAAGAGGGCTTACAACGGAGGAGATGGAAGAAGCAAGTAGAGGACGTAGTCTGGTTCTTTATGATTTTTTATCGCGGTTTAAAAATTAATGCACTAAAATTGATGAATCGCGGTTCAAAAATAGACTAGCAATTACACTATTGAACTGCGGTACAAAAATTAATGCACTAAAATTGATGAATCGCGTTTTAAAAATAGACTAGCAATTACACTATTGAACCGTGGTACAAAAATTAATGCACTAAAATTGATGAATCAGTGTACAAAAATAAACTAGCAGTTACACTATTGAACCGCGGTGCAAAAAATAATGCGATAAAATTGATGAATCGTGGTACAAAAATAATGACTTCCGTAACACGTCTACGGTTTATTAAGGGTATCATAGTTATTTTACCACCAAAAATGACTTTTTTCGGTTAAAAATAAAAAAGATGTATTTTAGTAATTAAAAGTTTCAAAAAGTGGACCGATCCACAATTTTTTCTTGTTTAATGGTATTTTTGGTATTTATCGATGTCAAAACATATAGCTTTAAATGTGTTTTGGAAGGTATTTTTATCGATTTATTTATGACGACCCACACAACTTTACCGATTTATTGTTCTGGTTCCCAATACCGCCATTACCATTGCCATCTCTCTTCCTCTTCCTATGTTTCCTATGTTTCTTACTTTTCGCTCTCCCTCTCTGCGATGGAGAACCTAGATCCGTTAATCGCGAACGAAACTACCATGGCCATGCCACCAAAAATCAATACGTCCGAAAGGAACCCAGTTCTGTTGGAATACTTTGCAGATTCCGTCTTTTCTTAATTATCGTTGTCCCTCTTTGCAATGGAAGCGGACAAACGTCGGCTGTGATTGTGATTCTTGCTCGTCCGAATACTTGGAGATGGTTTTGAAAGTGAGGGAGAGAGAGTGGAGATAAGAAACGAGTGGATAGAGATTTGGAATTCTCCTTTTGGGTTTGGAAACCATGGCAGTTTAACAACAGTAATTGGTCAATTCTGACTTGGCCAGAAGAATCTGAATCTGACCATTTAGCCAGGTCCATGATTATTTAGGAACTTGCTTTTGTATTTGTGTGGTGTGTGTTGACCAATATATAGTATTATATATATATATATTTTTAACCAGGTTGAATCTTGGGGTAGTAGTTCCGGTCCCTCATTGTTATTATCAGGAAAATTGCGAGATGTAGAAATGATCTGGGGTTTGAAACAGTCTGATAACACATCTAGTCGAAGAAAGCGAAATCTTTCGAGCCCATTGCGTCTCCAACATCTTATGTCACTCCTTTTACCATTATCGCCGGGGACATGATATATAGTATTATAGTATATACCTACCCAGGCGATAGGTTGAGTTGAAAATTTTAGTGAACAGCCGTTAGATCATGTGAGATTTGAGAATTAGTGAAAGATAAAAGAGTAAAGGAACGACCGACAGAATATTAGCGGCATTTTCTCTAATAAAACGGCCGGCCCCACCACCAAACCACATGACTCATGACCCGTCGCTTTCCTCTGACGTGTCTCCACCCTAAATGTCAGGTGGGCCCCGGTACTTTTTTTGAGCCCACGTCGGACACATATGATATCACTTTCTGCCAGATGGCCGGCGCAAGTTGCCCTTTTTGGTTCACACTTGACACTGCAATCTGCAAGTCACATGCTCAGAATCTTGTTTCGAATCGTCCTCGAAGACGACGCTACGAAATAATTCTGACGGAAAAGTCCACATAGTCTTATCATTAGTCAATTAGTTTGGATATACGGAGTTATTAGGACACGTTAATCGATGACAAATTCTTACAGTACATTAATTCAACCTCATACTCATAGGTGATACGACCACCTCTCTCTCTCTCACACACACTTATTTTAGGAGGGGAATCTATTCTTTGCTTCCTAGGATGTCAATATTAATACGGACTACGGAGTACTGGAGTAGCTGTTTTTTTCTTTGTTATTAATACTGTATATAATTTGGTCCCTCAATTTATTCCAAATTTTATGTTTGGTCCTGAATTTTTATTTTTTGATATGTGAATTTTTTTTAATAAGACTTTTTGTATTTTTCCCTAGAATTTTGGAATATTATTTTAAATAAGGTATTGCTACAAAATCTTTTATTCAGATCATATTCCAAAACTTTAAGAGCCCAAATAAATATTCTAACATTGATGAAAATCGGAAAAATTGGGGTCAAGTCTCATTATCCAAGTTTTCAATTGGTTTAATGTCATATACATTTTTGTTGATGACCGGACTTCATCATGTCCTTTGGCTCACCATTATTGTACACCTCCCATGCGCCACATCCATTGCTCATCCCCATCCCTCTCTTTTTATCCCTGTTGAAGGCATCAACTGTGCATGATATTTTCCCAAGCAATTGCATTAATTATTTTGTTTTTATTTGTGTAGTTCAAAATAAATTTATTTTGTGTGTTGTTATGCATAAACACTGTTTGATGAATTGCTCAAATAAGAACTTGTTGGTTCTTAGACACATTTTTGAATCGCGGGTGTATTTGGTTTATTAAGGTATAGTCGATATTTTGCCATGAAATGTCTAACGATTTAATAAATATATGGGGGAATAAAGCAGTTGGAAATTGTCCGGAGTGGACCAGTCCAAATTTCACCTATGAAAAATTGTCTTAAATCCTAGGGTAAAAATATTACGATGCCCTTAATGAATCGAACGCATGCATGCAAAGTATTAGTTTATGCATCACAATACACAAATTGAATCCGATTTCTCCATCACAAATCCAGTTTGTACATCGAGATTTTCTTCATCGAGAATCCAATTTGTACATCGTGATTTTTTGCCAATTCAAATTGATGCATCGTAATGAATAAATTGATACATTGCGATGCGCTGGGTAAGTGATATTTAGTATATCTCTGGCTCATTAATGACATACTCATCATTTTATCCCAAAAGTATCTTTTTTCAATTAAAAAAATATAAGACTTAACCGGTTAAGAAATTATGAAATGGGATCGGCCGCAATTTCAACAAAATTCTAATCTTCAAACTTGTAAAACTCACGGCCCAATTACTAACATATATATATATATATATATATATATATATATATATATATATAATCTCTCTCTTTTTTTAAAATGTATATATCAACCCGCCTCCTTCGTCTCCTTTTCTGTCGCTGCCTGTAAAAGTACAAACAAAATCAACGTTTCTTCTTTCTCCCTTTAGCAATCTCATCAATCTGCCTCCTATCATCTAGTCTCTGTCTCCTCATCCCAATGCTTTATAATGGGTAGGAATAATTAATTTCGTCCAAGGATATAGCTTGAGCGTTTTGGTTGTAGCTTTTTCATAAAATCTACATTATGTAGCGTTGAAAACACTCCCAACATACAGTTGTAAACGCTCCATTCATGCGTTTTAGTGTTTGTTTGATGGAACGTTTTAACTAAAAACTGATTTAAAAAAATACAACGTTTTTTTCTTTAAAAGTAACTTAATACAGCATTTTAAAAATGTGCAACGTTTTAAAACACTTCAATTTGAAGCATTTTCAAAATATGATACATTTACAACTACTATGTTTATGAAAATAGTGTTTTGAATTAGTTTCCCAAACATATTTACGAAAAAAAAATATTTTAAAAAAATAATGCGTTTAAAAAAAATTATATTTTCAAAACACTGCACTAAATGAGCCTTTATAATGAAAAAGCTCCTTTTTAGGCTGAAAACAATCGGCCCACTAATAACAAGTATGAGGACAAGAGAGCCCAAGTCTCTTGGCAAAAATCACCTTGACTGTTGGATTCTATAATAATACAAGTAGTGAATCACACCTTCCCATAATTAGATCGACTCCACCCAGAATCATAACAGAGCAACAGAACCAGATTTTACAAGAGATTTCCAAACAAAAAACTCGTCAAATTATTCATTTCTAAAAAGTGCCTCGAACACAAAAATATCTCGGTTCACACGCGATACAATTGCATGACATAAAGCTCCCCCACTAAAGTATAAACTTCCTCAATTAGCAACACAGCTAGAAAGATTTACTACTGCTCAAGGGTTCTATTGCATTATCTCAAGGCCATCAGTTGCTAGTTATCACCGCCTGCGACCTTAGTACAGATTTTTTTATGAAGCTTGTGATTCTCTATGTTGATAAACTACCAGGATAAGCTAACAATCAAAAGTACAAAATGAACGTTCAGAAACAAGCTCAGGCAACTGGAAGCTCGCCACAATCGCTGATAACAACCCTCTTTGTTGGGCGATCACCTCTGTCGGTCTCTTGGGACTCGATCACCTTAACAATGTCCAGGCCTTCCAAAACTTGTCCAAACACAACATGCCTCTGATCCAACCAGGGTGTCTGTCATTGATCAGATACAAAACTCACATCAATAAGATGTCACCTAAGAAGAAATTACACAAGTGACAACTATCATTGATCTACCTATATACTGAAAATTCTAGGGGTTCCGAATACTAGATGCATGCTGCACCAGAAGTAATTACATGCTAAGAAGTGCCACAAGGCACAAGTTGACGTGGCAACTAATCCCAGAAACTAATTACAAGATGGACTTGTGGGAAACAACCATGCTAGGTTTACAACTACTTGTAGAAGCATTGCTACAACTAAGCCTTAGTGAAGGGCAAAGTTGTCTTTCACTAAAACACCTATTTTTTATTTTTATTTTTTTGTAACCACCTTAGAGATGGAATTTCGGAAGCCCATATTTAACCAGAAATTTTGTTGAAATTTAAACCCAATTCTAAAAATCTACGGTTACCAAACATGTTCCTCACTTATCCCAGTCAGGTTAGTACCACTTCCAGCTTTTAGCCCTTACAAAACAGCTCCTCAGATTAACCCAATACACAATAGGCCCAATGAGTTCAAGCAAGTTTTTCAGCCTTTTACTAATATTCAAAGTCTATAGAGTGAAATGTAAGAAATTTGAATCACTGTAAATGTAAATATTTGGCTATCCCAAAGGGGCATTTTCACTTAATAATATAGAGTGATTAAAGTTTGGGCACATGTGTCTATACACTATAAACTAACAGAATATGAAGGCATATAGATGCAAGTCCAGAACCTTTTTTTTTTATCAAAAAGTATGGCCCCTTGGTATGGAGATTGGAACCAAGGACCTCATGGTCTTTGCCTTGAGTGCCCTTGCCATTTCTCCCATGCACAGGACCACGCAAATCCACAACTTTATCCTGTGATTCCCATAAAGTTTAGTCCTAACCACAATATTGTGGTCTAATGAAGATAGCAATATCCTATATAGCCAAAAATTAGGGCAGAACTGCATCCTTTTGCATATAAATTAAGTTTTCAGGATAAATGCGTACAAGGTCATTGTCATATTTGATTGTTGAAAAATGTTTATGCAAGACTCAGTTAAAATATGCCCTTGTGACAAATCAGGAGTGCCATTATCTTAAAAATGACCAAGATGCCAATTTTCAATCAAAAGCCTACGGCTTCTTGAAAGTTGAAAGCATCTGTGCACTTGTGACTGCAATGGAAGGAGCGATCCTAACAGTAACCCTACATCCAACTACCCAATAATATCGATTTTGTATACAGAATAAGCATAGCACTTCTATACTGTTAGCCACTTCTTCGTTAACAAAAGGATTTTAGTCTTCAGTAGCAGTGAATCTAACATCTGGATCATTTTTTCTTAAAATAATCCACATAATGGTGTAAACAACATAAAATCTCTCCTCCCAACCCAATAAAATATACCTTGACAGTGCATATGAAGAATTGGCTTCCATTTGTGTTGGGGCCCGCATTTGCCATGCTAACAACTCCAGGTCCAGTATGAGTTACTGCAAAAGTTTGACATGTTACAGGGATTGTTTTAATAACAGCTAATTGCACTAATTCAGATAGCTCGAGAAGAGAAGTAACCGGAACATGAATTATTACTTTTTGACAGCGTAATTGTTTTAAAAAAAATTTTGATAAGTAAAAGTATATATATAAAGCACGATACCAGGTGATGCGTCCTTTGTACACTAGGAGTATACGTTACAAAAATCATTCTAGAGTCAAACTATTCACCAAGTCTGCACAATAATTAGAAGAAGAAATCTCCCCAGATACAGTGCACCAAAAATACAAGGTCTTCAACAAGAGGTTTTTCAAATAATCACTCGATCTTTCCTCATTGTCAAATCCCGTTCGATTTCTCTCTTTCCAAATTATCCAACACACACACCTAAAGGAGCTGCCTCCCAAGCACTATTTATCCTTCTTCGCTTGTAAAGGGACCAACTAAGAAACATCTCTTTGACTGAAGGCGGCAATACCCAAGCGAGGTTAAATAGATTGAAAATAAAGCTCCATAAATCCGAATCCCTCCCCGAATATATAAATAAATAAATATGTGTGTGTGTGTTTTGAAACAATTTAATCTTTCTATGTTGGAAACCCTTCTATCCTATCCCTACCCACAAAATAGTAGTTTCACTCCACTATAACAAAGAATACAACAGAATGATTGACTGAATTAGGGTAGACTAACTCACATTTGAAGTTTTCATCTTTAAATGTCCGCCCGTATATGCTTTTACCACCAGTTCCCTGCAAAATAAAAAACCCAGGCAGGAAAATTAGTTAAGATATTTAGTTGACAGCTGGAGTTGAACAAGTTAGAGCCAAGTTATCTTGTGATAACAGAAACCTGATATTCACATGTCTAAACAGCTAAGCAAACAGCAGGAACACCCTCCACAGAGATCTTTATGCCAGGGACTCGTGTGCATAGTAAGAAAGATACTTTGAAAGATCTTTACTGAGAAGTTCAATGAGTCTCACTGAAGAAAAATGATTGCATGATAATGACTATCATCAAAACTCTAGCTAGTTTGGTACTTCCAATAATATGGAACGTTATAGTAAATCTAACTTGAGTAAAATGAAAATAAAACTATAATGTCATCAAATAGAAAGACCAATCGCGCGCAAGACACATGCACTGAGGATAATGATGATAACAAGTATAATGGCAATTCCTAAAATAATAATTCTTTACTTATCAATAAGAACTTCTAAAATATTACTCCATACGTTCTACCAAAAGAGTCCATGTTTAAAAAGTCTAATAATTAAGAGACACTCCCTCCGTTCCGGGTAAAGAGTCCCCATTTGAAAGTCAAACTTTTTTTAAAAATGACACTTTTAGTAGTCCATTAGTAATAAAATAACACTTTTATACCTTAATTTTTGAAAGTGGACTCTTTAAGTGAAATATCAAGAAATGAAATAGTGGACTCTTTGCCTAGAACGGAAGTAGTATATAAGTACCATTGGGATTAATCATAATTAGAAAGAAAAAAAAACATAAGTATAATCAAGATGATAATACCACACGTAGAGGGTAAAGTTGAAAGGTTATGAAAATTGAAGGTTTAATTTTTAAAAGTGGACTCTTTGAGTGAAACATCTCAAAAGAGTATAGTGGACTCTTATCATGGACAAAGGGAGTAATTATGGAGACTGAACATACTAATTAGAGTTTCCTAGAGATGGTAAGATGGCGCTTCATGAATTGAAGGGGATGTCTAGAATTTACATAAAATGCATGCGAGAGTTTCAAAATCAAGCCCTATCCACCCAAAAAAAAAGGTTCCTATTTGAAGCTTAACCTTTAAGGAAACTCGCATGTCATCAAATCCTACCCCCATGTTTAACTATATATTGTTTGAAACATCTATGCTTGTTATCCACCCATATATGATGATAAATTGGAAAATCCATAAGGTTCCACTTTCCTTTTTTTTTTAAAAAGCAACAGAGTTTTTTACAACAGAAGGCATAGTCAATTATGTGCATTTTCCGAATCAATGCACCAGTTAACTACAGGCTTAAGCTGAGTAACAAGGTTTCATCAAACTTATTGCCAGTTCCTTTGGTTCAGTCTTGTAAAAGAGAAAACATTCAGTTCATTTGATTATATGGAAAACCACTTTCGTCTTCGGTTTAATGGAAAACAGAAACAGTTAACCCTACCTTGAATCAATATAAAGAAATCAAAATATAGGTGGCTTTGGTGGTTTCTTCTAAACTCATATATTGCATGGACATGATTGATCTTTTCCTGACAACATAAATAGACTACCTTAAAAAAAATTATTTATTTGCTTTGATGTTTGTACCTTAAGTGATCCTAAGGGGCTTTGCATAGTACATGCAGGCAACTTGACTAAAATATCCATTTATCTAACATGTTACATGGACTGCCGACTGCTGCTCATGCATGATTTTGCAAAACCTGAACAATCAAAACCAATCAAGGAAAACTTATTTCAAGCATAAGTTCCTCACCCAAAGCTTTTACATGAAACACCAAACAATAAACAAAAGTGGACACTGTCTCGCAGATACTAAGAAAACTTGAGAAAAAAAAAACATATTGCAAGTACCAAAGCAATCCCGTAACTAAACAAAGGGACAAAAATGCTCATAAAGTACAGATTGCACCTTTGTGTTATATACATAATATATATATACATATATGTATATATATACATAACACAAAGGAAGGTTTACGTGAATTGGTGTTACATGTGTAGAGGCAATGGTGAAAGCACTAACCATTTACTACTTCATTGCCCTGTGGCTGTTGCAAGGGATCTCTGGAATATGGTATTGGGGATGTTTAGTATGCAGTGGGTGATGCCCAGTACTGTCAAAGACAGGCTGTTGAGTCGGTCGCTTTCCAAGCGGAGGAGGAGAAATCTCATTTGTAAGACGGTCCCTCTTGGTATTTGGTGGATTATTTGGAGAGAGCGGACAGCAAAGCCTTTGATAATGTTGAGAGAACGGTGGATCAATTGAAGGCTTCTCTTTTGGGAATTCTCTTTCATTGGTACATAGAGGCGGATCATTCTGATAACTCCTTTGTGGATTTTGTGAATAGCTTTAGCCTTGTGTAGTTATTTTTGTATACGGACAGTGTACAAAGGATGCGTCTCCGTTTTGGCGCTCTTATTTCTTAATATATATTTGTATTTATCAAATATATATATATATATATATATATATATATATAATATTAAATAGGTCAACATCAAATTTATAACAGACCAACTATTTAACATACAGCTTATAGACCAAGTTCATATTCAGCCATAACATCTAGATGGTGTACAAATTGGTGGATTGGGTATCTGGGCACACAAGTAGGAACGTAAGCCTGAACCACCGAATCGCGAAATCGAATCGGCCGATTTGGTTCGGTTTTGAGTTCGGACGGTTCGATTTATATTTTTACTATACATATATATAGTTACATATAATAATTCTTTAGTAATTCTAATTTCTAGTATTCTATATTTTCCAAAGCAGTACCAAGATCAAAAAAACCAAACTCTAATCACATTCACACTTTATGCTTTACACTCAGTCATGCACACATGTTTGCTTGTTTGTTGTTTCTTCCAAACTTTCATTATTTGTATTTATTTGTAACTAGTATTCCAATTTGCAAGAGAGGTGTGGAGGGTAAACAATAAACAGTTAATATCCCTTTTGTGTGTTTGTATGTTGGTGTTGGAAAAGTGACTATATATTTAATTAGAAGTGTAACTATATTATTTTTTCAGTTGTATAAGTTGATTACATTTTTTTATTTGAAACCATAAAACCGAACCAAATAGAGTGGTTCGGTTCCAATCTTCGTGCGGTTTGGTTCGGTTTCAGGAATTTTGGAATCGATACGAGCGGCTCGGTTTGCGGTTTTGGCCAAAATCGAATCCAACCACTACACACAAGGCATTAGTTTCTCAAGTGCTTATCATTGACGACGAACCCTTATTCTCATGCTTGAAGATAAGGAAGACAAACCCTAGAGATTAATACTGTATGCTTCCATTAAAGAATAAATGCTCCGTTCACCAACAAGAGTCATAGGCTGATATTATAATGATGCGAGGTGATTCAATTGTTGAATGAAAATGTATATTTCAAATAGATTATTATGTACCTTGAAACTCGACTGTTGTAGAGAACTACAAGAATGGAAGGATAACCAAAAGGGCGAAGAGACTTACATTTCCCTTATCAAAGTCTCCTCCTTGAATCATGAAGTCCTTGATGACACGATGAAATGCAGAACCTTTGTAGCCAAAACCCTTCTCTCCTGATTAAAATAAAAAGACAATGTATTTATAAGCATACTCAATTGACGGTAAATAACAAAGCAACGCCAAATTTTCAAGCATAAAATCCCAACCTGTGCACAGTGCACGGAAATTCTCTGCAGTTTGGGGTACATCATCACCAAACAGTCCAATCACAATTCTTCCAGCAAGCTTTCCCACCGGATTCCCAATGCTTATATCAAAATACACTTTTTGGGTTACTTTAGCTTGCAATTCAGTATCCTGCAGTAAATATTGAATACTGTAAGCACAAATTTATTTACAATACCTAACAATTTTTCCTGTAAAAAGACTTTTCAGAAATACAGGAGAAACAATGAAACAAGCTTGCAGGAGACTTCAAAAATTCAAAATCATAGAAATGTAAGGTTAGAACCAAACTACTTCTACTGATTTTCAGTACTTCTGTATACTATCTCCCCCCCCCCCTAAAATGAGTGCTTCATTCTGTAAGAACAAGGTTTTAAGAAGAGTAATGCTAGTTATCCCAATACAGAAATTCCAATGTATCTGATTGTAATTGGTTTCCACTAAATTTATTACTTGTGGGGCTCTCTAGTAAATCAGCAAACAACAGTTTAGAGTTAGAATGGGAATGTTCTTATATTGAGATACTACTCTCTTAAAAATCTTTCTTATCCGAGTAAATTATAACCTACAACTGACATTCTTTTGGGGACCAAATCTAAAACAAAAAATGACACTAATTTAGGGAATATGATAGGGTCAAGTCAGCCATTGACGATTACTCAGGGTTAGCTACATCAATCATTTTTTGCCTTTTATTCCAAGGTCATCACACAACCAACACTTGTTCATATCCTTCTATATTACTGTTGTTCACGTTAGTTTTAGTCTTACCTCTAGCCTACCTTTAGCCCAAGTCTGGTTGTTGGTACTATAATACTATCACTAAGTGGTCAAAGTTGAATTTGTCCAAAGTCCTAACAATCTAAGTGATTTTCTCTCATTTTTATCTCCTATTGTTCGGATGGCTTCGTGAATTTGTTTTCAAATTTTATCTTCCCTAGTGTTACAATATATCAATCTTAACATTCTGAAGCTATATACTGTGTTCGGAGGGGATTAAACAAAAACATAATTTTGCAGCAAGTTCGAAAACAAAGACCTGTGCAGCCGCCCTGACGGCAAAACCACCTGATTTCGTCAGAAACGAACGGTTAGACGAACATGTGAGCGACAATGCAGCCGACGAGAAGTTTGATGCAGCCAACGATGTTTTCCGAAGCATTGTGGAAACAATACAAGCAGAGTTGCAGATTTTGGCCGGAGCTACACTCGGCCGAGCAGAAAACGAACCGACGTTCGACTGCAAAAAGCACAAAAAAAAATTACTTCAAAGCATCGAATAAGTATTCAAATTGAAAAGAGTATAGTTGAAATTTAGTTAGAGCTTTTTTTATGTTACCAGCGTTGTAAATGAAGCCGCCATTGTTGAACAGAACGAAGCTAACGGAGAACGCGACGTTTCTAGGGTTTCAGCTGTAGGGGTGAGAATTGAAGAAGACGATGAGTGACGGAGATGACGAGTTTATATGGGCATGAATGGATTGGTTTTTTCGCCCCTTCCTCTAATGATGACAAAATCTTATATTTTTGGATCATTTGCCCCTTGGGAATTGGATATATTCTATGATTCCCCTTTAGCTATAAAGTTTTGGCTGTTGATCTCCTTTTGGCCTCAAGACTGACACTTCGACCCCCAAAATATATGAGATGCTCCACTTCCCAAAAATGTCTATTTTAATAGTGTAAAAATCTTTTTTTACACAACCGGCTCTTAGAACATGACATGTGTCAATCACAATATTTATCTTGATTTTTTTAGATTATGATTGGCCACATGTCATGTTCCAATGGCCCCTTGTGTGAAAAAAAAAAAAATTATACGGTCGGTGGATGAAAATTTCATTCTTTTAATATATCCAATAAAATAAGTTGTACATACACAATCTAAGCATTGGATTTTTTTATTATTTTTGTAATTAGGCTCTTACTTCTTGAAAATAAGGTTTTTTCCTATTTTATAAGAAAAATATATAATTTAGTACAATCTAAAGAAAATGTAGAGACATAAAAGTACGATGCTACGCACTCCATTATTATTAAAGAGGTACACGCTTAGAGCATGTTTGTTGACCTAATAAAAGAACATAGTTAAGAAAATTATAAGCCTTAGTTTCACTCAAAGATTTCATATTTGAAAAATCTAATAATTAAGAGATATATGACTAGTATTGTAGTTGGTCATAATTATAATAATGTTTGAACATAATTAATATGTTAATCTTAAATGTAGAGGGTAAAATTGATATGTGATGGAAATTGAATACATATCTAGATTTTGTACACGTACGTATGACACGGTGACAGTATGAGACTTGATTAATATATGAAGCTGGCAATTTGCGAATGAATTAATATTTACTTGAGATTTTGTATGTGTAAGATAAATATACACTACACAACGAAAAGGGGAGAAAACTCAAATACTTAACAAAATAAAACATTTTACTTTGGCATTTATTTTATAAGAAAACCAATAATCAAATATTGTAATTGTAATTGTAAATAAAATTGACAAGTAGAAAGAATATTTTATTATTTTCTCAATAACGACAACTTAATCTTCTTTTGGAGGCTTTTATTTCACAACAATGATTGGTTTAAAAACATGATATGTAATAATTTTGTTCATTATTTCCACCTACACATGAGACAAAGAAAATTTAGACACATTTAGTTAACTATATTTTATGCATTGAAGTCGTATAATTAAAATATAAAAAACTGACCAACTAATGATTCTTTTTAAGCAAATTAAGATCAAAAATAAAAATCAACATCAGACAGCTAACTAAAATTTGCTACAAATTAATATCAAAATCAACAAATTTGATGCGTCCAAAATAATCCGAGGACATACACTGGGCTTCTTAAACTGGATATTTGGCTTCTTGAATTGGATATCTGGCTTTCAACTTATTCAAAATCTTCAAGACCCAACCCTGAAAGTCAAACACAAACAGTGAACTGGGTATGGGCTTACCCTACAAATGCTCTCCGGCGTGAGAATTAGTAATCACTCAATTGAGTAAACAATTTGATAGAGTTTGACCTTAGTCAAGAAATCACATACCTCCCTCCCTTGATTGGAGGGGTTTTATAGCCTTCATGGGAAGCTAAATAACTCCCCGTTAAATGTCGAAGTGTGTTTGGCGGGCACATTAACTGCCACGTCCAACATAACAGCCTCATCCTGAATGCGGAAGCGAGTTTCTTAGAGGTAACTGCCCACGTCCAGGATGATCGTTACTTGCATAACCAAGCATGGTAAGCCTACTTGTTATACACTTGCCCGCTAGGTGCTTAGCCCCCAACTCGCTGTATACTTGCTAGTCTGGTATTTAGCCCCCATCTCACTACACGCAACCCCCAAACCTGAGAAATAAATGCTTGGTCTTCAAATCATGATGATCAAAGTCTGGCCGCTGCTCGCTTCATAACTTTGACTTGGATTGCGAAGTGCACGTGTTTCGCTCATGACTAAAGAAAATGTGCCAGGCACATGACTTATGTCTGGGCCTATTGGGCCGGGCAGTTCAGTAGCCCCCTGCTCCTTGTCTGGCGAGTACCTATGCTCGGAGCGAGGAGCAAGGCATCTTGAAACTTTTCTGGGAATATAGTCGCTTACAAGACTTGATTTATTTTGACCATTTACAAGTGAATATGCCCCTAGCCGGATTCCATAAGTGGGTGCCAGTCCAAAAAGATTTAACCCCGAAGGGACGGGCCGTCATTAGCCGTCTTTAACTGTCATGCGAGCTCATATTCTGAGGCATCATTTAATGCAACGCCTCGGTTTCCACGCCGTAATGATGCCACAAATTGCCTCAACTGCCCCCCAGCGACGGTTTCCCCTACTATAAAACCAGAGACCCATCCTCATTTTTTACTTTTCCCGAATTTGTGAGAACTCAAAACCAGAGCCAATTCTCAATCATTGCCCCTCTCCTGCATTCAGCCACACGCAACCAAGATTCCCAAGATCTTCCTTAACTCGATCCCTCAAATTTAACATGCATTTCTCTATCCTCATTCTCAATCATGCTGTAATTTCCATCTTTATTTTCGTTGCTAGAATCCCAATTTTTTAGGGTTCAATGATGTCGGTTGGGTGTATGATGACTATTTTGTTACGATTTGAAAATCAATCTGACGTAAACTTAGGCGTCTGACACCCAATTGCCTTCCCCTAATCTTGACTTTTTCTCTCGACCCTTGCATTTTTCAAACACCATTATCTTGACCGTTTCATGGACTTCTTGCTCCATCCCATAAGTGGGAATCGAGGAATACCTGGCTGGTGCCCTGTTCACTGGCCTTAAGATGAACCCCCACCCGGGGTTATAGCTTGTTTGCTCTTGTTTGATTAAACCCGAGCAGGAATTAAAATGTATTCCTCGATTCTTGTAGGATGTCTTCTGATGATGAGACAAACTCCGAGGTCGAGGGGCGTAACTACGACCATGGAGCCCCAACTGAAAGTGAAGAAAGCTTTGAAACTGAATCCTCTAACTCTGAAGAAACCGAGCTGGATGAGGTCCCAACAACCCTCAAAGAACCTGAAGTTGGCATGGAGGAAATTCCTGGAGCCCTACATGAACTAGAAAACCAACTGATCGAGTCCGAACAAACCAACTACGAAGAGGGTAGGTGATCTAGAAATGATCCCCCAAGCACGAGCGCCCCACAATCTAAAAAGAAAAGGCTAGAAGCTCTTAAGGGCAAGCAAATCACGACCAACACGCCTACCCAAATTAAGTGGGAAGACTTAACTTGTGAAGACGACGTATCCACCTGGTTCAACTCGCTGGGTATGGACCCCAAAAACTACTGCGTAAAGGCCTTCGACCTAGACATCGAGAAAAACAGACACAATTTTCAAGGAGATCGCATGGTTTTCTACTTCTATTTCTTCTTCTTGATCTTAAACAACGACCCTTTCCCCGCGATCCGAATTCTTGATCTTAAACAACCGTGAGATTCCTTGTAGCATACACCGTTGCCTGCCGGCTACTCGGGTTTGAACCCAACATGGCTTTACTCAGAAAATTCTTTCTATTTTCTTTAGACAAAAAGAGTGGTCGTATTACTGGCCGATCCAACCCCAATTACTTCAAACTCCTCATCGAAAGCCGCAACAAGGTTGATGCCTGGGACAGAAAAGCCTTGCTCGTTGAATCTCGAGTCGGATGGCCTTTCGCCCCATATCTGGAAGACTTGGAGATTGCTAAATATGACAAGAATGCTTTTTGGGCAGGAGAACCCCAAATAGCCAAAGCATTCAGGAAGCTGTTCGGTGTCAAGGAAGGGAAAAATAGACAAGACTGGGTATCTCTTACATCTGATTCCTCCTTACTCCGCCTGGTCGGGATATTGAGCTGGCCTGTTGAGGGAATAGAATCCAGGGTCATTATAGATGTCGAAGAACCTCACCCATACTGGGGCAGCTGTCATGGAGGAAGATTCCCTAGCGAATGCCCAGACTACGAGTTAGCTAAGACCAACTGCACCCCTGTCTTTTCTCTGAATGGTTTGCATACTAGTTTTTCAATCTTACATTTTATTTCAACCCAAATTTTTACAAACTCTTCATGACTTTTCTTGCAGACATGAGGTGGCTGGAAGATTCCAACAGATTCCTTCAGGCTATGAAGAGAGGTGCCACAATGAGAAACACTCAAATGGGCACCCTAGAGCCTGCTCGTCTTCCCACCGTCCCCATTACAAACACGAGACGTGGGCCGAGTTGAGGACGCAACGAGCCAAGCCAAGCTACCACCCCCGTCCCTTCTGTTGCTCCCGCCCTCATCATTCCTACAGCTACTACCTCGACCATTCCTGCCACTGAAACACAGTCAACAAAGTGGCTTGCCCCCGAACTTCCCACCAATAGGAGAACCAGATCGAGGATAGAAAAAATCGATTATGCTGAAACGTCGAGCTCCCAAGCGCCCTTATGGCAGCGAGATAACTTTTAAATGCCGGAAACCCGGGAACTTGCTGCCAAAATAATTGCCGAGGTAGCCAATGTACCCGACCTAGTCAATATCAATACAAGCAAGCGTGGAGGACATGCTGCCACTGTCAGGCTAGGCATAGTGAAGAGGTTCCGTCATACTAGCATTCGGAAGATAAGTGCCGAGCATTCCAGCTCGGTCCCCATTAGTGAAATAGGGATGTGCATGGCCAAGGTAACTAAGTCCCTTGCTCTGTGATAACAAATAAACCCCACATGTTTTTTGGCTCTGACTGATCTTATCTTTAGGTAACCTCCAAAACTGAGTTGCTATACGACCGGCTCCTTGACAACCTCAAATCCTCCGGCTCGCTAACCGTAGAAAAGAATCAGCTCGAAGAACAAGTCAATACCCTTCGAGCTGAGCTTAAACAGAGCAAAAAAGCCGTGACTATGAAAGTGACCGAGCTTTCAAAGCTGGAGGAGGAGAAGAAGACTTTGGAAACTCACCTCAACTTCTCTAAAAAATCCGAGGAGACTGCTCTCAACAACATTGGGCAGGTGAGGAAAGAGCTCAAGAAAGCACTCAACCAGTTGGAGAAAACCAAGGCAGAAGCATCTGAGAGAGAAAAGAAGCTAAGAGAAGAGCTGTCCCAGCCTGACGAGGAGCAAAAGTAAGCAATCATTGCTGATTATAAGAACTCCGAGGACTTCCAGGCCCGTGTTAAAGATGAGGCCTACCCTTTCTTCCTCCAAGGGGTGCACCACGTCTTAAGACAGTTAGCGTATAGCGGGATGGATATTCGGGCAGAAGTGCTCACTGAATGGGGAACTAACACCCCCTTCTGCCCCCCTGCTCACCCGGGACACGCCTTGGTGCCCTACACTGAGGACGAACTAGTTTTTCTAGCCCAATCAGACACACAACAAGGAGTCGCTGCTTGGACCCTCCGGAGACCGCCGAGGTGACAGTAACAGATCTGATGACCTAGATCTGGATGACCAAGTCACAAAAGGCCTCAACTTTGGCTGCCCATTCCGTCGGCGATGATGGAGAGGTGGTTATAATCGTGGACGTACAAGAGGCCCAAGGAGAAGAGACCACTGCAACTCTATCAGAAATTCCTTCAAACCCTTAAGTTTATTTTCTGGCGTGCGCGCCATGATACTTGTATTCCTAACATTTCCTGCAAAACAATTTAAAATATCTATTAGCATGTAATATTGACATTTCTGTTCTTTTAATATCAATGCTAGTGTTTGCTCATCTTTCAAACGCTCATCCTTTCAATCGAGCAAGCATGTGCCAGACTCGACGAAAATAAAGATGTACGACTCTCGAACGTCTCCTGAATCGAGCAGAAAACAAATCTGCCCGACAAGAGTATAGCCGAGAGGGCAAGCTCGAACACCAACCCTTTTCCACTAACAAAAACCTCTTTGAAGGGGAAAAGAGAATAATCGAGATAACAATTGCATAACACTCGAACACCAACTTTTTAACCCATACGCGTTAAAAAACATAATCGAGATAATATTAAGACAACAGATGAGAGAAGAAATGACGTCCAAAAGATTTATTTATTCCCCCATTGCAATTCAATAAAAGGAAGAACAAACCACTTGCACACTTCCCATCAACGATAATATTTCTTCAAATGATCCGCGTGCCAAGGATGTTTCAGCTCGCTGCCCTCCTCTGTTCGCAACATATAGGTCCCCTCTCTAACTACTCTAAAAACTTGAAAAGGATTTTCCCAATTAGGAGAGAGCTTTCCCCACTCTGCTCGATGATCTGTTGCTTCAATTTTACAGAGGACCCAATCGCCCACAGCAAATGACTGACCCCGAACTCACTTGTCGTGGTGGGCTTTCGCTCGCTGCTTGTAGTTTGTCATTCTCATTTTAGACTCCACACGCTTTTCCTCCAAAAAATCGAGCTCAGCCGTGCAAGCTAAACCATTATGTTCCATATCATAATGTGACACTCTGTGATTCGGCAGGTACATCTTCACCGGCGCCATGGCCTCTGACCCATAGGCAAGAGAAAAAGTTGTTTCACCTGTAGGCCCTCTGACCGATGTTCTGACCGCCCACAAAGCTGATGGCAACTCATCCAACCTATCTACTTGCTTTATTTTCAAGACTTCGTTTGAGGGCGTGCAAAATTTGTTTGTTAGCTGCCTCAACTTGCCCATTACCCTGGGGGTATGCCACAAATGACTATCAGTGTTTCACACGCATCTGTTCGCATGCTTTTGTAAATTTCTCCGAAAACTGAGCCCCATGATCAGAAACTATAGCTCGGGGTACACCAAAACGACACCAAATATGCTCATGCACGAAGTCAATCACGTTGACCTCAATGATAGTTGCCAAAGGCTTAGCTTCTACCCATTTCGTGAAGTAATCCATAGCGACCACCGCATACTTAAACTTCGAGCAAGCTAACGGGAATGGGCCAATTAGATCGATTTCCCACATATCAAACGACCATGATGCCACCACTGGAGTCTGCTCGGTAGAAGGTAACCAAAGCACATCAGCGTAACGCTGACACTTATCACACTGCCTAACATACGTTTCTGCATCTCGCCTCAAAGTAATCCAATAAAAAACCTACAGCCAACATCTTTTCTGCCAATGATCGCTGGCCTGGATGCCCTCCACATTTTCCTTCGTGAATTTCCCCGAGAACACCCTCGGTCATCTCTGGCCACACACATCTGAGCAAAGGCCTGGTATATGACCGTCTGTAAAGGACTTTATCCAGAATAATATATCGACATGCTCGCTTCTGAATGGTCCGTGCCTCCGATTTATATTTGGGCAAAACTCCTTGCTCGATGTAATCCTTTAAGTCATTAATATAGCATTTCACTGCAAGCTTAATGTCCATGATTGCCTCTTTCTCTATCGCCGGTCTCCAAGTATTCGATCATGACCCCGAGATGCAAAAATTGAATTTCCTCTTCAACCATCTTCAATAGATAATCCGCATGCATGTTATCCTCGCGATCAATTCTGACTAGCTCCCAATAATCGAAATCCTTTAAAATTTCTTTTACCATTGTGCAATATCGAACCAGAACAGTATGATGTCCATCATAATCACCCTTGACTTGGTTGAATACCAATTGAGAGTCACAATAAACCACGATCTCACGCACACCGACATCCTGTGCCAGCTCTAGTCCTGCGATCAAAGCCTCATATTCTGCCTGGTTGTTAGATGCTGGAAATTTGAAACGCAAAGCCTTCTTAAATTTCATATCTTACTCGGGTGGGACCAACAAAAGACCTACCCCACTTCCAAGCTTACTAGCTGATCCATCCATATATAACTCCCAGCAATAATCTGGACGAGGTCGCTGAACAGGAACAGGTGTTGAGGTAGTTTGAGGGGGAGTCTCTTCTTCGTCTGAATTGCTAAAACTAGTCTCCGCCATAAAATCAGTCAAAACATGTGCCTTGATAGCTTAGCGAGGTTGATAATCTATCTGAAACTCGGTCAATTCAATCGACCGGGTAAGCAAACGACCAGAAGAGTCTGGCTTATGCAGAATTTTCCTGATAGGCGCGTCTGTGAATACAATGATTGGATGTGCAGAAAAATAAGCTCGAAGTTTCCGAGTAGCAACAACAAGCGAATAAGTCAACTTTTTTGCATTAAAATAGCGCCCTTCCACCGCGGTGAGGGCCTTAGAAACATAATACACAGGCTTTTGGAGATTACATTCTTCCATAACTAGGACTGCGGCCACATCCTACTCTGTGGCCATAAGATACACAAACAAATTCTCACCCATAATCGGGTTACTTAACAGTGGAGGCTGTCCCAGATATTCTACCAATTGCTTAAAAGCCTCCCGACACTCCGTTGTCCACTCAAACTTCTTGTTCCCCCGCAGCACCTTGAAAAAAGGCAAGTATCTCTCCGCGGACTTGGAAATAAAGCGACCAAGGGCGATAATTCTGCCATTAAGCTTTTGGACGTTTTTGATGCACCGAGGAGGCTTCATTGTGATCATAGCCTTTATCTTCTTAGGATTCGCCTCAATCCCTCTCTCGTTTACCATGAAACCCAGGAACTTCCCTGCCTTTACACTGAACACACACTTGCTCATGTTGAGTTTCATGTTATTCTTCCTGAGATTGCCGAAAGTTTCCTCCAGATCGACAGTATGATCATGCCCTTTGGATTTCACGACCATATCGTCAATGTATGCCTCAACATTTCTGCCAATCTGCGAGCTGAAGACCTTGTTCACCATTCGTTGATAAGTAGCTCCTGCATTCTTCAATCCAAAAGGCATCATCATGTAACAATAGAGGCCTCCCACTGCTCGAAATACAATCAATGTTTTATCCTTCTCATTCATCTTCACCTGGTGATATCCTGAATATGCATCGATGAAGCTCAAGAACTCAAAGCCCGCTATGGCATCCACTAGCTTGTCGATGCAAGGAAGAGGATAACAATCTTTCGGGCAGGCTTTATTGAGGTCAGTGAAGTCCACGCACATCCTCCACTTCCCGTTCGACTTTTTAACCATAACCACATTGGCCAACCAAGTGGGGTAGTGAATTTCCTCAATAATATCAGCGCTGAGCAGCTTCTCGACGTCCTCCTTGATCGCTTTGTCCTTTTCCGTGGAATATACTCTAGGCCGTTGCTGAATTGGCTTAAAAACTAGATCCACGCTGAGGCAATGAACTGCAACGTCCTCACTAACCCCCTGCATATGTTCTGGCCGCCACGCGAACACATCCAAGCTGCTCTGGAGCTGTTTGACCAAATTAGCTCGAGCTTCAACCGACAATGCCCTGCCAATCTTTATCTTCTGCCCGGGATAAGCAGAATTGATAACAACTTCCTCAATCTCGTCCTAGGCTGTAAACTCGGGCTCATCCCTCATCTGGAGTGTGTCACACTTCACCTTTTTCTCTTCCTTAGCCTGAGTTTCTGCCTTATCAAGCTGGTCCAGCTCCATATCTGTAGCCTGCTCATCTTGTCCCCCCGACCCCACCATCAACAAAGGACAAGTAATATCTGCCGGACAACGCCTCTCGCCCTGTGCCGAGCTCTCACCAATCACCACAATCGTCAAAGGACCCACTGTCACATGAGATTTCTCTTTGTTACTAATAGTAATTTTCTGCTTGTCGTCCTCAAGAGTCAGCTTCTGCTTCTTCCTTTGAGCATCCCGAACATATTCCAACACTGCCCGGGGCTGACTCTTCAAGACCCCACTCCATGATCAGTATAAAACTTGGCCCGCTGGTGAGGGATTGAAGCAACCATCTGAAACTTTCTCATGCTGGGCACCCCCAAAATTATATTGTAGGGAGATTTCAAGTCGATCACCATGAAGGTAACCTTCTCCACCCTAGTGCGAGTACTCTCACCAATGAAAACTTCGAGCTCGACTGTGCCTTTAACCGGCACCTTGTGATTAGTAAAGCACTCCAAGGTCCCTGCATAGGGTTTGAGGCATTCATCTTTCAGCTATAGGCCTTGAAAACATGAATAATACATCACGTCTCTGCAAGCCCCTATGTCCACCAAAATCCTATGCACGACCCAGCCATCAACCAGAGCAGAAACAATCAAAGACTGCTCCCCAGCCGCATTACTCGCCAATTCACTGCGAGTAAACTGTATCGACTCCCCCCCTGCTTGCAAAGTGGTCGGGCAATCCACCACCTTTGACAAGGAGTAAATCTGCTTGCCGAGCTGGGTAAGCTTAGGCTCCTCGTCCATAATTACATTTATTACCCCTAGAATTGGGGGTGCATCTCTGCGAGGGGCATTCCCCCTATTATTCCCATTTCTTTTAAACCGGTCCAACCAGCCTTCATTGATCAATTTCTGTATGGCCTTCTTCAATGGCCAACACTCCTCTGTCGTATGCCCATAGTCATCATGATAGGCACACCTCTTGGTCCGATCCCGAACATCGACTGTCTCTGGATTCATACGGGAGTACGAGGAAGCTCGTCCCTGATTTCGTATATTATATCTTCCTGCAATGTATTAAGCGGGGTGAGATCACCTTCTCGGAGAAACTTCCTTGGGCGGTCATACCGCGACTTACTTCTGTTATAACCGCCCCCTGCACCTTGGCTGCCATTCCTGGCATTGCTCCCAGAACCCCAACCTCGGTGTTTTCCTTCTTCTTCTCCTTCTTCACGGTCTCACCCGCGCACCACTTCTGAGCCGGCATCAGGAATTCTGCTTGCGTCTTTGGCTCTCTCATACTCAGCTCCGACCTCAGGCCACCTTCACCCTCGAGCAGACCTGTTTCAAAGCATAAAGTGACCTCTTGCTCGGACAAACCAGGGACCTGCTCGAGCATCTTAGTGAACCTTTCCAAATAACTGGAAGTCGACTCATGAGCCCATGTTTAACCTTGGACAAGTCCGCCCTTGTCTTTGTAATAACTCCCGACGTCCTAAAATCGGCCAAGAACTTTGTTCGTAAATCAGCTCAATTATTGATAGATCTTCATGAGAGAGCTCACATCCAAGCCAAAGCCTTTCCCTGTAACGAGCCCATAAAAGCCCGAATATTCAACGCCTCATCTGAGGTCACCAGGCCGATCTGTGATTCAAAAGACATCAACCAATCCATTGCCTTAGTTTTCCCTGTGTACTCTTTGATGTTGGGGAAGATAAGACCATGAGCCGGTGGAGCATTCTCAATCCAATGGGGCCAAAGGACTAGCTGAAGTGCCCAAAAAATTTCCGTCCAAGGCCTTGCCTTGCTCCCACGCTTCCATTCGGCGCTTCAACTCCTTAAACTCCTACTTATTAACGATTACAGGCAAACCACCCACGGGCTGAGGTAGCGCCCCAGGCACAAGAGGGGCCTGTGGGGGACCCATAGCTCCCATAGCTTGAGCTATGCCCATGGCCTGCGCCACTTGTGCCTAGGCCGCATCTGCTGGATCATTTTTCTGAGCATTTTGTGGAGGTAACTCATGCCTGCCTCTGGAGTGGTGTGACAGCTGAGCCTGTAACCTTCCTGGAAAAGGTGTTCATGGACGATGAGCATAGGACCTCCTGGGTGATGGAGTGTGATTCCTGCAAGCATGCGATCTATGCGGGGACGGTGAACGAGGTCGGTGAGCACGTGACCTTCGGGGAGAGGGGGATTTTTTATGACGGCGAGACTGAGCCGAATCCTCCCTTACCCTTGGGTCCAAACGGGAATGAATACTTGGGGCAACCCTGTGACTGGCCCGCCCCTCTTGCTGGCTACGCCCCTTGTTTGACTCCCACTTGCATAATTGTAAAGGAATCTGAACCGAGTGTTGAGGATTCCTCCCGGATCGAGACACACTGGTGGCGTGACTAGGAGCGGGCATGCCTGGAAGTGGCTCCACTTCAATTGGCAATGGAGGTTTGCCCATAGCAATTAATTGCAAGTTCAATTGGTGCATCTGCCCCAAGTATATTGCCCTTTGGCGCAAAGCCTCTTCCCGGAATTCATTAGCCAGGCCAACAGCAGCAACGACACTCATGGCCAAAGAATCCAGACCCTTTCACTGATTGAGCTGGTGACGAGCATCGTGGAGAGGTGGAGGTGGTAGATTGTTATCAGCCTGAAGATTCATGATGGGTGTGGCCGTGTGCACCTCCTCCGACTGATTTCCACCATTAACACCATTCGCCGCCATGACTGAAACTAGTAATATCGTCGGAAAATAAAGTTGCACTAGCAAACTTTCCCGGCAACGGAACCAACTGATACGTCCAAAATAATCTGAGGACACACAATGGGCTTCTTAAACTGGATATCTAGCTTTCAACTTATCCAAAATCTTCAAGGCCCAACCCTGAAAGTCAAACACAAACAATGAACTGGGCAGGGGTTTACCTTGCAAATGCTATCCGGTGTGAGAATTAGTAATCACTCAATTGAATAAACAATTTGACAGAGTTTGACCTTAGTCAAGAAATCACATACCTCCCTCCCTTGATTGGAGGGGTTTTATAGCCTTCATGGGAAGCTAAATAACTCCCCGTTAAATGTCGAAGTGTGTTTGGCGGGCACATTAACTGCCACATCCAACATAACAGCCTCATCTTGAATGCGGAAGCGAGTTTTTCGTAGGTAACTGCCCACGTCCAGGATGACCGTTACTTGCATAACCAAGCATGGTAAGCCTGCTCATTGTACACTTGCCCGCTAGGTGCTTAGCCCTCGTTGTATACTTACTAGTCTGGTATTTAGCCCCCAGCTCTCTCCACGCAACCCCCCAGACCTGAGAAATAAATGTTCGGTCTTCAAATCATGATGATCAAAGTCTGGTCGCTGTCCGCTTCATAACTTTGACTTGGATTGCGGAGTGCACATGTTTCGCTCATGACTAAAGAAAATGTGCCAGGCACGTGACTTATGTCTGGGCCTATTGGGCCGAGTAGTTCAGAATTAAAATATCATAATTGAAGAAAAGGAAATCACAGCAACGAAATGGCAATGAAACGACATTATAACAATGAGAAGATTACCTCAATCTATTAAGAATTCACAGCCATGAAAAGAATGTGTCGGGTTACCGGGGTTTGTTGGGTGAAAAGGTTGAGAGAAAAAGAAGCACAATTGACAATATATGTTTGAGGCGGAACTGGGGGTAGAGCTGTCAAATGTGGCAAAAGCCCGCGGGCATGCCTGCCCTGCCACCCATTAGGGACGGGTTGGGCTGATGTATTAGTTACCCGTTTGGGAAACGGGCTTTTCAGGCTTTCTGCGGGCTGCGGGCTGCCCGCACTTTTTTGCTGCTTATAAAATAATCTTGACCCCCTTTCAACAAATCATGCCTGAATTTGAGTTCTAGCCATTGGATTAACCAACAGGACGTATGGCAGACTATGAAGCCCAAACTTGTAGATTAACTAGTTGCTCAACTTGTCAAGTGCTGGATTCGGTAGAAGCAATTATGTCATTTGTTTGATTTTATCGTTGGCAATAAAAAATGTGTATTTAACACCGAGTCTTGTACTGTTAAATCCTTTTTGACTTTACAGGTCTAACCTATATCCCGGAACACTCTTTAAAGATTAATGCAACTTCCAGCATAGCTACGGGAATTGTCTAAGATAGTTTATCATGCGGAGCAATTGAATAGCACTCGATGATTATCAAGCTGGCCATTACCCTGAGCCCCCGTGAATATATCATCTTCTGGTATGGCCTTTTGAGATTGAGCAGGTTGGTTGTTTCCATGCTTGACATTCTTGATTTTTCTCATCGAAGTCGGAAGGATACAGAAACTGATACGTTATAATTTATAAACCTTGTCCTAGTTTGCGGGCTTACCCGTTTTGCCCGCGGGCTTACGTGGGACGGGTTGGGTTAGGGTTTTTTTAGGACCGTTACGTTTGCGGGCTTTCTCGCCCCGTCCCGTTTTGCAGCATGCTTTTCGGGCCCGCGGGCAAACCTGCCCCGCAAGCCCGTTTTGACAGCTCTAACTGGGGGCGAAAAAGCAAGAAGATAACTGAATGGCAATAAAATCACCGAACGAAAGAAAAAAATGCAAACATAATTATGGCTGAATTACAATAAACTCATGAAATCACTATATAAATAACATTATAAACTCATAAAATCGACAAAAACATTGAATAATTATGGTGAAAGTGTGTTCCCTCAAGTAGCACACTTTTACAGATCCAAAAATCAGATGAGATAAGATGTAAAAAAATCAATTATGAACTCCCCGTTTTTGGAACCACACACATAAACTTGACGCACTTTCGGCATACTTGTCCAAGTACGGAAGAAGTAATTAAGCAAAGAGTAATGTTAGGAAGACTCAATTTATACTTAAACTTTTGCACTCGATGACATGACAGATGAGTTGACTATTATAGGTCCCCATTTTTTTACTTACTTTTTCGCCCGCAGATCCCTCCGTTGACTAGATACCATTCCACGAAATCCCATGTGTCTCTCTCCCTTACTCTCTATCTCCATCCCATATGAGGATTTCCCCATCTGTTGTTGTTCTCCCACCATGGAATTGCCGTTGGAGATAGTCAACTTTGGGAGATCTCTGATAGTACCAAGTGTTTTATAGTGGGCTAAAGAAGCCATCATTAAAATCGCACCTCGACACGTGCATCAAAATCAGGAACCCACTGTCATCTCAGGTGACGTTGCGTTGTTTGAATCTGTTTCAATCATTGATCCTCACAGCTTGCTGTTTGAAGCTTCTGACGATTCAGAATTAAAAAGAGGGAGACTCCAGTCAGTTTGTCAAAACTTGGGATTCTTCTAAGTTAGTTTACGTTTTTTTTTTGTTGAGGTTGTCATGGGTCCACGAATTTCTTGGATTCGACTTGAATTGATCGCCTTTAACTTTTAACTGGTCTTAGAAAATGAATTAGTGGAGGTGATTCAATGGGTTGAATGTCGTTTGAATCATATAACTGACTTAGAATTATTCTATGTTCACAATGCAAAATCTTTCAAGTGTTAGGAAGCAGTATGGTTGTCATATGAACACCTATGCAGAACAATCACATATTGAAAGACATTGAAGATTTTGGTAGGGGTGACAATTTGAGGCAAGACAATACATGATTGATCGACGCGAACACGGACACAAACTTGTCTCAAATTTTTTCTTTGATATTCTTTAATGCTGCATCGGATTCATAGTTATCTTATTTTCTCATTGTAAAAGCAAGTTATAAACCATGGAGTAAGTGTTTCACTTTTTCAAGCTTCCTCTAGAGTAGAAAAAGAAGCTGTGGTAGACACCAGAAAACCATGATGGGTTTGGGCACCTATTTGTTGTATCAGGAGAAGCTTGACTGCAGACATGTTTTACCAAGAGTGCACCATCATGTCAAACTGGATCTCCAACAGCACCAAAGGATGGAGTTGTTCCTGCAGGTGAAATATACATCTCCAGTTCATCCATCAACGATGCCTTGTCTAATGATGATCTATCCAACGAGGAACCCTCGCTGCACGTTGAAAAAGAAGATAACACCTGATATGGAGTATAATGTGGTTACATTTTTGTTCTCCTGTTTCTGTTTTAGTCCTTTTTTCTTCAAGAGGACAAAAGGGACTACAATTTGGTTAAATTCTTCAACCTCTCTGTTGTATGATACGAAGTAAAATTGTGTGAAGGCTTGTCAGACCTTTTTTTCTTTTCTTTCTAAGAGGGAATTCCAGTTGTGTGGTTCTTTTGATTAGCTGAAACTGAAAGTTGTGCTGCAATATGATGATCTTGTGATGATAACATATTTGTGGATTTCATCAATGCTAAGTTGTTGTCCGCTCTCATTTTGGCTCACTTTATACCGAAGAAACTCAATTAAAGGTACAGACTACAGAGAAGATCTCATAGAACATTTGACATACTTCATCGACAATTATTTGAGTTTCATTGGAAAAAAAACCCTTAAATGAAATGATTTCATGCTACTTGATGAGTCTAGAGGGCTCTAGTAATCTGATTGATAACTAACAAAAGTAGAGATAATCCAATCAAGCCAGAAGTAGCATGTTTAATGGTTCTGACCATGTTACATTTTTTATAGAGTTCTTTTTCTTGCTATTGCTTACCATCTTTGTTTACAATCTTTATGAATTTAGGGTAACCAAGCTTTTAAAGACCATGTGTACGAAGACCATGTCAACACAAACTGTAAATGGTGTTTGGAATAATTAGTTTCGTACACAAATGTATAACCGGAGAAGGGCCAAACTTGTTAAAAAAAACAGAACACTCCTTTAAATTAGGTGTGATCACGCTAGACCTAGAGTTTACAGAATTTTAAAAGACTAAAAAAGTGCAAAAGACTCTTTCTTATTGAGCGTGATCACGCCTAACACAAACTTGTCTCAAATTTTTTCTTTTAGAAACAAAACTCCTCCAGCTTAAATGTGGTCACGTCTAAGACACAGTAGTCTTTTGCAATACATGAAATTTTCACCTCTTAATTAATTGGGACTAGGTGTGATCATGCCTTAAAAAATTAGTATCTAAAACTTTCATCTGTCAAAGTTAACATTACAGTAAGACCATACACATAAAACATTTAATAACCATGAATTCATTTTTTCAGTTTCATGAGGAGGAACCCAAAACACGAGTGGCATTAAAATTCACGTTTTAGCTCTACACGTTGCATGCATACAACCAATTTGCGCATCAAGCTTCAAATAAATAAGTTTCGAAGAATAGACTGAGAACTTGAAATGTGCAACACTATATAAACTATTACATGCGTAATGTAGAACATTACAATATTACATAAACTATTTGGTTGATAAATTATGCAGCTATATCATTTTATATGCACTAATTACATGCAAAAAAAATTACAGGTGTTTGCTAGATCACTCCTTTCTTTTTGTCTTTTTTTACCTAAACAAAATGACAATCCTTTTGCGCAACCCAGTAGCAACAGACAACAAATAGGTTGAAGACTTTAACCAAAATTTAGTCATTCTTGTCCTCTTGAAAGAAAACTGAGGACCTAGAAAACAAAACCGAAGAACAAAAATGTAACCACATTCACTCTGTATCTAGAGTTATCTTCTTTCTCAATGTGCGGCGAGGGTTCCTCGTTGGATAGAGCATCATCAGACAAGGCATCACTGATGGACGAACTGGACATGGAGATTTCACCTGTGGGAACAACTCCATCGTTTGCTGCTTCTGGGGATCCAGTTTTAGATGATGGTGCAGACTCTCGGTCCCTGACATTTTATTGAAGGCTCCAGTACATGTCGCTTGTTGTGAAGGTAAGGATCATTTTCTCGTTAACCGGATCAGTAAGTTGCAAGTTCACATAACAAACCACTTAAGGAAACTTTTTAATAAAAGGAAAGAACATAGTTAATTGTGATCCTAGTATTACCTCCATTATGTCCTCTACAATAAGAAAAGGGTGGATCGCCCAAGCTTTCAAGTGACACTAATTATATGTGTAGCATTTAACTTCCTATAATAACCTCATTTAGCTCTTCAACTTTAGCCTATTAAGCAATGCAAAAAAATCAACTTTATACCATAATTTAAACACCACAAAACAACGTTTAGACACTTACAACGATGACAAACTCAATAGAAGTGTTAAGATCGAGCTGAAGCCAAAAGCAAATCTTCACATCTTTATTTAACACAACATAAAAGGAAAAGCTCTGCTAAAGAAATATCTCACCCAAACAGGTTAAGTCAGCATAATTCTTTAACCAAAGCATACTACATATGCATAATGAAATACTCTATTGACATTCTATATTTCCCAGTACCTACATTCAGGGCTTCACTTAACATTCTATATGCCTCAGCACCAACATTAAATAAAGTAGCAGCAAGTCTTCTTTTTTTGTTTACTGTTTTTGGGTTGTTGGGAAAAGAAGAGGAGAATGATAACTTACCTAGTCCCCATGGTTTCCTCTCTACACTAAGTTGCTCTACTTGAAGCTTCTCTATTTCCCGATCTATGGAAACAAGGTTCTTCTCCATTGCTTCCTTCTGTGTCAGTTATTCCTCATTTGCTTTCTTTTTAATTTCAAAATCCTTCCAACAAAAGTCAAATATTTATCACAGCAACTTAATAACAATGAAAAATCTCAGGCTAAAAGAGGGGGGGGGGGGTGGAAGAGACATAAAATATTGGACCTTGATCACGCCTAAAATGTGGTGATCGACCTTGTTGTGTCATGTCCGGGGTCCCGAAAGTGACGTCATGTCGGGGTCGCCGGAGTCGTGGCCCGGCAGTGGTCGTCATGGTAGGATATCTGGCTTGTAATGTCTACAAAATGAAGCACTGTGAGTGGGTGGGGGTGTCCCCACAAACCCTCCGATGTGATAATCAGTATATGTTGTGTATGATCTCTAGAAAGTGAAAATGGAGAGAGTGTATATATGTATGTAAACCGGCGGGAGAGAGAGATGAGTGAGAGTTCCTTGTTGTTTTCTTGCTCAAGTAGAGACTGACCTCAATATGGGGATGTTTCCCCATATTTATACAAATGGGCTACCTTCACATAATTGGGCTTGGGCTCTCCGTTCAGATATGGGCTTGGGCCGATTTTCCAAGTATGTTTTTTTAGTACTCTTTTGGGCTACCTGTTCGGGCCCGATATTTTTGGGCTCTTCAGTAGCCCCCTACTCCTTATCCGTCGTGGCTGACATCGAGGGTAAGGAGTACAATCTGCTCGTAGTTCTTTCTTATGATGCCGATGGTTTCAAGATTTTGCTTTGAATTCCAAAAGAGTGTATGTAGCTGACCTTTGAACCTTGGCAGGGAGCCTTTGTGTATAATTGATCCTTGATTGGCAAATTAGATCTCGATTGGCGAGAATAGGAATGAAAATAAGATATACAGTCCTCGGCAAAAGGTCATAATAAATTTTATCCTCGGCATGGCGAGGACCTTTAAGAAAACCGAGCCATAAGGCCATAATAAGATTTATCCTCGGCATGGTGAGGACCTTCAAGAAAACCGAACCATAAGGCCATAATAAGATTTTTCCTCGACGTGGCGAGGACCTTCAAGAAAACCGAGCCATAAGACCATAATAAGATTTATCATCAGCGTATTTTTTGAAACAAGTATTTCACCCTCGTGAAAGGGATTATTTTTTATGTTTATGCAATGATGAATGAAGGATGCATGTTTTTAGGAACTTGTATAGGTGTATGAAATGCTCATGTGGATGCAGTAATCATTAGAGCCTAGACTCTCCTCGACTTAGCAAGGATGCAAATAGGTATGAGGCGTTAGGAGCTTGGTCTCTCCTTGGCAAGCGAGGAGGTCAATAGGTCTCACCTCGGCAAGCAAGGAGGCAAATAGGTATGACAGGTACTAGGACCCCAAATAAAGTGACCTTGAACAGCAATGTACCGAAAGAAATGACAATGTCGAGCTGGAGCAAGATATGTGGCTCATGTCGAGCGTAGCCACACATGATAATGAAGAAGCATGATGGGACGCTAATGGAGCGTAATGTGCCCATCACCAATAGAAGCTCCTGCCGTAACAAAGATGTCGAGCTGGAGCATAATTTGAATCTCATGCCGAGCGTACCCGTAAATGCTGATGAAGAAGCATGATGGGATGCTGGGGGGAGCGTAATGTGTCCAACACCAATATAAGCTCTTGCCGTAACAATGATGCCGAGCTGGAGCACAATTTGAAGCTCATGCCGAGCGTAGCCGCAAATGTTGATGAAAAAGCATGATGGGATGCTAAGGGAGCGTAATGTGCCCAACACCAATAGAAGCTCGTGTCGTAACAATGATGCCGAACTGGAGCACAATATGAAGCTCATGTCATAACAATGACATCGAGTTGGAGCACAATATGAAGCTCATGACTAGCGCAATCACAAATGCTGATGAAGAAGCATGATGGGTAGAGCTGTCAAATTGGGCTAAAGCCCGCAGCATGCCTGCCCCACCACCTAAAAGGGGCGGGTTGGGCCAATGAATTGGAGGACCGTTTGGGAACGGGCTGCGGGGCGGGGCGGGGACGTGCTTCCCGTTACTTATTGGTATTTATTATTTAATATATAACCTCCTATCAAACCCTAGTTCCTCTTTCACATTGTAATTCAACTTTTAGTTCTTCACTCTTCTTCAGCCTTCACAGCCGTCATCTGCCCAAGACCTCTCTCACTTTCTCTCTCTCTTCACATTGTTCTATCTCTCAACCTTTCCCCCATCGTCTCACACCTCTCTCACTTCGTCGGCCGTCTCTCATCAACGCTCAGCAGCGACTTCGCTGCTCATCGGCTCATCGCCTCTCTCAACTCGGTGCCGATCCGACATCATCCCTCTCACAGGTATCGCCACGTACACATCTTATTTTTCAATTTTCTTTCGATAAGCAGTCTCCCATACATAATCAAGAAAGAGCGAATCAGAATGGACCAAATAAGACTCTTCTTCCCTCTTCAAGCTCGTCCTACTATTCTAGATTGAAGAAAAAGTACTCCATCAATTGAGTGAATCTCTTTCCTAACGCCTTATTTACTCTACTAAAGTAAGGATTTATCTCCCACAAATCCTAGAAAAATGACCCTAGACCTTTCTTGCCATTTTTGACTAAAGAAAGAAATAGTTGACAGATTTCCTTCTCAGCCAATTCAAGATGTTAGTGTGTTGACGACTAGAAGGGATAATTTTTGATTAAATTGTATAGCTTGACAACTATTATTTTGATTTTGGGGCCATCGTTTTTATTTTCAATTCAAATTATTATTTCTTGAGATCTGCTATGCTATCACCCTACTCCAAATTTTATTTTATTTTACTTTTTTTCTTTTCACTTTTGTTTTGTAAGATATGATCTGCTGCCTGCCTTGTAACTTTTAAGATTGAAGTGCATATTGTGAATGCTACATTCAATTTATGCGGGCATGCCCGTTTTGCCCGTGGCCCAACGCGGGGTGGGCTGGGCTAGGAGTTTCAAGAACCGTTGTGTTTGCGGGATTTCCCAGCCCGACCCGTTTTACATCAGACTTTTCAAACCCACGGGTGAACCCGCCCCCGCATGCCCATTTTGACAGCTCTAATGATGGGACGCTAAGGGAGCGTAATGTGCCCAATACCAATAGAAGCTCATGCTGTAACAACGATGCCGAGCTGGAGCACAATATGAAGCTCATGCCGTAACATTGATGTCGAGCTGGAGCACACTATGAAGATCATGCCGAACGTAGCCATTAATGTTGTTGAAGAAACATGATGGGACGCGAAGGGAGCGTAATGTGCCCAACACCAATAGAAGTTCATGTCGTAACAATGATGCCAAGCTAGAGAACAATATGAAGCTCATGTCATAAGAATGATGCCGAGCTGGAGCACAATATGAAGCTCATGCCGAGCGTAGCTGTAAACGCCGATGAAGAAGCATGGTGGGATGCTAAAGGAGCGTAATGTGCCCAACACCAACAGATGCTCGTGCCATAACAATGATGCCGAGCTGGAGCACAATATGAAGCTCATACCGTAACAATGATGTCGAGCTGGAGCACAATATGAAGCTTATGCCGAGTGTAGCCGTAAATGCTGATGAAAAAGCATGATGGGATGCTAAGGGAGCGTAATGTGCCCAACACCAATAGAAGCTCGTGTCGTAACAATGATGCCGAACTGGAGCACAATATGAAGCTCATGTCGTAACAATGATGCCGAGCTAGAGCACAATATGAATCTCATTGCAAAGCGTAATGCAACCAATGCGAACATGTCGTAGAGCTCGATAGAGAGCGATGTGGCCGACACAAGCATGTATGCTATAAAAGCTTGATAGGTCAAACACGAGCCTAGATCAGGAACAAGTATAATACGATGCTCGAGAACAAGTGTGACATGCTCAGGTACATGAACAATATGAAGCATGTGCACATGTATGAAATATAATCTGCAGATCAGGTATAGGTGCGAGCGTTACGTGCTCGGGCATGAGAAATAATAATATGGAGCTCGGGCACTAGCGCTAGCATAGCGTGCGCGGGCACGAGAATAATAAGCTGAGGCTCGGGATTTGACGCGACCATAATCTGAAGCTGAAGCTCTGGCACGAGCATAGCGTGCTCGGGCGCACGAATAATAATATGAAGATACTAAATAATAGTCTATATCATCACTAATAATCCCGGTCACTGGCCATGTGGCTAATATGAATAAAAATGCCCTGAAATTAGCTATAATGACCGTGGGGCCATGCCATACAAAGATGTTGTAGGATCTCATCAGTGGTAGTGGTAGTAGTAGCCCCCCACTTCTTGAGCGTATCCATTGACCGAGAAGTAATAAAGATTTATGTTTGCTTCATGCCTTGGTAGCAGCCCCCCAGTTAATGATTGTTATTAACTACAAGTAGTAAAATGTGGACGCATGGCCTAAAATGTGACCTCGGCGAGACGGGGTAGGCACGTAACCTTGTAAATAATCATGTAATAGTTTGTAGAGGAACAACTCATGTTATTACTCATGGTTGCCGAGGCTGTGCCTGCTTGTATTTTGTACCTGAAAGTTTCAAGAGCATCTTTGTACATGCAAAAATCACGTTTCGTCACAAATATTTTCGTCATACAATGTTTGTCATAATCCACACATATTGATCATATAAGATAAGATTATTTAAATATGCACGGCAAGAATAGGAAACAAATCATTGCAGTGACACGTCGCACCATTAGAAGATAGGATGAATTTATAAGATGCAAGTATTTGGTTGTGAAGCATGAGAGAATGCATGTGTCGTGCTAACATATGATAAGTAGATTGTGCATGTTATCGTATTATATCATCAAATAGTTGCGTACATAATTTTAGCTCGGCTCATAATTTTATCTCGACACATAATTTTATTATCATGTAAGCTCGGCACATGATTTTAGACTACTAGTCAATATCTCGCTCACTCCATAGATTAGCTTTGTGTTTATATTCATCATTAGTCGATCAACATCCTCTTCTTTTTTACTATTAATATATTATTAATATATTATTGTAACATGCTTTTTGAATGACAAAAGAATATGAAATACCAGGTGTATCCATGTATGCCACTGTGCCGAAATGCATTATGATTTTTTTTATTTTTTATTTTATTATTTTATGCTCTATATTGAATGAATCTTTTCCCAAATATTGTTTGAAATAAGAATCATGCGACTTACTTTAATAAAGATGGTCATTATATTATAACTTGTTTGACACACAATTGAATGACAAAACAATATTAAATGCTGAGTGATAGCAGAGGCATTATTAGGAAATGTTTTAATTCATAATCCATAATTTACACAATGTCATGTGCACACAAAAAGTAGCAATGTTCATTTGCAATGTTACTTTGTGATTTAATAGTTACGTGTTGTTATGGAATATCATAACTTACAAGGGACCACACAATACACAATGATAAATGGTAGTCAGCATGTGAACTAATATCAAGGTGGCAGGCTTGCATGGAAAGCAAGCAATTTTGACAATGATAGAGCAGTAATAATAACTCCTGACAGAGAGCAGTTGTCGAAGACCAACAACACGCTAAGTCTAATTGATGGGAATATGGCCGACAAGTGGAGCGATGGTGAAGCTTCCAACTGCTTTAGGCAGCGCATGGAGAAGCGTGGTGGCTTCGTTAGAGGCGGTCCAGGTGGTGTCAGACTCGTATGAGTCAAGCACACCAACTCGACGTGTTCACTTGCCGCTTCGTGCGCTTCTTATTCGCTCAGTTCACAACAAAACTTGTAAGACATCATTCATTGATTGTGGCTGCAATGGTGGTTTTTGGCAGCTTCTGGTGGCGTAGCTGTCATATGTTGGAGTCGTTTCCGGTGGTCTTCGGCTCACCTGGTCAAGTCGCAACTAGTGGAGTCGTTTGTTTTTCATTTGGACACCGGCACTGTGTTGATCTGCTTGGCCGAAGCTTCGTCAGTGCGTTACCATGTAGTACCGCCTCCACAACTTTGGACGACACGTGGGGAAGCCTAGAAGCTCAGATGAAGGTGATTTTTGCACTGTCGTGCTCGTATGCTTGGGGCGCATCTAGTGGTGGCCTCAGCTTTATGTTTCGTTTTTGTTTTCATTGTTGGAATATTGGGGTCAATATGTAGGTGAATGGTTAAATCACTACAAAAGAGTCTAAACCCACATTGAATATATACTAGAAAGTGTCCTAGTTTATATAGTGGGAGATTATAGAGAATAACATTTAAGTTACAAGCCATGTAGCCATGTCTTGCGCACAACCTAGCTTTGCTAGTCGTTGGTTGGACAAACGCTCACGCATTCGCACTTGCTCGAGCCCGTGCACATCGCAAAGTTTGCATTAGGCGCTTTCGAGGCGCACTTCGCCCTTGCGCATCGTCGCGAAGGAGCGATTGGAGCCTTTCTGTTTTTATATAAGAATTGGAAGGGAGGTTTGAGCCATTGGTAGGTATGACTGGTCGCTGGACCAACACACCCTATGAAGTGGTGGATGGCAGTCAGGCTCGGTGCAGTGCACATCCCTGTCCAGATTCATGGTAAGCCTTTCTGTTTTTATATAGGAACTGGAAGGGAGGTTTGAGCCATGGACAGGCATGACTGGTCGCGGACCAACACACCCTTTGAAGTGGTGGGCGGCAGTCAAGCTTGGTGCAGTGCACAGCCCTGTCCAGATTCATGGTAAGCTCGACTGAAGAGGCACAACTCTTCGAGTTATGGGCAGCCGTCACTCGAACAGGCACGTCCAAGTTCACTAAACATGCCACGGGTTGCATCCTCTGTGAATAGACTCGACCAAGGCTATATAAAGATCCCTCTTCCAGTCATTCAACTCATCGAAGTACAAGTAAATTCTCTCAGTCTAACATCCGAAAATCATAAATGTTGTTCACTAAAGAAATCCAGTTTTCTTTTACTCATTATTCCTTCTCCCGTTTTATGAAAGATTGAAGAGCAAGTCAGCTAATTTTTGGTTCGTCAATCAAAGGTTAGTAAGTGCAAGTCTAACTATTAGTCCCAAAGGGCACAATAATAAGCTAGAACGGGGGGTTGAATAGCTTATTAAACACTTAAAACTTTTCGTAATAATTCCTAAAACATGTACTTGCAATCTATTGAAGAGATTGAAGTAGTGGAAGACTTGCAAGGAGAAACAGATCAAGTCTGCCGGTGAAGCACTACCGGTAGACTTAGCTGATTACTTAAGTTTGCTGCTAAAGGAATAAGTTAAGAGAATAAAGACAGTATAAAACAGTAATCAACAGAGGAAGACGAACACATGTATTTTGAGATGGTTTGCACTATAATGAGTATTACGTCCACCACCAAGGCAGACAACCTTGGATTTAAATGTGCACTATATTTTCCACTAGTTATATTACAGAAATATCCAATTCGTGTACAAAATATTTGACTTGTGTTTAGGGGTGGGGGAATTGAATATCTAGAGAAACAAAATATTCAAGGTGTAGGAGAATAGTTGAAGGGTACAACAGTAAGAAGCAAATTATTAAGAGTTGATGCATATCTTCTTGTTGTTGTTGAGGACTTTGTTGATCAGTTAATGATCTCTTGAATGCACTGAGTTAAAGACTTGATGTTGTTGAATAGATTCAGAGCATTATTTTCTTCAATCTTCAATGGCAGAATTTATAGCTGAGCATCCTTGAGACCGTTGGGGAAGACGAAGTGAGAAACAACTATATTAGGTTAATTGCATTAAATGCCTGGAGCTATTTTGTTGACTTCATCTTCAACTGAAACTGATCAGTGAATGGTGAAAAGTGGTTGCAACAACTAGTAGGTGGGCGACAGACAAAGTTGCAGACCTGCAGTAGTTGGTACAGTCTGTTTGAGTCAGCTGTGCACCTACTCTGCCAACTTTCAGGAGGTGAAAGTCTTCATGCTTTTTCAGAAAAGCTGGAGGGGCGTGTCTAAGAAATCAAAAGCTGATTTGAAGATGGATTAATTCAAATTCAAACTAAACAAAGCTGAATTAAATAATCCACTTGAGCTTGAAATCCGGATGACCTGGACACGTCATGCTGTCTGAAGAGCAGTCAAGGTCTGCTGGTGAAGGCTGCATGAAGTCTGCTGATGAAGCCTTCTGCTGAACCTTGTGAAGTCTAAAACTATTCTAAAGGCAAAGTTCTATACATAGTTGTCACGCTAACTGACACGCAGCCCATTTCGCCACTAAGTATAGAACCTAACGTAATGAATGAGCAAATGTAAATTAAGATACATCGAGAAACAACAATCTCCTCCTATTTGCATCTGGTCATCATTACTTACAAGTGAGGGCTATGAAGTTTCTAGGATAGATAATAGCATGTCAGATAAATACTTTTTAAGTTTTATAACAACAGACATACCTCTATAAAAAAGAACACCTCAAATGTAACAGCTAATCTAAGTGTTTACAACAGAAGAGATTTGAAGGAACAAGCACACAGATTAGAGTAAACAGTTCAAATGAATTTAAACTGGATGTTTAAGTTCTTAGCAAATATTCGAATTAAATAACAAGAATTTAAACGGTAGACAATTTTATTTTATTTTTGAAAAAAAGAAACTTTTGTATTTCAAACAAGAAGTTTAATTTGTACAGAGTTTTCAAAAAATAGATACGAAGGATAAGGATAGAAAGATATAAGTTACCATGGCCTTTTTCATTTTCCTTTGGCTGCTCTGTGAGCTGTTTCTTTTTCTCAGCGTTGGCGCTCGAGTTCTTCAACTCTTCTGGTGTAGTCTTCATCAGCAGAGCTTTGTTGTCTGGTGGAGCGAGAACGATAGTCAAGTTCTTCTCGTGGCCTGTTGTTCTCGTCCATCAGAACTCGGTTCATTGACCGCTGATGAGCACAAGATTTCCACGATTTTTTCCGGGAATTTTCTTTTATTTTGTGCTATTTTTGAATTAATTATGCTTTGGAAATATTACTATTTGCGTTTTTGTGCTTAATGTAGGTTTTCATGCATAATCGTGCTTTTATACGGCGTTTAGCATGAAGTTCGAGGCAATTCCGGGCTTTATAAGTTGAATTGGAATTTTTTTGGTCAATGCCCGTTAAGTCCGTCAAGGTTCCAAGGCATTCAGAGGCTAACAGAGGCTGAAAATATTAACAGAGGACTAATCTGTGAAGCCTGGAGCAAACAGGAAAGCGGCGCCAAATGCTGAACCTTCAGGGGTACCGGAGCAATAAACAGAAAATGAAGGGCAGCCGCCGCAATTGCATACAGGCCCCTGTGTGCTGTCGAAGACCCGCTGGCGCCACGTGGCGCAATCTTCCGCTTCCCCTCCACTAACGCGGCCCGCGGTCTTCTGCACGAATCCGGGTATGACCCGCGTTCCTCTCCAGCCACTCCAGCCCATCAGCCCACCTTTCATGCCCACCTTACTCTCTCACTCTCATCCGTTTCCAGCCTGGAGCGACCCGCGATGCCCTCCTTGGTTCAGCCCAGCTCCATGCCGCGACCCAGCCCCTTTTTCTTGCCTTTTTTGCCCCTAATTTTCCTATGTGCTGCCCATTATACCCCTCCTTCCTTGGCTGCCCCCTTGTGCTTCCCTTCTATTATTCCAGTAACCTCAATTTCGAATTAAACAGCCCCATTTACAGGCATTAGCCCTAAATGGGGCACCAGCCCCCATTTCTCCCAAAATCATCCAAAATCTTTGATGCTTGATCACCATTGAAGGTTTGGAACATCATTTCAAGGGGCAAGGACGCAAATGCAAAAGATTTCAACCCCGGATTCGAGCAACATTGGTTTAATTCTTTCATCCTATCTTTTGATAAATTGTTGTATATTCTTGGGATGATTTATTTTGTAGTTGTTGAATTGGTTGGTGCTTAAAATATTTATGAAAATGCAATTATTTTCTATGTCCAATGTAGTGTTTTAATTTAATTTATTTCTTTATTTAGTACACAAGCATGTTGGTTATTATTTTTTGAAATTAATGCTTTTAATTATCTGGCCAATAATTAAATGATTTTAGAAATATTTAGGATCCGCGAGAGCTACCTTTATATTTCGGACCAATCAATTTAATAGTTGGTGTTTTGTGACACACACCGATAGCCGTAATGAGACTAGATTTGACACGCGGTCAAACCACCTTAGCCATTCGCGAGGTCGGAGAGATTAGGGTTAACTATAAGATGCGAAAGCCCGTAGTTAGCCAATTTAGTTGTCTCGGCTACCAACATGACTTGTAGAAAAATATAGAGAGTTTCTTTTTGCGAAGTATTACCCATGCGCTTGGTTATTATTGTGTGTGCTTCATGCTTTTAATGGCGTAGCGAACCATTAGATGATCACTAGAATGATAGGATACTGGCGAAAGCCCTTCCTATTATTCGAAAATCACAATAGTAGTTTGCGTGGCGTGAGACCGAAAGGAGATCGCGCGTAGATAGTCTTTGGATGCTTGTTTACACATGCATTTATTTTCTCCCCTGTGTTATGTGTTGCGATGATATGAGCCCGTAACAAGGTTGAGAGATAGCTAGATTTGCTATACGTAGCGAAAGCCCGTAGCGAATAAAATAGCGCGTCCGACTACCAAAACTTGAGTTAAAGAAAAGCAAAAAGAGAATTAAATTAAGCACCGGCTAGACTAGAAATAATGCGTTCCAATATTTTTATCTTGATTTGTTGTTGCCAAACCACCTTCGCAGTAGTGTAGATTTTAATTGCTTTCTAGGTTGTTTTTATTTTTAGATTTTAATTTAATTTCTTTTCGCTCAAATATAATTAGTTAGCATAATTTCGGTACTTAGTTGGAGTGAGAATTTCGTGCATTCCTCGTGGGATCGACTCGTACTTACGTACTTTATTACTTGATACGGCCGGGTAATCTTGCCCGAGTTGCGTTCGCGCACATCAACCGCAGTTGTCTCTCCTCTGTGATGGCCAGATCACATTCGCACTTGGTCGTAATGCGATCATGAGCTACATCGAGAGCTTGATTGTTGGGCTGAAGCACCGGAGGGCGTCCGTGACCCAGGTGGAGGGTTATGCTGTGAAAGAGCTGGTAGAAAAGAGTTGAGCAGAGTCTGACACACTCGTTGCGTTGAGCCTTTATATTGATTTTTAGATCGGTAGACTCGTGTCTGACCTCCCCAAACTTGGTCCAGACACCCTCTTGAAATTGACGGAGGATGACGGTATTCCTGTCGGCAGTCCTGGATGATGCAGTGGCAATTTCAGCAGCAGCTGTGGAGATACTTGTTAATTCTCCTAGCCTGGTGTAGATGGCATCCAGGCGGCTCAGGATTTCGTTGTTAGCTGGGCGGGACGAAGAGGGGTCGAGGTCTACTTGAATGGGCTCAATACCCACAGACAAGGCGGCATCGGCAGTGGCAATAGGGTAGAAGGGCTGCTAGAGGGGGACAGTTCTAGAGTTGGAAGTGGAAGATGAATCGGTTGTGGGAAAGGTATGGGTAGAGGAAGAATTAGATTTGGGTGGTGATGAAGGAGGGGTAGGGGGAATCTCAATATGTGTTTGAATGATCACAGCTATTTGAAGGGGTTAGGTAGGGGGTCGTTTGAGAACCAGAAGGAAGGAGGGGGATATGCAAGGGCTTCTGGTCTCAGAGGGGTAGGTTCAGTTGGAGGGGGAGTAGGTGTGGTGAAGAGGTCTGCTACTGACGAAAGTTCAAAAATGAACTCCGTAGCAGCAGAGGAAAGGGTAGGGGAAACCAGAGGGTTAGGATGAGAGGAATTGGTAGGGTTCGTTCGGATGGTGTAGAAGGGTTGGTTTGGGTAGGAAAGGTTGAAGATGGGGTAGATGGGTTTAGAGAGTAGTTGAAAGGGGAAGGAGGTGTTAGAGTTGGTGATCTGGTATGCTCCTCCTGGGGGATAGACTCCTCCTGAGGGATAGATACTCCTCCGGAGGGTTAGGCTCCTCATGAGTAGATGACTCAGTAGGATTGGTTGTAGAAAGGATAGGTAATTGTTGCCAGCAGACTTCCTTTTCTGCCTCAGCGGCTGGATTGGAGATCCAGAGGCTTCATCGGCATCGATGAGAGGGTCTGTTGGTGGCTTAGTCGGTAGGCCTTTACGCAATCGCCTGCGTTTAGGCTTAGGTGAGAGTGATGGTTGGTTAGAAAAGGGTTTGTGTTTAGGAGTTTGGGATGGTTGGGGAGTGGAGGTTGTTGGTTCAGGCTGGGATGGCTTGGGAGAAGAGGTTTGACCAACAGCAGTAGAGGAACTGCTAGCAGACTTTGCATGTTTACCGGTCTTCAGTTCTTTCAGTATCCAGGCTGCTTGAGATTCTTCCGTTTCAGCTTCTAGCCTGGCCTTGGCATCTGCCTTGGTCTTGGCACGGATGTCAGTTAAGAGTTCAACCTCATCTGGTGAGAAACCAGTCTCCTTTCTGGTCTTCGCAACCTTGACGTGTTTCCAAATGTGCTCAGACTCATCTGCCAGCACCCTTGCCTTGTGCGCAAAGTCTTTGTCAGTGGTAGAGGTTTTCTTCTAAACCTTTTATCGAGCAACACGAATAGCTACGCTGGCAGCATCTTATGCGTCCATGTCGAATAGCATGACCATCATAGGGGTTGGTTGTGCCACCTTTTCAGCAGCAATATTGGGGAGCCCTCTTTGCTGCCTCCTCTTATTCTCGTGATCGACGTATTTGTTGAGGAAGGTAGCAGTCAGTTGTTTGTATTTTGTCACGTTTGTGAGCTCTTCTGGCTTAACGGCATAGTTGATCTCTGGTGTATCCCTTAGCAGAGAATTGATTAGCCGGACAAAAGGCCTCTTGGAGTCAGGGTTGTCCTTCACTGTTGCAATATGGTTGCGGAGCTTTTTGAAGATAATGGCGTCGAGATTGAGGTGAGTCCTATGGTAAATGGCGCTTGAAAGGTTTAGTTGCTGAGCGGTGAAGATGTCATGGGAGTCGTTCTTGAAAAGTAACGACTTGTCCAGCAGATGACTGGAAGAGTAGACGTCTAAGGGAAAGACGTTCCTCAGCATTTTTCCTTGAGGTTCCCTTGGGGTATTTGTTCCCCTCATTGCTTCACAGGCTTTGTTAGCCTCAACAATGGATAGCTCACTGTCTCCGCCATAGTGAACTCCAATGACTTTGGATATGACCTTGGCAGACAGCGAGAAGGGACGTCCACGAATCCACCATCGAATAACAGAAGGTGTCTTGGGGTTGATCTTCATTTGCTGGTAGAATTCTTCAACGAGGAGGTTGTTGTAGTCTTCGTCATGAAGATAGAAGAGGGGGAGAATCCCAGACTCATTCATGTCATCGCATATTTTTGTTCCGGCGACGAATGTGCGAACAGTCTTTAAGTCAATGCACATGCCCAGGAGGTATACGTTCAGTGCCAGCTCCTGAATGATGTCGTGAGCGGCAAGATAGAGAGAGAACCCAGGAATGTTGACGGAGGGATCAGGATGAATGACTTGTTCAGGGTCAAGTACCTTCCTTTTGCCGATTTTTGACTTAGCATATGATTTTACCTACAAAAGCAATTTTAGAAATTAGGGCTTTTCACTTTGACAGAATAAACAATCAAAGATTTCTCCTTTTTAAAAAAAAAAAAAAAGAAGATAACTTTTCAGATGGAAAGTTGAAACCCTTGAACACTTTGAGAGTCAAACATAGAGAAATATCAATAATTAATTGAAGGAATAATTATTTAGCGCACTGAGAAAACCATTGGTTTCAAGGTTTTGAAATGGACAGCAATGGCGGAAACTATCAGGATACGCAAAACGTCCTTTCAGATTCCTCAAAGAAACGACTCAAAAGAAGAAATTTAAGCATAAAATCATAAGAGAATAATCTAGAGAGTATCGTAAAGCTTACCATTGTTGCTGTAAGGGAGAAAAAGAACAAAGAATATTGGAAGCAGTTGTAGAGACGAACTAAGGGTTTGAGTAGAGAGAGAATGATTGAGAGAGAGAGAGAGAGAGAGAGAGAGAGAGAGAGGGTTTGTGAAAGTTTTGAAAAAGGCGATTCAAAGTCTATTTAAAGGAGAAGAGTCACTTTAGAGAAAATGTCTTAGATGATTGACATGTGTCTCTCATAAGGCTTTTGACTTAAGATATTTTCAATTTAAACAGTGAAAAGTGACTTTTAACCCTTTAGCCTTTTTAGCCCTCTACTAAACAGTTAACTGAAATACTAACCTGGTTTTAACGATGTTGAGCTAAAACATTAACAAAGTTAGTAACAGTTAATGTCTGCCAATATGAAAGAAAAACCTTTAAACTTAAAATTTAAGCTGTAGGATCAATCATATCAAGATTTCTCCTTAAATAAGCAAACCTGGTAGCATCCAATGGCTTAGTGAGAATATCAGTCAATTGATGTTCAGTTGGAACATATTCCAAATTGATGTTACCTTTTTCCACATGATCTTTGAGGAAATGATAGCGAATATCAATGTGCTTTGTCTTGGAGTGCATCACTGGATTCTTTGAGACTGAAATTGCAGAGGTGTTATCACACATGATAGGACAATTTGCAGTCTTGATGTTGTAGTCCACGAGTTGTTGCTTTATCCAAAGTAGTTGAGAGCAACAGCTGCAAGCAGTGTATTCTGCCTCCGTGGTTGAGTTTGTAATTGAACCTTGCTTTTTGCATGACCAAGAGACAAGTCTATTTCCAAGAAATTGACAGGTCTCACTGGTGCTTCTTCTGCTTACTTTGCAGGCTGCATAGTCTGCATCTGAGTATGCTACTAGATCAAAGTTGTTCCTTCTTGAATATCAGATACCTAGATTTGTAGTTATTGAAACATATATGATGATACGTTTTGCAGCAAGCAAGTGTGATTCCCTTGGATTTTCCTGAAATCTAGCACAAACACAAACAACAAACATAATATCAGGTCTACTGGCAGTAAGGTAAAGAAGTGAACCTATGATTCCTCAATACTTGGTCATGTTATTTTGCTTTCCCTTCTCATCTTTGTCAAGATGGCAGTCGATAGACATTGGTGTCTCGAATCCTTTAGCTGAATCAAGACCAAATTTCTTGATAAGTTCCTTTGCATATTTGGTTTGGCTGATGAAGATCCTGTCTAAAGTCTATTGAATCTGAAGTCCTAGAAAGTAGGTGAGCTCTCACATTATGCTCATCTCAAACTTGCTTTGCATCAGCTTCTCGAATCTTTTGCTCATGCTTTGATTTGTAGATCCAAAGATGATGTCGTCCACATAGATTTGTACCAAAAGAGAATGACATTTGTGCTTGAGGATGAACAGAGTTGTGTCTATTTGTCCTCTCACGAATCCTTGTTCGATTAAGAACTAGGATAGAGTTTCGTACCAAGCTCTGGGAGCTTGTTTGAGGCCATATAGTGCTTTCTTCAGATGACATATTTGATCCTCTTTGACTTGTATGACAAAACCTGGAGGTTGTTCAACATATACTGTTTCTTAAATATCACCATTGAGAAAGGCACTCTTTACATCCATCTGATATACCTTGAAGTCCATGAACGACGCATAGGCCAGAAAGAGTCTGATTGCCTCTAATCTAGCAACAGGAGCAAATGTTTCATTGAAGTTAATTCCTTCTTCCTGTCGGTAGCCTTGAGCGACCAGTCTAGCTTTGTTTCTGGTGACATTTCCGTCTTCATCTCTCTTGTTCCTGAATACCCATTTGGTGCCTATGGCTAGATGGCCAATAGGTCTTTGGACTAAGCTCCACACTTTGCATCTTTCAAACTGGTTCAGCTCCTTTTGCATAGCTTCAATCCAGTAATGGTCTTCGATAGCTTCATCAATCTTCTTAGGCTCGATTTCAGACACGAATGCGAAGGCAAACATAGTCTTATTTCAAACACTACTTCTCGTACGAACTCCTGAGTCAAGATCACCAATGATTTGAGAGATGGGGTGATCTCTTGTTTCAATAATGGCTGGAGGAAGATCAATTCTGGAGAGTTCTTCCCCTAAAAATTCTGGAAAGTGTAGAGGAGATTCACCAAAATCGGGTTCAGAAGAGATATGATCTTCGATACCTTCATTTTCTGGTGAGCAAGAAGGATGAGTGATCTGCAAAGGTGTTTGGGGTAGAACAGAAGAGATAGGATCTGGGTCAACAGAAGGGTTTGAAGAGGTACCAGTAGAGTTAAAGTCTGCTGGTACAGGATTAGCAAATTTCGAAGAGTCTGCAGTTTGAGGATTCTGAGGTGGAGAAGAAGTAGAAGCCTGATTTGTACCTGTCTCAACAGCATCAGAAACATCAGTAGCATTTGGAGCCACTCATGGCTCTAGTAAATCATATTCATCAAAAGTAACATGCACAAATTCTAAGATTTTTAATGAAGTTTTGTTAAAAATACGAAATGTTTTTGAATGATTGGAATAGCCCAGAAAAATTCTTTCGTCTGATTTTGAATCAAATTTACCTCTATATTCTTTTCCATTATAAAGAATAAATATTTACATCCGAAGATGTTGAAAAATCTTATATTTGGGGCTCTTCCTCTCCATATTTCATATGGAGTTTTATTATGAAACTTGTTTACCAAGGATCGATTTTGAGTGAAACATGCAGACTTGACGACTTCTGCCCAGAAGTATTTCAGAAGTCTAGCTTCTGCCAGCATAGTTCTTGCAGCTTCAATGAGTGTTATATTCTTTCGTTCAGCTACACCATTTTGTTAAGGAGTTCCGGTAGCAGAGAAGTTGTGGCCAATCTCGTGGTCATCACAATATCTTTCAACACCGTTGTTTTTGAATTCGGTGTCGTTATCTGATCTGATGTCACTTATGTCTTCAAGCTTTTGAGTTTGAAGTCTTCTGAATAGGGCAGTGACTAGATCATATGTCTCATCTTTTGATGTCATAGTTTCGATCCAAGTGAATCGAGAGTAGTCATTAACTACCACAAGTGTTACTTGTCTCCAGAGATGCTAACGGTAGTGATTGGTCCAAGAGATCCATGTGCAGAAGTTGAAGAGGCCTAGAAGTTGACATAACAGACTTGCTCTTGAAGGAAGACTTAGAGAGTTTTCCTAGCTGACAAGCTTTACACCTTCTGTTGTGGTCGGCAGACACCGTAGGTAGATCTTTGACAAGCCCATCTTTAGAGAGCTTGGAGAGGTACTTGAAGTTGAGGTGACTGAGATGCTTGTGCCAAAGCCAACTGTTATCGCGAATGTTGTTAGCAACTAGGCAAAGGATGAAGGATCTCCCTAGAATGTTTAAGTCTACGACATAGATGTTTCCTTGTCTATTGCTGGTCAGCAGAGTTGAGCAGGATTCACGATCTTTGATGAGACATTAGTTGGAGGAGAATTGGCAGATAAAACCTTTGTCACAGAATTGGGATATGCTCAGAAGATTATGCTTTAAGCCATTTACTAGAGAAACTTCGCTGATAGAGAGACTTCCTCTAGTGATTGAGCCATATCCAATCATTTTCCCTCTTGCACTGTCGCCAAAAATTACCATAGGACCTTTAGCCTAGGCTATTTCTGAGAAAAGACTTTTGTTCCATGTCATGTGTCTTGAACAGCCACTATCGAGGTACCAGATGTCTTTATCTTCTGAATCTATATCCATGAAGCAAATCTAAAAAAAAAAATCAAAGGAACAATGTCCCTTTTATTTTCTTTTGGGTCCTGAGGATTAGCAACCTTTTGGGACCCATACCTGCCTAACCTTGAAAGAACTAGGTCTCTCAGATTTTGGTGTGAACCTTAACAGGCATTCTGGGGCCAGATGGCTTAGACAATTGCAAGAATGACATAGATGAAATTTCCATGGAGGATTGTGATCAGTTTTAGCTGTAGAGAGCTTATGACTTTCTTTCTTTACAATAGTCCTCTTGGGCTCAGCATGCTTGTTGACAGTAGGCTTAAGAGGTTTCTTGTGAGTGTTCCTTTGTCTATTAACAGCAAACATAGCCTCGGCTGATCTGGTGTTAACAATTTTAGGAGCATCCATTTGAACTCCTTTAAGTTTAGTGTCAATTGGCTTGGGAGCTTTGGCCATTTCATAGACAAACTTGATGGGTACCAGCAGAGATTTCGTAGGTCTATCACCAGCAGACTTTGCCTTAGCAGAGCTGTTGTTGGTAGACTTTGATTTCTCTACCGTTCCTTTTACAAGCTTCTCATCAGAAGCGACTTCTTTGGTTTTCCCTTTGTGAGCCTTGGGGTAAACATATAGTACACTTGTATAGCCAAGTCCATTTTTACCCTTGTTACCAAAGGTCTGTTTGGAAAAGGAAAGATCAACAACAGTCTTGGAGAATTCACCTTTCTCTGTGGCAGACGAGCATGCTAGGTTGGGCTCATCATTATAGCCTAAGCCCGATTTATCTCTACTTGGCTTTTGGCTAGATATGATTCCTTCAAAGGTTTCCTTTGAGCTGTTCCAGGAGTTAATTGTCTTTTGCAAGGCAATTTTCTCCAAGTCTAGCCCTTTAATGTGCTCAACTAAGCAATCAACATTGTCACAAAGGAATTTGTTTTCTCATTTTAGCTTGATACTCTCTTGTTGACAACTATTAAGAGTTTGAATCTCAGCTGCCAGCAAAGATTTCTCAGCAGCAAGCTTTTCATAGTTCTTTGTGAGTTTTACATAGGCTACTCTGAAGGAGTTGTACTCTTCAAGCATCTCTTGATTATCTTTGAGCAGTTCTTCCTTACTGAAGCTTTCACAGTTGGTTTCAACCTTTACGAAGGGACTAGGTGAGATTTCGACTTCATGTTCAGAGTCATAGATGAGACTTGATTCATGAGCTATTAAGCATATATTGGCTTGCTCACAATCGTCCTCATCCTCTTCTGAATCTATCTCAAACCATGTAGCAACCCGTTTCTCTTCAATGTCCTCAGCTAGCATACCCTTTTGTTTTTGAAATTTCTTATAAGGAGGCTTTTAGTATGCTTCAAATTTTGGCTTCGGGCATCTTGAAGCAAAATGACCAGGTTTTCTACAGTTATAACACATGAGCTCATTGTTAGATGAGCCTTCAGCAGTTTTTCTAAGAGGCTGCTGGTGTGTGTCCTTCCTTCCATATTTTGTAAATTTCTTAAAATGTTTTACAAACATGACAAACTGTTCATCAGAAAGAAAATCATTTTCACTGGAGGAAGTAAAGGGTTTGTCATCAACTGGCGTTACTTCTTGAACTATGGCTGGCAAGGACAGAGTTTTGAACTGCTTGTCCTGCTCAAGAGCTTGAGTAACTTCGAGCTCGTAAACCTTCAAACTTGCATAAAGACTACGAAGAGTCATTTCATTTAAGTTTTTAGATTCTTTCATGGCGGTAGTCTTAACATGCCAAAGACTACCTAATAAGCTTAGAAATCTCATGTTCATTTTTTTCTTGTCATAAGTTTTACCTAGAGAAAAGCAATTATTTATTACCTCACTGAAGCGATCGTATGCTTGTCTCAAGGTCTCCTTAGGATCCTTTTTGAAAGAGTCAAATTGCTGGATGAAGGTGTATTTCCTGTTGTCTCTTGTATCTTGGTCTCCTTCCAAGTATTCGACAAGAGCCTCACACATCTCTTTGGCAGACGTACACCAGATCACTTGCTGGTAGGTACTGGGGTGTCTAGTGAGCTTGTAATGATGTTTATCGCTTTACTGTCCAGCTCCACTAGTCTTCTTTCCTCCTTAGTCCATTCTGTTTCTTCTTTTGGAACTTCTGGAGGATTTCCACCAACGGTTGCCAGAAGATTCGGCTTCATTGGTACATGACGTCCTCCTAGCACACACTTCCATAACTTGTTGTCAATAGAATTCATGTGACACCTTATCTTATCCTTCCAAACATCGAAATGGCCTTCGTCCAATATTGGGACGTGGTTCACATTTGACGTAGGTAGCATGTAATGTGTTTGTGCCATTGGATCTTTATCTCTCAAGAGTTTAATCTTGGACAAACTTGTTTTCGAAGAGTTTTGCTCTGATACTAATTGTTAGTCCCAAAGAGCACAATAATAAGCTAGAAGGGGGTGGGGTTGAATAGCTTATTAAACACTTAAAACTTTTCATAATAATTCCTAAAACAAGTACTTGCAATCTATTGAAGAGATTGAAGTAGCGGAAGACTTGCAAGGAGAAACAAATCAAGTCTGCTGGTGAAGCACTATCGGTAGACTTAGCTGATTACTTAAGTTTGCTGCTAAAGGAATAAGTTAAGAGAATGAAGACAATATAAAACAGTAATCAACAGAGGAAGATGAACACATGTATTTTGAAATGGTTCGCACTATAATGAGTGTTACGTCCACCACCAAGGCAGTCAACCTTGTATTTAAATGTGCACTATATTTTCCACTAGTTCTATTACAGAAATATCCAACGGATCGTGTACAAAATATTTGACTTGTGTTTAGGGGTAGGGGAATTGAATATCTGGAGAAACTGAATATTCAAGGTGCAGAAGAATAGTTAAAGGGTACAACAGTAAGAAGCAAATGATTAAGATTTGATGCAGATCTTTTTGTTGTTGTTGAGGACTTCGTTGATCAGTTAATGATCTCTTGAATGCACTGAGTTGAAGACTTGATGTTGTTGAATAGATTCAGAGCATTATTTTCTTCAGTCTTCAATGGCATAATTTATAGCTGAGCATCCTTGAGATCGTTGGGGAAAACGAAGAGAGAAACATCTCTATTAGGTTAATTGCATTAAATGCCTAGAGCTATTTTGTTGACTTCATCTTCAACTGAAACTGATCAGGGAATGGTGAAGAGTGGTTGCAGCAACTAGCAGGTGGGCAACAGACAAAGTTGCAGACCTACAGTAGTTAGTACAGTCTGTTTGAGTCAGACTGTGCACCTGCTCTGCCAACTTTTAGGAGGTGAAAGTCTTTATGCTTTTTCAGAAAAGCTTGAGGGGCGTGTCTAATAAATCAAAAGTTGATTTGAAGATGGATTAATTCAAATTAAAACTAAACGAAGTTGAATTAAATAATCCACTTGAGCTTGAAATCCGGATGAGCTGGACACGTCATGCTGTCCGAAGTGCAGACAAGGTCTGCTGGTGAAGGCTGCTGGTGAAGCCTTCTGTCGAACCTTGTGAAGTCCAAAACTATACTAAAGGAAAAGTTCTATACATAGTTGCCACACTAATTGGTACGCAACCCATTTAGCCACTAAGTATAGAACCTAACGTAATGAATCAGCAAATGCAAATTAAGATACATCGAGAAACAACACTAACTTTTGGAAGAAACGTTGTATCTTGGGAGACAATTGTCAACCATCTGTTTGCACCGTTATAGGGGCAATATTTGTCTTAAGGAGATTTGCCTCGGCATACCTCGTTTCAATACTTCATTTAGAAATATGTTTTGAAGATATTAAGACAAACAAAATTATTTACCAACATTTATCCACCCAGCTCAGATAGACTGCATGCATGTTTGTGTTCATCAATGATGTTCCAGCACCCTTAGAACAGAGCTCCGTCGAAACTGACGGAGTTGATGACTAGAAAGGAACGAAATGTAGTCGTTCCCGGCAACATAACCAAACTGATCACGCCAAAAATATGGTGACCTTGTCATGACGTGTCTGGGGTGCCGAAAGTGACGTCATGTCAGGGCTGTCGGAGTGATGGTCCGATAGTGGTCGTCGTGGTAGGATATCTAGCTTGTAATGTCTGTAAAATGAAGCACCATGAGTGGGTGAGGGTGTCCCCACATACCCTCCAGTGTGATAATCAGTATATGTTGTGTATGATCTCTAGAAAGTGAAAATGGAGAGTGTATATATGTATGTAAACCGGCGGGAGAGAGAGAGATGAGGAAGAGCTCCTTGTTGTTTTCTTGCTCAAGTAGAGACTCACCTCAATATGGGGATGTTTCCCCATATTTATACCAATGGGCTACCTTCACATAATTGGGCTTGGGCCCTCCTTCTGGGTATGGGCTTGGCCCAATCTTCCAAGTATGTTTTTGAAGTACTCTTTTAGGCTACCTGTTCGGGCCCAATATTTTTCGGTTCTTCAGACCTAAAAAACTTGATTAATGCAAACATCAATTTCAAACCTCATTTCCACTAGATCTTTTCGCATCCCATCAATGGCCAGTCTTCAAGGCAACTAGCTACTCATTTTCAACTTGCACATGGGTAACATCCTTGGTAAGAGTTAAGAATTCAATTTCTCGAAATTTCTTTTTCCAAATATCAAAAAGCAAATACAAAACAATATTGAAGTTGTCCTACAATTTCCAAGATGACATTTCAAGTTATGCATTCTGGTAGGTTGGCGGTTAGTTTTGAGGAATAAAATTAAGGTTAGACATTTAAGTCAATGTATAATTTTTTTCCATAGCCAATATAAGTCATATGGATGGAAAACTATCATAGATGACAACAAGAATCACATCATCAATTCATCATGTGCTAAGCACCGAAAATCCCATATGGGAAATTCATCAAACACCTAAACTGCACTCGCCAAGCCAAAGTTAAACGTCATAGGTCATAATGAACATAATGAACACCGATCAATTAGAAATCATGTTAGCTTTATACATCATAATCAAAGAGGGTTCATAATCATGCTACAGGAATACACTTTTGCTTCTTAAACAACAACAAACTATACTACATGAACGTTTTGATTCGCCTAACTTTCGTTGTTGTGAGTGCCCCGTTTATTTAACCGGTTCCCCCACTACTAAAAAGAGGGGGGATTTCAAAACTTCGAAGAGCGTGGAATACGCCCGGACTTAATTGTGGACTCAAAATATATATGACAGAGTCGCCATCTTTATTTTAAGGATAAACAAAGAAAAATAAAAAATAGCCAGATTTGTAATAGGGTTCGGAGGCTAAGTTACGAGTTGGGAAGGGGTTAGGCACCTAACTCGCCATTTTCGGTCTCAAAATAGGTTTTTTTTTTTGGCTAAATACGATCTTTTATAAAATTAACAATTTAAATAAAGCATTTAAATATTTATATATGCATATATAATGAAATAAATACAAACTTATAACAGCCTCATTTTAGAGTTGCAAACATACTCTATAAATTTTTTGCCATAATAACGGCTTATTTTAATGATATTTGTTATAGAATTTTGGTCAGCATAACTGCTTATTTCGTGATATATTACTATTTTTAAATAGCACGTTTTTAAGGTAAAAAGTAAATAAACTTTAAAGTATCTACCTCTTGAAGCGTGGGGGTTTTATCTCGTACCAAACTTCCTTCTGGTGGGATTTAGGGTGCGCTCGCTCTGTCCTTTAGGGAGATGGAGTCTTTTTGCTGTGCTTTTGCGGGATTTTGGGCAGCGCAACTGCTCCTTTTGTTGTTTTTCGTCTCGGGATCTGGGCGGCACAAATACTTGCTTTTTTTTGCTTTGTTTGTTTGCTTGCATCTGAAATCGGGTAGAGCAACTGCTTGCTTCGACTGGATTTGACGTCTGGATTCGGGTAGGGCAACTATTTTTTTTGTTCTTTTGAACCTGTGAAATAGGGCAGAAACCTAATTGGATAGCTAGGGTTCACTTTGACTGGAGAGTTTATGTGTTTAGGGAGAGCTTTGGCAACTCGCCAGAGCTTCGGGGTTAGAAGGGAAATAACATCGGCGTTCTCTCGGGACAGTTTTCACAAACTGCGAAGTGTAACTCTTCTTCACTGTGTGTAACTGTGTTTTTTCACTGCTGAAGGTCTTTATTTATAAGATGAGATCGGGCTTCCTTTGTGGTTAAGGATCATCGCTTTGTGCTTCAACAGCTTGTACCGTGTGCTAAAAGAGTTATACCAAAAGCCAACAGCTACAGTGATTTGATGCATGTGGGCGCTGCCTATAGCCTCTGTGGGCGCCACACCCTGGATGGGGGGAGGCCGCGCAATGGTCTTTTTCCCTTTTCATTTTTGGTACTTTGGCCCCTGCAATTCACTGTTCATGCATTCTTCTTTTCTTTTGTATTTTAAACCCTATTATATCCCTTAGTCCTTTTAACAGGTTTTTTTGATATTTTATGGCATGTCATATAACAGGGGTATGAAATTTGGATGTCTACAGAGCCCCTCAACGATGGAGTTTATGGGTAAAATGAAACTTACCGAGTAAACGAACATCGTTGATAAGAAATAGACTCCCTAATTTCGTGGAAATTATAATGGGGAGGAATGCAGTATGCAGCAGTTTATAAAGCAACAGTTTAGGATGCAACAGTTTATCTCATACCCTAAACACTTTAATGGACTGATGGGATTAGAGCAGATACGATGCAAATGAAATGCTCTGATGGTCGTGCCTACTGAGTAGGCTGCCTACGTATCCTTTTCAGGAATCAGACCAAGCGTAGTTCGACTCAAGCCGATAGTAACAACAAGCACTGGGTGGGATAGATGGGACGCACGGTGTGTTTTGCCCAGCATAGGCAAAACAGGTGGGATTTAGATGCGTTTTTCCCAGCATAGGCAAAGAAAGTGGGATTCAAATGCGTTTCGTCCAGCATAGGCAAAGCAGGTGGGATTCAGACGCGCTTCGCCTAGCATAGGCAAAGCAGGTGGGATTCAAATGCGCTTTGCCCAACATAGGTAAAACAGGTGGGATTCGGATGCGTTTCGCCCAACATAGGCAAAGCAAGTGGGATTCAGATGCGCTTTTTAAAATGTGCTTAACCCAGCATAGGAAAAAAGATGCAACCTTTAAAATGTACTTTCCCCAGAATAGGGAAAGTTATGCAACTTCTAAACTACGTCTTCCCCCAGAATAGGGAAAGTGATGCAACTTAAACGCCCTTCCCCCAAAATAGGGAAAGTGATGCAACTTAAATGCCCTTCCCCCACGATAGGGAAAACGATGCAATTTTTTTTATAAAATGTGCCTTCCCCCATAATAGGGAAAACGATGAAATTTTAAAACGCGTTTCCCCCAAAATAGAGAAAACGATGCAATTTTAAAATGCGCTTCCCCTAGGATAGGGAAAACGATGCAATTTTTTTTTATAAAATGTGTCTTCCCCCATAATAGGAAAAACGATGCAATTTTAAAGCATGTTTCCCCCAGAATAGGGAAAGTGATGCAATTTTTTAAAACGCGTTTCCCCCCAGAATAGGGAAAACAGTGAGATTTTTTTAAAATGAGTTTTTCCCAGCAAAGGAAAAGCGATGCTGCTTTTCAAAATGAGCTTAACCCAGAATAGGAAAAGCGATGCGAAATAATTTTTTTTGGGTATGCTTATCCCAGCAAAGGAAAGGCGATGCTGCATTTCAGAAAAACGATACGATTTTTTTAAAAAATGAGTTTCCCCTTAATAGGGAAAGAAATGTTTTTAAAATGGGCTTTTCCCAGCAAAGGAAAGGCGATGTTGCTTTTCAAAATGCGATTAACCCAGAATAGGAAAAGCGATGCCATTTTTTTTTGGTGTGTTTATCCCAGCATAGGAGCAGCGATGCATTTTTTTTTTATAAAAAAAGTGCTTATCTCAGCATAGGAGAAGCGATGATTATGAAGCCTAGTGGTGGAATGTTGTCGATGATCGGCTTGTGTAGCTTTTGATGATGCTACTGAGGATCTTTGGGAAGAGGACCTTGGCGAGATGTTGGCAGAACATTTATACTTTTCCAAGGGCCGATGCAACAGAAGACCTGATAAGATGTTGTAAAAGGATCCAAACAAAAGATGCAACCATGCGAATGAAACTTTCTTTTTCTTAAAAAATGAACTTTTGAATGTGCATGTGTGTTATCCGTTTCTTAAACATGTTAAGACAAGATAAGGCAAGGTGATGGAAATGTAATATAAGAGCTTGAGATGTGACTTCTGGTTGGCTTTGAAGGGTTATGAGTATAGAAGTTGATGGTGATATTTAAGATGGAGGTGTGTGAAGTTTAGGATTTTTTTTTCAGTCTTTTAACTAGTGCATCATTTAAGAAAGGAATTCAATCAGGATTAGTCAGTCCTACTAATTGATGCCTCAAAGGGACCACTTTTTTTCCTCTTTTTTTTTTTTGTTTGTCTCTAGCTTTTGCCTGGGCCGCCCTTTCGGGTTTTCAACCTAGCGAGCCTTTACCTCATAGGGAGCTGGTCTTTCAATACAAACGAAGATAAACCACTTATTCGTGAGAGATCACGTCTTTGTAGCTTCTTCGTTTCTTCAGGCAAGGTGGAAAGGACATCTATTTCTGGAGATGATGAGCCTTTATGTATCCAATGAGTTTGGCGGAAAAAGCCCCGGGATGACTTGATGAACCAAATTTTGTAAAATGGGGCGGGCAAGTTTCTAAAGAGATTAACTAAGGACAGCCTAGAAAGACTCGGTTTGGAGAGACTTTTGAGAGAGACAGAAATGAGTATGCTCAAAGAAAAAGAGATGACTCTAATGGACAAAAAGAGAGTCACGATCCAGAGTTTATCGCCGAGTATCACAAGTTTCATGGACCCTATTTAATGTTTATATTTCAATAATTTTATATGTCTTTAGCAAGAAGTTCCTGGATCTAGATCATGTTATAACCGATTGAAACAAAGCTATAGGTGGCAACTGAGTTAGTGGCATAATGTTATAAGTTTTTGGGGATAGGTTGATTTTAGGGTGTGGTGTTTGGGATGGATTGATTTTAGGGTGTAGTGTTTGGGATGGATTGATTTTAGGGTGTAGTGTTTGGGATGGACTGGTTTTAGGGTGTAGGATTTGGTTGGCTTTTGGCTCAAAGACATTTTGGACTGTGGATTTGGTTATTTTCGAAAAGGCGTTCGCAAAACGATCAATGGCTGGTCTTTTATGTTTGTGGGTTTGGATGAGAAGTTGGTTTCTAGACCTGGTTGTGGGTATCGTTGGGAGATTAGCTTTTGGCTTTGGTTGTGGGTTATGAGGTTGTCCAAGAGTGATTGGCTATTTTTTGTTGCGAGAGAGATTTTGAGGAAATTGTTAAAGAGAGACTTTTTTCTTTTTTTTTCTTCTTCTTTTTTTTATGCATAAGCCCTTTTTTTTTTTTTTTTTTTTTGAATTTTCAACCTTGCTTTTTCTTTTCTTTTTTTGACCTTTCTTCTCTCTTTTTTTACCTCTCGGAGTAATTTGGGAGAGTGCTTGAAGAGATATGTCTTCTCTCTCTTGGGATAAAAAAAGTTGTCACTCTTGGTGGATATATATATAAGGGTGAAGCAGCCTCAGTTTTGGGAAGCTGGATCTTAGAGATGGTTAGGCTTTGGTATATGGTGTATTTGTTTTAGGTATTTGGAAAGGGTTTGGTGTATGGTTTGAAGCTCCTAGTGTGCTTACTAACAGCTCGGTTGCAATGGGTCGAAGATGACCTTTCACCAAGACAAAATGTTGCTTTACCGAACTAACATTTTTAATGGTTTGTGGGTCCATATATTTGAAATGACTCATTATCAACCCGTGTAGTTTTATCATGTTTTTACATGAGTCAATTCGTCATTTTTTAAACAATTTAACAGAAACTTCGGTGATAGGTAGTACTCAGAGACCAATAAGAAGACTCGACAAGGTAATATAGGAGAAGCAAGAATTTACCAGACTCGAATATAGATAAATACCTTTGAAAAGCTCGATTTAAGGACTTGGTTAGACTTTTGAAATAACGGAGACCAAATGGATCAGTGAGCATACTCTGCAAGGATGGGCTGTAGGCATCAATATTGGCAAAAGAGACACCCTTGGGGTTTGAAAGCCCCAGTCCTGAATTGTTGTTTATGATCCTTAAGTCGCCTGGCTTTTATGGATTTATCGGCTTCCCAGACTTTTTTACTTTCTTGGCTTCTTGGCTTTCTCAGCTTTCCTTTCTTCCCTGGCTCCCTATTGGTCTTTTATTTTGTTTTTTGTTTTTGATTTTATGAAGTGGTTGACCTTACCATCTTAAAATAGGATTTACTAACATTGTACTTGATATCGAGAGTGAATGATGCACTAATCAAATAGTAATGCATTTGTGAGAGGTTAAGATGGAAGATGAATTTGGAAATGACAATTGAGTATAATGGTGAGGAGATTTCCAGACTTTACATGTTTTTGGAAAAAGGAAAACATATAGAAAATGCCTCTCTTTTTTAAGAGTGAATCAAAGCATTTGACCGGACCTGAAGGCTGCCTACGTTCCTCATTTCGAGGCCCGTGTCATCATAGTTCAACTTTGTCAACTGAATTTTTTTTTAACTAACCTCTTTTTTTTTTAATTTGAAAGAATAGAGAGTTTTTTTTTTATAGAAAACAAAATCTTTTTTATTTATTATTTTTTTTAAAAAATGATTTTTTTTTTTTTGCGAAAAGAAACGATTTTTTTGAAAGGAAAAGAGAACTAAATATTACACATTATTTTTTTTAGAAAAACCCCCTTTTTTTGCAATCCCTAAAATGAGATGTGACGATTACGTACATCTGAACAATCTTCTCAGGAGAGCAAAGGATAAATAATCAATTCTTTTATTTTTCAGCCCCTGCAAAATTGTTAGTGGTACAAAAGGAAAACAACAATGATCCCAATATGTATAAAAACAAAACTGGATTAAAGCAAAGAAAAAAAATGATGATTTTTTTTGAAAGGTGGAATAACAGGAAAAATGGATGCACCAAACAGCAAAAATGGGCGACCCGATGAATAAAATGAGTACAACATCAGACAAAATTATTCAAAATAAGGAACGCGTCGGAAAAGGTGGGCGCTGCCCAATATCAATTTGGGCGTCGTGCCCAAATGGATTGTTCATGTTCACTTATTCACTTTGTGCACTTTAACCTTTCACATTTTCTTCCTTTATCATTTAGACCCCATATTGTTCCTTTTTTGTCATTTAACTCCCTTGAATCTTTTCATTCCTTTTTTAAAGAAGAAAAAGACTATGCTTTTTTTTAAAATAACTTTGAAAATAACTTCTTTTGGAACTCATTTAAAAAAAAATTCTTCTAACTCTTTTATTTACTTTTTGGTTTTTGAAACAACCCCCTTTTTTGTTTTATTGTTTTTTTTAAACAACCATTTTATTTTGTTTTTTGAACTTTTGAAGAAAACTTTCTCTTTTTTTCTTTTTTTGGAACTTTTTTGTTGAAAAAACGATTTTTTTTCTTTGCTTTGAGAAAATGAGTTTCTTTTTACTTTTTTTTGAAAAGAGATTAATTAATTTTTTTTAATTTTGGAAAACGAATTTCTCTTTTTTTTTCCTGAAAGAGTGACTCTTTTTTCGAAAGAATGAATTTTGTTTTGAAATTTAAAAAAATTGAAAAACAAATTTTTTTCTTATTCATAAGATTGACAATTATATAAATATAAGAAGCCAAAGAAATATAAAAGAGAAAATAAAAAACAAGCATATTGCTATTAAAGGAAAGAAGATTTTTTTTATAATAAAAAAAATCTTCTTTCCTTTAATAGCAATATGCTTATAAAAGAGAAAAGAAAAAACAAGCATATTGCTATTAAAGGAAAGAAGATTTTTTTTTATAATAAAAAAATGCAAACATGTATGGATGTACAAATAATATGGCATGGAGCATATATATTCATGGATAAATGATAAGATGAATGAACATGTCATATGCTATTTTTTTTCCTTCACAAAATTGAAAATTTATATAAATACAAGAAACCAAAGAAATATAACAAAGAAAACACAAGCATATTGATAAACCCAAAAAAAACATGAGTCTAGCTCTCTTTTGTTTTAAAGAAAACAATAAAGTCCCCAGCGGAGTCGCCATTGTGAGTGCCCTGTTTTTTTAACTGGTTCCCCCGCTACTGAAAAGCGAGGGGGTTTCAAAACTTCGAAGCGCCTGGAATACACCCGGCCTCAATTGTGGACTCAAAATATGTATAACAGAGTCGTCATCTTTATTTTAAGGATAAACAAAGAAAAATAAAAAAATAATCAGGTTTGTAAAAAGGTTCGGAGGCTAAATTACGAGTTGGGAAGGGGTTAGGCACCCAACTCGCCCTTTTCGGTCTCAAAATAGGTTTTTGGCTAAATATGTTCTTTTATAAAATTAACAATTTAAATAAAGTATTTAAATATTTATATATGCATATATAATGAAATAAATACAAACTTATAGCAGCCTCATTTTAGAGTTGCAAATATACTTTATAAAATTTTCGTCATAATAACGACTTATTATAGTGCTATTTGTTATAGAATTTTGGGCAGCATAATTATTTATTTCGTGATATATTACTATTTTTAAATAACACTTTTTTAAGGTAAAAAGTAAATAAACTTTAAAGAACCTACCTCTTGAAGCGTGGGGGGTTTTATCCCGTTCCAAACTTCCTTCTGGTGGGATTTAGGGTGCGCTCGCTCTGTCCTTCGGGGAGAGGGAGTCTTTTTGATGTGCTTTTGCGGGATTTTGGGCAGCGCAACTACTCTTTTTGTTGTTTTTCGCCTCGAGATCCGGGCGACACAACTGCTTTCTTACGTCTGAAATCGGGTAGAGCAACTGCTTGCTTCGGCTGGATTTGACGTCTGGATTCAAGCAGGGCAACTGTTTTTTTTTTTTTTTGTTCTTTTGAACCGGTGAAATTGGGCGAAAACCTAGTTGGGTAGCTAGGGTTCACTTTGGCCGGAGAGTTTATGTATTTAGGGAGAGATTTGGCAACTCGGCAAAGCTTCGGGGTTAGAAGGGAAATAACCTCGGCGTTCTCTCGGGAGAGTTTTCACAAACTGCGAAATGTAACTCTTCTTCACTGTGTGTAACTTTGTTTTTTTTCACTGCAGAAGGCCTTTATTTATAAGATGAGATCGGGCTTCCTTCGTGGTTAAGGATCATCGCTTTGTGCTTCAACGGCTTGTACCGCGTGCTAAAAGAGTTTACACCAAAAGCCAACTGCTACAGTGATTTGAGGCCTGTGGGCGCTGCCTACAGCCTCTGTAAGCGCCGCGCCTTGGATGGGGGGAGGCCGTGCAATGGTTCTTTTCCTTTTTCATTTTTGGCACTTTGGCCCATGCAATTCACTGTTCATGCATTCTTCTTTTCTTTTGTATTTTAAACCCTGTAACTTGACATCTGTTAATACTTTTAACAGGTTTTGATATTTTATGGCATGTCATATAACATGGGTACGAAATTGGGGTGTCTACAGTTGCTTGAAAATAATAATAAAAGGAGTTACATAAAGATACCTGGAGATTTGTGGAATGGGATAGCATTGACGATGGTAGTTGCCGACGCCAGAGAAGATGATAAATCGCCGCTCATCTCACCAGAAAGGTTTGGCTGGGTTCAGAATTATTTTGGGGAAATTCACATGTGAGATGGAGACATAGAGCCGGGGAGAGAGACACACACCCCTATAAATGGATGATCTCTGTGAATTTGGGAAAAAAACTAGTTTATTGATTTATTTTGATTTATTAAACTAATCTTAGTTACAACTAGGGTTAGAAAGTAAGTAAAAAGGTGGAGCTCGTAATAGTCACATCAGCTGCCATGTCATTGAGTGCAACAGTTTAAGTACAAATTGAGTTTCCCTAGCATTACTCATTAGCACATGGAAGTCACACTCACCAAGGAATATGTATTTTTGACGAAGGATAACAAATAAGAAGTTTGCAACTACGTTACCTTGAATAGCTTAGTTATTAATTCGGGGACGAATTATTTTTAGGGAGAAAGAATGTAACACCTGGAATTTTTTGACATTTATATCAATATTTATTGATGATGTTTAAATATTTATTTTCGGCTAAGTTAACCCTAAGTTTTATCCTAGATGACTAAGGGACATTTATGATTAGCTTGGAATTATTTTGGAATGAATTTTGTGTGGCATTGCATGTGCTCGAGGTTGATTTTTTGTTCGAGACGCGTATTCCGGCAAGCTAAAAACAACTTGTACTAAAATGGTCATAGTGTTGTGTAGAAAACTCGGAATTGAGATCTGTTTGGTGCGTTAGAAACTATAATTCAAGGGCTTTCTAACCATATTTTGTTTATATTTTTTTGACAGGTAGATCAGTTCAAGCATGTCTTTGAAGTTGACTGAAGTTATTGGACAACATTTGAGTTATTGGACTTGTTGGGCCCATGTGCTTTGAGCCCATTTATCTCCTTTTCATTGTTTCAGCTGTGGGGATGAGACAAACTCATCACTTTCATTTTCCTTTCCTTTCCTTCTGCCATGTATATTATAAGAGCATCCTCAATGCATCTCTTCATATTACATCTTGAGTCGAGATACCATTTGTCGCTTTGCTTTTCTCTTCTTATTTCGTTTAAGAATATATATTACTCAATGCTAATCTTCTTATACATCTTCTCCATTTGTCAGCTCATTAACTTTGCTTGATCTTATTTTTATACTTCTAAAACAAATAAATTTATTTAACTTAATTTAATATATTTCATATTTAAATATTATGTATAAATTAATTAACTTATAAATAAAGACATTAATTAATTTATAAATAATAAATTACTCATAAATTAAATAATTTATAATTTAATTAATAAATTATCAATAAAATACATATTATACATAACTTGTAAAATACACATCAAACTAATATTAAGATAAGTATTTAGAGAAAGTGATTTTTTTAGAACAGATTTTGAATAAATAGAAGAGAGAATGAAGAAGGTTGAGGTGTTATATTTATAGGGAAGAAGGAAAAAAAAGAAAAAAAAACTTTAATTTTTTTTTGAAAAAAAAACACCAACAACGACTATTTAGTTAAAAAAGAAAAAAAAATCATTAAAACCCAACCCCCCACCAAACGGTAATCTCCCCCCCCTGCCCCCCACACACACACACACACAATGGTAACATTTATAAAAAAAAACACTATTTGCAGACATTTTCAGACGATGGGGTCCACCCTGAAGTCTTCTCACTTGTTTCCTTCCCGCGTGTGGTATACGCACCACACACACATACAAGTTGTGCACCACACCGCCCAAGCCTTGCTCCGTTCTTCCTCCATTTGTTTTCTCTTCCTATTTAGGAAGCTCTCTCACTCTCTCTCCTATGTGGCACATTAGGAAGAATAAATAAGAAGACCCCCCAATGCAAAACACTATCTTCTTATTAGAAAGAGGGGATAAGAATAATGCATTGGGGATGCTCTAAGTGAATTTGAGGGTTTGAGCTTCCAAGCTATATTTGTTATCAAATATTTACCCCTTTTTAATTTCGACTCTGCAAGGGTGTTATACGTATTGAGAGCTACATTTGTTCATAAATATTTTGTATTTTCACTGATATTTTTTGGATGATGTAAGTTACTATTCCCCTTATTTACTTATGTATACAATGATATGTGCTACATATGAGATTTCTATGGTAATATATTAGTTAGCATGTATGAAATATGCTACTTGTTAATTGTTTTAGTATACGTGTTCGGAGTAAATAATTACTTCGTTTAATCGGTAAAAAAACCAATAGGAATGATATGAGGTGATACTGTAAATGATAGCTATAACTTGGAAGTTATGGAGTTGTAATTATTAACGCTCTGAGATTTGATTCGTTGAATAATTGACTCAATAAAGTTAAGGTTGAGTGAAATAAATTATATGGAGTAGTGTAACTATCTCCTACGATCTTTGTAATTTATTTAGGGGATAATTATACCCTTGTAGAAATTACGATGTGATTATAAGACATCGTTATTTGATATTTATGAGTAAATAAATAATTAGCGGTTGTGGTCCAAAAGTGTTATAGTCACTACAAGAAAAAGTAGTATTTAGGTCGCTATTTTTTAGTTCGCATGTAGCAGTCGACCCTAATGCCTAATTTTTTAAGGACTAAAAGTAATATTGAGGTCCCTAATACTTTTTTAATTGCCGGATTATATATAATTGCCAAAATAAAAGTTTCCCTCGTCTCATGGTTTCCCCCAAAATTTCCCTCGTCTTATGTACTGCCCGCCTCCCTTCTCCTAAAATAAACAGCTTTCCCTTTTCACTTTCCCTCGTCTCTGCGCATATGTATTTTGTCGACTGTCCGTGAAACCTTTCTCTCTCAAAAACTGCCGCTCTCTCTAGGTTTGGGAGAAGGTGAATCGCATTCGGAGGAAGGAGAAAGCTAATCTATTTGATTTTGAAGAAGTTTCATCGGCTTGATTGGGTTATCAATTATCAGAGGTAAAATTTCTTAATCCTTAAACCTATAATTTAGGGTTTCACGGTGCTATGAACAATTGATTGTGCTTGAATTGTCGTTATTTTTGTTCTAGGGTTTTGTTTTTTTTTGTTAGTTTAGGATCTCTGTAAGTTTACCTACAAGCAGAACAAGATTTGCAAGGTTGACATTGAACCCATTTTAGGTCACTTCCTGTGTCGACAATTACTGTTATGTTTCTGCCTCCCAATCCCATTGTAACAATGTAGTTAATAGTCTCAAGTTTGACTCCAGAAGTGTGGGATTTGAGCTTGCGAAAGGTCTTGAATTCGTCTGGAGACCTTGTTTCTCATACGTGATTGTAGTGATTGAACCCGAAAATTATCAGAAAGTATGTGATTTTGAAGCCTCTTGTCCCATACAGTTATAGGTCGGAGGCGGTTGTCGGTTTGCATTATATTTTTGAGTTTCAACGGGACAGATGATACTAAATTACTGATAATCCTTAAACATACATTAGGAGTATTTCTTGATATTTGATTTGCATTTTATGAGGCGTAAAAAAATTGATTAGCCCAAGTTCCTTGATTGTGTATTTGTGGCATTTCAATGAATATCTTTTCAGTCTGTTATTAATTTCTTCTCTCCCGAATAACTTCAAGAACACAACTAAACATGCTCTTCTTATTCATCTTCTTGTCCTTCCATAATGAGATCAACAATGGTAGTTATAACTCATTAACCAATCAGATTGATACATAGTGTTAACTGTTAAGAGCTAGATGGAAAGAAGCAATTTTGAGCACAATTTCTATTTTAATATCTGTTCACTTGCAACCTGAAAGAAGATTAATATGATTTTGGGTTTTAAGGTCGGTGGTTAGTTTGGAGTCTAAATGATAGTTTCAAGTAAACTTTGTAGATTTACTTAAAGATTGTTGTTACCTGAAGAAATATTAGTAATTTGAGTTGGCTTTGTACTTTGCATTGAAATCTGAAGCAACCACCTTATTGGGCACGAAAGGGTTTACCTCAAATCATACAGCCTCTCTGAGCCATTAGTTCTAAAGCACTTGGCCTTTGTAAACTTCTTCTTACGCTATGCCTATAGAGATCGACATAGTCGCTTCCATCTAGAATGTATTCCATGATAGCTGCAGCCTCGATTTGGCCAGGATGATGCTTCAATTTGTGTGTCAAAGGGTCGGTGAATTCAGGCTTTCCTTGCATTACTTCAGCAAAAATAGCTGATAGGACTTCAGAGAGCAGAGCAAGTACATTAGTTTCAAATAGAACCATAGAAGCCATCCCTGAGCCGACAGCTGTGCCATTAACAAGAGCAAGGCCTTCCTTAGGCTGCAACTCAAAAAAACCATCTTCAACTCCAGCAATCCCAAATGCTTGTTCAGCGTTGAGGAGTTCTCCGCTTGGCCCAACGGCCTTAGAGTTGGTCCTGCCAGTAAGAAGACCGGCAATGTAGGATAAAGGGACAAGGTCGCCGGAGGCTGAGATGGAGCCACGGAGGGGCAAAACTTGGGTGACGTTGTGGTTGAGGAATTTGGTAATGGCTTCCAAGATTTCAAAGCGAATGCCAGAGTAGCCCTGGAGGAGGGTGTTGATTCTTACGAGCATGGTTGCTCTTGTTGCAGAGTGTGGCAGCGTGTGGCTTGATTCTGTGCCATTCCCAAAGATTCCAGCATTCAAGAATCTGTCACAAAATGATGAGTCCATTCATTAGATTAATATTTTTGATAAACAATTTATTGATTTCAAATAATCTCTTTCATAATTTATGAGAATCAAATCAGCCCAAGCCAAACTAAATAATTCAATTGATTTCAAACTACTTGTTTTGTTTGGCGTATATTTGTCTTATTTTTTTAAAAATATTATATTATAAAACACATACTTCTTCATAATAACTTTAAAATGCTACAAATGACATGTTTTTATAATATTAAAGAAAAAAAATCAAAATTGCTTTCAAATACATTCAATTTGATAAAAAAAAAAACTAGGGGTGAATATTGTCCGGTTTAGTCTAGTTTTTGCAACAACAAAAATTCAGAACCAGATAAATACTTCGGTTTTTAAAAAATTCAGAGCCAGAACCAACCAACCCAACATGTATGAGAGCATATACTTTCGTATGGCATTGCTACTTGCCTCATCAATCATTACTTTTTGTTCATGGAACATGTATTGGACTTTTTGGGGGTTCTATCTTATGATTATCTGAATCCTTATTTTCAATTGCATGCAGAAAAATGACAAACAAGCTGGGGGATGTTAAAGAACAAAATATCATTTTGACATTGGACTTGGGGATTTGTCTATTGGCCGTGGTCTAAGAGAATTGATTGTGCGTGTCATGTTAAACGTCACTTTGCACCAAACGATCTATTTCTCAGATTTTTTCTTATGGATGCAATGGCTTCTAACTCGGTACAAAACTGAAGCACTATTCCGCAGCTAAATTACAGGATTTCGTTTTAACTCAGAATGAACAATCTATTCTAGGTATTATTAGTGCAAGCCCATTGCAAGTTCATCTTCCCTTTTCTTTTTGCAAGATACAATCTGCCTTAGTGCCTTTCATGTTAAAGAATGGCGTAAATTTAAGTCATGATGCTGCCACATCCATTTTATTTCTCCAACCTGATTGATTTCACTCACCAGGAAACTTTCCTTGTCCAAATATAGGTTACACAAACAGTGATTTACTTTTGTCACAAAGTCTATTGTTTCTTGGTGCAAATTGGGAAAAAATAGCAATTCAGTTTTTCGTCTATTGGTTAGTATTATTTTGTTGCATCAGATTTGGTTTTAGAAATGATTAGTTCATACGGATTGATTCGGTATATTAAATCTGCTTACATTAGAGCAAGACTTGCACTACATCAGATCAGTTGCCTCTAACCAAAAACAATAGTTAATCTTAAAAGCAGGGACTGTCAAAATATCTGCTTGAAAACCAAGATTTCAGCCAATACATTGTCATCTCAAATATCAGTTAAGGATGGGACTGCAGATTTTCCTCTTGTTGACATGGGTACGTGCTTTTCAATTTCTGTTTACTTCACCAGATTGGTGTTCTGTTTATGGAGAATTGATTAAAAAAAAAGGGCTTAGTTTGGCTTCACAATTATTTGTTTTGGATGTCAATCAGGTCTTTCTAATTAGTGCAAGCCCATTGCAAGTTCATCTTCCCTTTTCTTTTTGCAAGATACAATCTGCCTTAGTGCCTTTCATGTTAAAGAATGGCATAAATTTAAGTCATGATGCTGCCACATCCATTTTATTTCTCCAACCTGATTGATTTCACTCACCAGGAAACTTTCCTTGTCCAAATATAGGTTACACAAACAGTGATTTACTTTTGTCACAAAGTCTATTGTTTCTTGGTGCAAATTGGGAAAAATAGCAATTCAATTTTTCGTCTATTGGTTAGTATTATTTTGTTGCATCAGATTTGGTTTTAGAAATGATTAGTTCATACGGATTGATTCGGTATATTAAATCTGCTTACATTAGAGCAAGACTTGCACTACATCAGATCAGTTGCCTCTAACCAAAAACAATAGTTAATCTTAAAAGCAGGGACTGTCAAAATATCTGCTTGAAAACCAAGATTTCAGCCAATACATTGTCATCTCAAATATCAGTTAAGGATGGGACTGCAGATTTTCCTCTTGTTGACATGGGTACGTGCTTTTCAATTTCTGTTTACTTCACCGATTGGTGTTCTGCTTATGGAGAATTGATAAAAAAAAGGCTTAGTTTGGCTTCACAATTATTTGTTTTGGATGTCAATCAGGTCTTTCTAATATTGAATGCAAATTCTTGTGATGGTTCTGTTTTAGTTAAATATCAAGCCAAGCCCCTGATCATATACACAAGCACTAAAAGTGATGAATCATTCTTGGCTGCTTTACAATGAAATGGTATTTTACCAAATAAAGTTTATTGGCTAGTTCAACTCTCAGCTTGCATGCCTTGATTACATTTTGTAAGTGATGCAGATGGAACAAGCCAGGAACCTACTGTCAAGCTTATGAAGAGTTCATTATTTAGCTACGAGCAAGCATGGCACAGGTATAGAAAGATTGGCATAACGTTATTGTGATGCTTCTGTCCACCTACATTTCGTTCTTTATAGATGAATGCATTTTGGTGGTACCATGGAATGAAAAGTATTTCTAAGCAAAATATTTTCTGAATACCTTTGTTAATGATTTTCATAGAAAATTGTTATAAACCATGGTTCTTCTATCATGCTCTTTTTTTTTTCTTTCCTTTTTTGACATTACACATATAAATATGGGATGCTTAAAAATCTTCATACAAATTTTAGTTTCACCAAAGTATTTGCAAACTATGAAACCTTGTTTTCCCCTCCCTCCCTCCCCAACCCAACTGCCCACCCTCAAAAGGAATAAAGTAAAAGATTATTATAAGAAAAAAGAAACTAAAAATAAATAAACAAGAATCTATATTACAATAATAGTGCTCACGTGCCCAGGTGCCTGGCCAGTGGCAGAATTTTTCGACAAACCTACAGACTTGGTCGCTAGCGCGCCTATACTGGTTCTGATTCTTTTTCTATAGGATCTTTAATTGACATGTACGCTAAATGCGAATTCATAGCTGCACAAGAATCCACAACCCCTGCATGCATATACATTCTCCTGTACATGTTATTGAAGAATATATTGTTCTTTCTTAATGTGTGTGTTCACGGTGAATGCTTTTGCACTTACTCTTGGTTTGATTGACAACCATAGACTTTAATCGGTTGATTGTCCTTATTAATGGCAGTTGGCAGAGTTATAATGTTGAATGGTATGAGACGGACGCAATCTGGTAAGATGATTGTTGCCTCTTATTGGAGCTTTTTTGTTTTCTCTTATGTTGTTTGACCTTAGTTATAGATTACTTGGCATGAAGAAATGGAAACTGATGTTAAATTTGGAACTAGGCTGTATTTCTATTCTTAGCAAGTATATGGTCCGTATTGGGTTGCAAATGCATTGTTCGACTTATGAATATTTTGTGCGCGTAAAAAGTTGTCTTCTTTGCAGAAAATTGCCAGTAGTTGTTTAAAATGAAAATGAGCTTATAATAATTTTTCTTATATTTCCTTGGAAAATAAAAAATTATGTGATTATTTTTCAATTGATCGTTTTATTTCATTTATTTTTTCAGGTTGCTTTTGGGAATATCGCAAGATGTCGTTCGATGCACATTGGTCAAAAATCAAGCTAGCCTTTGCTTTTGTTTTTTATGATCTAATTTGTAGTTTAAACTAGTTGAGACAATATTTTTATATTTCAAGAAGTTTCTTGTAGGTTGGTTAATTAATCTTATTAACAGATTGATGTAATGATTATCTTTTATTATTAATGATATATTCTTTTACTAAAACTTTTGTTTGTTGTATTGATGAAAATGCTAAATTTATAATTCGTTAATAGAATGCATATATCAATATATAAAATTATTTTTTAGGACGGTGGAAGTCGACCTTAATAAGTTTTTCACCAATTTTTTCAATATTATCCGTCACAATTTTTTGTAATTTTCCATCAAAAGTTTTGGCGCCAAAACACTTAGGACGCCAACAATCAGTCCTTATTGTTTTCCCACCAAAATTTTAGAACCAAAAGTGTTGGCGCCAAAACATTTAGGACGGCAACAATCCATCCTTTTTATTTACCTGCCAATTATTTAGAACGTTTTGAAATGTATTAGGGTCCACAAAAATTCCGTCCTTAAAAACCTTTAGGGACGGCTCGTCGTGTCCCTAAAACATTTAGCACCCATATTATTTAAGCCCCCATGTTGCCGTCCCTATGGCCGTCCTAAATACTATTAGGGACGGTAAATGGACTTTTAGGGACGGCAAATGAGCGATCCAAATACTCTCTTTTCTTGTAGTGAGTATTATAATTGATCATACAAGGTTAACTTGTGTGACAGTAAAGTATTAAATGTGGGAATAGTATATTAGTCCCTACGTGTTAGGAATATTATCGTGGTATTGTAATTGACTTTACAAAGTCAAATTTGAGTTGACCAATAGTTAAGTCAGTTGAGTAGTTTAGTTCATATAAGGAATTAAAGTATTTAAATAATATTATTCATGTGCTAAATATATTAAGTCTTGGGAATAATTGACAGTGAATAAATGGGGTTTTAATAGAGGTTATAAGACACAAAAATAGTATATGAAATTCAGTTACGTGACGTTGTAACAATTAATAGATTTCGTATGCATGTAATGAATGACAGGTAGATTTATACTAGTTATGAGTATAAATAACTATATGTTGATTGATGGATGTTATAGCTATTTAATAGCAATTAGCTTTTGGGTTTGTGACTTAGCAGAGTTAGTATTTAAGATAACTAAGTTATCTGAATTGCGTAATTGATCCATACGCTTAAAATAGAAGCGACTAGATTTTAGTGTAAGAACTGTTGTAACAGACTACCTAGTTATTGTAATTGTAAGACATTTACGGGGCATTATTCTATGGATCAAGTGCTTGTATATTGTGCATGGTATTTTGCTGGGTGGTAGGCATTAATGGTCTGCTCCTATGATTGATTTGAAACCCATTACTTGTAAGCTTGGGTGTAGTATTGGGAGAGAGTGATTAGCCCGGATTAAGTTTATCGTTGATAAGTTGCGAGACTTATATAAAAGTTAAGGTGCTCGTAGGTATAGTTTGGCAGTGTTATGTGTAGCGGGATCAAGAACATGCTCTTGATATCATATGTACACCATTTGAGTACACAATAGTTATGAATTAAAATATAAAGTTTATGGATGATATAGATTGCCATTGACAGTAAGTTGGTGTATTGTGTGTAGTATAATCATCGACCTACTCTTGAGATATCTAATGTTGAATACTCAAAAGGAACCACTAACAACATTGTATCTTATAAGATATAGTGTTCTAATACTAGCTAGTAGTTGCGTAGCATTTTATGAGGTAATAGGTACTATTGACCTATGCTTGTGATTGAGTGTGATGTCTAGTATTTACGGACTCATCAATTGTCTCTTGGTTTGAGTGGTAAGACTAGAGAACTACCCATGAGTTAATCTTAGCAACCAGTAGCTACATATATAATTACGATTCTTAGGTATTGTGTGTGTACCTACCAGTATGTGTATCATGAATGATATAGACTTATTGGTCTACCTTGAGGTTGTCACCAGAGAGTCTAGTATGTACAGACTTGTCGTCTATAGTGGGTGCTTGTGATAGGACTAGTGGCCTACCCGTGATGTTTAACGTTTAGTACTTACAAACGTTACATTTGTTACTGTTAAGCTGATTTAGTTGTAATGTTTGATTAAAGCAAATACATACTTTGAAGTTTATTTATGAGCAAACATTCATGCTTGATATGTGTGTTGAGCTCTCATACTTGGAACTCAACAATTGTGCTATTTACAAGCAAATATTCATGCTTGGTATGTGTGTTGAGTTCTCATAGTTGGAACCTAACAAATGTGCTTATTACAAGGAAACATCTACTTGTGCATCACATTGAGTCCAACTAACGTACATTATTCGTATTGGTGAGCCTCCACTATCGACTGTAGTGGGGAAGTAGCTAGGCCATTGTTATAATTAATACGAGTAACTTTGGTAAGCTAAGCTTCATATGACTATCAGTAGTGTATGTGGTTTTTTTTTTGCCGAGGGAGTCATATGAAGGACTTCGTATGACTATCGGTAGTGTGTGTGGTCTTTTTTGCCGAGGGAGTCATACGAAGGGGACCTGTTTTGAACACAACCAACGGTTTAGACATGATTCAGTGTGTTTACTGCAACAGCCACACAACTATAGTAATTGAAAGGCAGGACAAGACAGAAAAATCTCCTACATATGTATATCCTGATTGTGTTTTTTATTACGTTGGGTTAATGTGCATTATAACATGATCAACGTGATGTGTGCAAGTATATGTACAATTATACTTGATTGACTGATATGATGTTAACATGTGGATAATAACATGAATTTGATCAATTGATTATTAGCGAGTATTAGAACACTATATCTTATAAGGTATTATGTGTGTACCTACCAATATGTGTATCATGAGTGATATAGACTTATTAATCTACCTTGAGGTTGTCACCAGAGAGTCTAGTATGTACAGACTTGTCGTCTATAGTTGGTGCTTGTGATAGGACTAGTGGCCTACCCAGGATGTTTAACGTTTAGTACTTACAAACATTACATTTGTTACTGTTAAGCTGATTTAGTTGTAATGTTTGTTTAAAGCAAATACATAATTTAAAGTTTATTTATGAGCAAACATTCATGCTTGATATATGTGTTGAGTTCTCATACTTGGAACTCAACAATTGTGTTATTTACAAGCAAACATTCATGCTTGGTATGTGTGTTGAGTTCTCATAGTTGGAACCTAACAAATGTGCTTATTACAAGGAAACATCTACTTGTGCATCGCATTGAGTCCAACTGACATACATGATTCATATTGGTGAGCCTCCACTATCAATTGTAGTGGGGAAGTAGCTAGGCCACTGTTATAATCAATACGAGTAACTTTGGTAAGCTAAACTTCATATGACTATCAGTAGTGTATGTGGTTTTTTTTTGCCGAGGGAGTCATATGAAGGACTTTGTATGATTATCGATAGTGTATGTGGTCCTTTTTGTCGAGGGAGTCATACGAAGGGGATCTGTTTTGAACATGACTAACGGTTCAAACATGATTCAGCGTGTATACTGCAACATCCACACAACTATGGTAATTGAAAGGCAGGACAAGACGGAAAGCTCTCTTACATACGTATATCCTGATTGTGTTTTTCATTACGTTGGGTCAATGTGTATTATAACATGATCAACTTGATGTGTGTAAGTATATGTACAATAACATGTCATGTAGTTGCATGTAGTAACTTATTGAGTTATCACTCATCATGTGTTTGTTTACTTTAGTATGCAGTGATACATGAATTTGATCAAGTGAGATCGGGGGTTCATGTGGTTGGCGAGACACACACATATTGTTGAGTTGTAGCTCATAGAAGGCTTGCTTTGTCTAGTTATGAGGATGAGAATGCATAGAGCTATATAGACCCTATCTTGGGTTTTGATTGTTAGTGGTGTATTATATTTCACTAGTTGGTTGGCCTGAAGTCATTGTGTTTAGTTAACGAGTAATAGCTTGTTGATTTTTGTTTTCCCAAAATTTTAGAAGTTGTGGAGTTTACATTATTCACACGAGTGATTATGTTTTATCAAATATGTTTTATTTAGCTCATAATTAGTAAGGAGCTTTGCAGGTGTTTTTTGTCTTTGTTATGCACTCGACCTATGACTCGTATAGAGATTGGGGTTCGGGGCGCAATATCATATGTTTGGGTTTGTTTATATTAGTGGGAGATGATGAATGGCTTAGAGAGAGGGGCAATATTATTTTTATTATGAAGGAAACGTGATAAGATGTATATATGACAAGAAATTAGTTTTCAGCCATGGGCAACTCTATGTCGCAGTTTTTAGAGTAACAAAATGTTCTGGTTTGAGATATTGATATGCGATGAAAATGAAAAACCAACAAATGTTGTGTATAAATTTTTTTAAAATTTTATAATAATTACTCTTACCAAATTTATATTTAAGATGTTCTCCTTAATTTATTCTTTTAATTTTGTTTTTTCTTAGTATTTTGTTTATGTGTAATTTAGTTAAAAAAAACTATTATGTCGTGCGTTTAATGCACGGGTGCAAACACTAGTTAATTTTAAAAGTTATGTAAGGATATTTTGGTCTTTTTAGAGATTTCATAATTTGAGTGACAAATTGAGAGTTCAGTCTTTCATCATTTTATGTACGTCACTTCAATGCCAAAAAGATCAAAATATCAATGGCTTCGCCCGGGTTCGAACCGGAGACCTTGAGTGTGTTAGACTCACGTGATAACCAACTACACCACGAAACCTTGATGTTCACTCTGCCGTTTACTTTAAAAAATAACTAAATTATCTGGACGAGACAACAAAAATGGAGTCGCCCGGACTCGAATCAGCAACTTCAGTGTGTTAGACTGATGTTATTGTTAACGAAACCAGGACAACTACGACAGGTAGATACTTGGTAAATTGCCTGACACAATTCAAATCTTTTTATTTAATTGAAAAATGGAGATATTTAAAATCTGCAGTCTGGAGTCAAAATGGGAGTCAGAGTGAAGTCACCGTCACCAACACCGAGTCCATTGATTTCAATTACAGCTCCTTATTATTGTCGGGGTTTCAATTCGGCGCAACTCTCCGTCTCGACTCCAACTAATTGTAGCTTGCGAGTTTCTGTAGCTTCAATGGCGACTGCCGAACCAACTAATTCCAAAGTCATTGATTCACATTTGCACGTTTGGGCTTCTCCTCAACAGGTAAATTTCAAGCTATTAGGCTAGTGTAATTACAAGTACACACACACACACACACACGCAATGTGTGTGTTTCTGTGTGTGAAGCCCGATATACGGTACAAATTAACACTCGTTTTTATACTGAACCCGATATTCAGATTCTATATCCTCCAGGTTAAGCTACCTGCCTCGATATCCAACTGGAAATAAGCTAATACTGTTTAAAGGACAAAATAAGAAAACAAAAAATAAAGCTGAACTCGAAGATTTACTCCCCATGGACCAAAATAAGTGTCCACTGTCCAGTATTCACTTTATCACAAGTTTTAAAAATTAATTGATTACGTAATATTTCTGTAATACCTCTTAGTGGTGCAAAATCCATAGTTCTGTCGTTCTGTCTTCACTTTTTTTTAATCTTACAATTAATAAAAATATTATTGACAATTTGTTTAATTTTTTGCTTAAAATAGAAATGAGACACATATTTTGAGATGTGTTAAGATGGAACAAGGGATACTTATTTTGGGATGGAGCAAGTAACATGGTTCGTGTAAACCAAAAGTGTTTGTACTTTTCAAATGGGATGGAAATGATTTCAACTAAGAGATCTATCTATATATATTTATATATAATGATTGTGGACGGCAATTGGTCAACCAGATTGAGGGTAGATCAATTGCACATTTGTACTTTGCTGCTTCTTTCCAAGAGTACAAGTGTGATTTGTATTTCATGCATGTGCCCCGGCCCCGGATAATGGATGTGGACCATGCCGTCAAAATTGATTAGGATGGTGTCGTTCAAACAATTCCAGCCATGCTAACAAATCTCCACCTTGACCTGAAATCCATCAAACAGTTTCGACGACGTGGTCCAAACAGTTATAGGCTTTTAGCCACACTAATAAATCTCCACCTTGGCTTGAATTCAATCAAACACAAATAATTTGGAATCTCTTATTTCCGTCATCTTCGCTAATGCCCCTCCAGACATCTCACAAGCCGCAAACTTTAATCAAGTACAAGCAATGCTTGAACCTAGAAGTAACTAATGACTTCATCTACACATCTATCAGATTCTCTGAAGTGGGAACCTTTTTTACAACAAGGCTCTCTTGAGATTTCATATCATGGATAAAGTGATATCCATGATATGAAACATCCAAGTTGTAGTCAAATGTCTAGCACTCTGATATCAACAAAGTTGCTTTGCAATTGATTGCACAACCAAAAAGAAACTGTGAAGGCAATGTAAGAGATCACCTCATCCAGATAACCAACATAATCAGTGTCAACGTTGCCGATAGCACTGCTTCAAGTGTTACAACTTCTATTATATACCAAAATACCAAACCCATGTATGCACTACCTCGTAAGTAGTGAAAAATCCATTTGATCGCATGCTATTGTGTTTTTTTGGGATTCCCAATATATCTGCTCACAAATCACAATGCTCAAGGCATGTAAAATATGTGGGGAGTGCACACTATAGCATACATGATCCTTCCAACTCCACTAGCACAAGGAACACGATACATGTGTTATGCTCTTTGTCTAACTGTAGTGACAAGGTAGTTAAAAGCCTAGTAAGGTAGTTGAGAGCCTGAACTAGGTTCCAAGGAGTGCTCACTCACTTTGCGTATTGAAACGCTCAAGCACCCTCTCACTATAAGTTTTCTGTGATAGACCCCAAGGGATGAGAGAGATGACAAGGGCACTAAGGCAAAGACCTTGAAGTCCTTGGTTCCAATTCCCATACCAACAAATATATAAAAAAAAGTTTTTTGTGATAAGATTGACTTTCTTGTGTTTCGATCCCTGCGAATCTCTATGCCTAAAATGTTCTTAGTCGTACCCAAGTCTTTCATTTTAAATTCGCCAAGCCTTCAATTTGCTGATGTCAACTGTGCTCTTAGCTGCAACGAGCATGTCATCAACATACAATAATAGAACAAAGGAACTATCAGAGCTCTCTGTGATACTCAACTCTCATAATTATGATAAAGCCTAAAAGTATCAAACTACTTATACCATTGGTTAGGAGATTGTTTCAACCAATACAATGTTGAAAAGACAAACATGATCTTATTATCCTTGATCAGTGAACCGTTGTGCGAGAAGCATGTACATCTTTTCAAATGCACCATGCAGGAAAGTTGTTTTGACATCAAGCTGCTATTAAGCATGCCTTGAACCTAGCTACTTCAACACTAGGGATTCCTCCTTTTTCTTGAAGACCCATTTGCAACCGATTATTTCCTGACCTTTTGGTGGTTTCATCACCTCCTATGTCTGATTCTCTCGAAGATTCGATCTCCTCACTCTTAGCAGCAGACCAATATGCACCGTTGCTGCTTTACTACTTCATAGACTTGGCTATGAACTACGCAAAGGAAATGAATCTTCAAGGTGGCCAAATTTGTCTCCTCCTTCGACTAGTAACAATACAATACCGTTTTTGGTCATGGAACATTATCTTCCTCAATAGGCCCAGGTTCAGTAGCTTGAATTGGCTAAAATAAAGCGTTCACTTGAACATGATTGAATTCCTACGTTTCAAGCTCCACCCTATTTATTGATGAAGCATAGGTAGTGAAGCATAGAAAGTTTATTAAAACTTGTCATCTCTGCTGATAACAAATTTAGGGGACTTAGGTTCAACAAACCATAACCTAAAACCTTCACACCAGATGCATAACCTAGGAATATGCATTTAAGTGCCCTTCGCTCAAGTTTTCCTTTAGTCCTGTGAACTGGCAATGCAAGTGCTAACCTTAAACTTGAACAAAACTTTTTTTCATAAACACAATGTTTATCAGTTTTTTGATCTTCTAGCAAACCACCTTTGCTCAAAATAGACATCCAGGCTTCACTCATATGCCCAAGGCACATATGCTACAAATTTGTATGATCTGAATTTGAGCACCCTTGATTCGCACGGTTGTTAGATCTCTGGTGAATATGGAGTTTGAAAGTTCTAGTAGCTCCCTTGTTATTAAGGAAAAATTGCCTAATAGCCTCTATTTGCTTCATCATTGTTGGTGTTGCATGAATTTCTTTTGCAGATTCCTATATCGACAACCTTACAGGACATATTGTTTCCCGTTAGTATCACTACACTCCACCATCAATAGATTGGTTGGTAGTAAACCAATCATGTTAGGATACATATGGTAGGAATACCCTGAATCAAGAACCCAAGTACTAGACGAATGAAATAACTGATGCTGACAGGACAGCACTATCAGAATTTTCTCCAGCAGTACTACCACTAGTTGAGGAATTATCATATTTAATGATGATTTGACATCTTCGATTGAAAGAATGCTACTCCCATTGAGCATAGAATCGACAAAATGCTTAAATTAAGTAGGTAGAGAACATAACACTAACACAATTATTGTTTGATCCTCATCTTGTTTGATTCAATTTAAGTCAAGGTGGAGATTTGTTGGTATGGCTATAATTGTTTGGACTGCACCAGGCAAATCAATTTTGAGTCTTTGACGGCACCATCCGAATCCAATATCCATGGCCAGTGCACATGCATGAAATGCAAATTGCATTTGCTCTGTTGGAAAGAAGTAGCAAAGTGTGATTGATCTACCATTAATATGGTTGAAAATTTTGTATGCACAACCAGTATCTATATGAGGTCTTAGGTGTACCCATTTTCATCCCATCCAAAAGTAACAAGGCTCACTTTTGGTTTGTTGCTTAGTTACTTATTTTGTAATTCAAGCTGAGTGCTTTCTACCCTTCATACCCTATTTTTTTGAATTTGTGAGAATTGGGTATAGTGGGGTTTGGGTTGATCATTGATGATACATCTCTCACCATCAGGGGGTGTGTGTGAAACCTAATCTTACATAATGCACATAACTCACTCCATCAGTTTGTGTGTGTAACCTAATGTTTTATCAATGTACATATCTCTCTCCAACAGTGTGTGCGTTTGTGTGTATGTGTGAAGCCTAATGTTATTATAATGTACAGTATATATCTCCATTGTTGTGTGTGTCTGTGTGTAAGGATAAACATTTTATGTGGCTTTGTATTGTAGGCTGCAGAAAAGTATCCTTACTTTCCTGGCCAAGAGCCCTCTTTGCCTGGTCATGCTGATTTCTTGCTTGAGGTATTGTCGAAGTTACTTTTATGGAATCTTAAATTTCTAATCAAATTGTTGAATGATCAATTCTGATGTCCAATGTAATGCACTTTTATGTTTTGCAATTGAACTTAATTAATGATGATATTAATTTTATGCACACTTGATGAATTTACTTGTGCTCCAATAAGAAAAAAGCTCCATGTCACATTTGAGTAAATGATCGAGTCTTTCTCTTTTACCAAAACATGAAAAGTAGGAGACAGTGCATCCCTGATAGCCAATTACTTGCTTACTATATCACGTTTGGTTGAGGCATTTCTTCATAGATGCCTTGATCAGGAGCTTCACTGTGATGTAAGGGGTGAGATGTATGCGATATCGGGGTATTCGTTACTATTGTTCAATTTTTGATTTATGTCAAAGCTGGCAGGATTGAGTTTTGAATCCTGGTTAGGTGTAAAGGGATTAAAATGGCGAGTTTAGAGTAAATTTTGGGAGTGTAGGTCTACTGTAGAGGGGAGAGATTCAGATATTTGAAATCTTATCATGAGACAGAGTAGGGAGAGACAGCCAGTCAATGATCTTGATGAAAAAAGGAACTATCCGTTTTCAGTTCGTTACTTTTATAATTTCAAACAGGTGTTCGCTTGTGCTAATGTTAATACTCTGTACGTCCAGCAAAGCATTCTTTCCTTCCCGCTGAGTGTCATATAACTTGGAAGTGTCTTAATAAAATGTAGAATGTTCAGTGACAAGGCAAAAGCTTCAGGCTCATTCCTTACTGGATATGCTGAATTTTAACCAAGGGTGTAACTTAGGCGCTCAAACAAGCAAGCAGACGCCCATATGCTATACATAATGCGGGAAAGGATTTACTTGGAATAGAAGTAGGGAAATCTATCATATCATATCAGCATAGATAATTACTCCCTCCGTTCCACCCAAAGAGTCCATTTTTCAAAAGTCTAATAATTATGAGAGATATAACTAGCATTAGAGTTGATCATAATTACAATAGTACTCAAGTATAATCAATATGTTAATATCAAATGTGGAGGGTAAAGTTTAAATGTTTTGAAAATTGTAGATATCATTTTTGAAAGTGGACTCTTTATGTGAAACATCCCAAAATAGTATAGTGAACTCTTTGCTTGAAACGGAGGGAGTAATTTACTTCTTACTGAATCCATTAAATTCAAGCAGCAGACTATGGACTTCATGATTCTCTCACAAACCTGCCCATATGATTTTTACAAGGTAAACAGCCAAAATAGGTACACACTACACGTACAAGCACAAAAAGCCCCTCCCCAAGATCACATATATGAAGAGCATCATCCTGCACAAGAAACAAAATTGTAAGTAGTCTTAAGAGTTAATTACTCCACCTCCAAGTTCCCATGCAAATATTTAAACCCCATTGTTCCGTTCCTGCCATGTACACCAACATAAGCCCAAAGGAGGTGTATTCAACAACACATCTACCCATTAAATTAGTGCACCAGTTAGTAAGCATGGTAATATTAACTGACAATAGCAATGCTATATAGTGGCAAAACATGATTCAAATAGCAGACATTAAAGGCACAAAGATTGTCACTTCTTACTTTATGTTGCCTTCTTGAAACATTCCATTTGGCTCTAAGACAACATAGAAACTATTGAGAGAAAATCTTGAAAAGTGTAACTAACAGTTGGTTAGCCATTTACTCCATCTGGTTGCATACTTGTGGAACTCTACCTCTACTCTGAGAAATTATTAGCCTTGTGATGTCTAGTACTAGTAACATGATTCCTAGCCTCCTGTCTACTGCTTTTCATCAACAAAATAAACAGAAGACTAAGATATATTAATTAGATCCAATAATCTGGCAATGAGAGGTTGATGGATAAATTAGTGATGGGAGGCTTTATTTGTGGCTTTAAGGTGGGTCAGAATGTGATTGTGGAGACTATGGTGTCGCATCTTTTGTTTGCAGACGATACTTAGATTTTTTGTGAGGTGGAGGCTTCACAATTGGGTTACCTGCGGTTAGTCCTGATATTCTTTCAAATGGTATCTGGTCTTGGGGTAAACATTTTTTTTTTTGATAAGTAAAAGTATTATATACGAATAGCGTCAAAATAGGTGACGTGGCCTATGTACAATAAAGAGGAGATACAAGAGATCTCAAGCTACACGAGCTGGAGGGAATTCCCTACCACTTCTAGATAGTGAGTAGGAGTCTGGGAAAGGTCCACTGACCCAGGCACCAAGAAGAAATAGTGCGCAACCAAGTATCTTTAAGCTTCTCTAAAGACCCTTCCTCGTTATCAAAAGCCCTCCTATTCCTTTCCTTCCAAATGACCCAACAAGCCGCCAATGGAGTAACCTCCCATAAAGAATTTTCCCTGCTTCTTTTGTATAGAGACCAGCTCAAGAATAAATCCAAAACTGATCCAGGCATAGCCCAGGCAATTCCAAACAGGCCAAAAATCCAATTCCATAAATCCGTCGCCATGGGGCAATGAATTAGCAAATGATCCACATTTTCATCGCTCCTTTTACACATATAACACCAGTTAACATAGATCTTGCGCCGCTTTCTCAGATTATCCCCGGTTAAGATGGCTCCATGACAAGCCTCCCAAGCAAAGAAGCCTACGCGACTGGGAGCTTTAGCCTTCCACAGCAACTTCCAAGGGAAAATGTTGTTTCTTGCATTCAGCAACCGGGAGTAGACGGATTTGATTGGGAACACTCTTCCTCTGTTACCCTCCCACCTAACTGCATCCTCACCATTTCTTCCCACTTGTTGCTTATAAACCATATACGGAACGTGGGGTTGGTATCCCCCTGAACTTGAAGAAGCGAGCTTACCAAACAGTCCTTATCAATAGCCAAATTAAACAGATCTGGAAACAGTCTCCATAACTCCACCTCCCCACACCATCTATCTTTCCAAAAACAGATAATAGATCCATTCCCTATTTCAAAAGAGATGTGTCTCACAAAAGCTTCCCAACCTTTACGAATCCCTTTCCAAACTCCCACCCCATATGCTACTGAAATATTGTTCGGGGTCCATATATTTACACCTTCCCCATATCTGCAACCTACCACTTTCCTCCACAACCCTACACGATCAGTCATGTACCTCCACAACCACTTAGCAAGCAAGGAAGAATTGAAGACTCTTAGATTCTTGATCCCTAATCCACTATCTATCCAGTTAGCCCGAACCTTGTCCCATTTAACAAGATGATGCTTGCGCTCCTCACCCAAACCTTCCCACAAAAAGTCTCTTTCCAATCTTTCAAGGCTGTCACTAGGGGTGGCAAAATGGGTGTTATGGATAATTATGGGTTTTCAAATCTTTCCAGGACTATGTTCTAGGTGTTTTTATTTTTTAAAGGAGTTCCAAGGGGCAGGCCCAAATAAGAAGAAGGAAGTTGAGCAGTTTTGCATCCAAACCAAGAAGCTAAAAAATATATGTTCTCCACCCCCCCCCCCAACCGGAATAATTTCACTCTTAGCTATATTAACCCGAAGACCTGACACCATTTGGAAGAACGCCAATAAGAGGCGAAGGTAACCTGACTGAGTAGCCTTAGCATCACATAAAACCAAAGTATCATCTGCAAAAAGAATATGGGAAACCAAGACCACCTCATCTCCTCTCCTCCCCACCTCAAACCCTCGAATAAAACCCCCTGAAACTGCCTTATCCATAAGTTTACTCAAAGCCTCCATAACAATAATGAACAGGAATGGAGATAGAGGGTCTCCTTGGCGTAATCCCCTCGAACTGTCAAAGAATCCGGCGGGTTCTCCATTAATCAACACTGAGAAGCGAGCCGTAGAGATGCAAAAGTATATCCATTTTTTCCACTTCTCCCCAAAACCCATTCTACTCATCAAGTACATAAGGAAATCCCAATTAACATGATCGTAAGCCTTCTCTATGTCCAGCTTACACGAAAGCCTCGGGCAGCCACTATCGAGTCTGGCATCAAGAGCTTCATTCGCAATGAAAGAAGCATCAACAATCTGCCTCCCTCCTATAAATGCATGTTGAGATTCCGATATAATCTTAAATAACACGAAAACGTAGAGCAAGAACCTTGGCCAACAATTTGTAAATGCTGCCTACTAAGCTGATAGGCTTGAAAGTTGAAATCACGCAGATTAATCGCTCCTTTTTTCTTCGGAATCAGGGCTATGAACGAAGCGTTGAAGCTTTTCTCGAATCCCTTATTAACATAGAAATGCTGAAAAACCTCCATAACCTCTGATTTAATTACCTCCCAGCAGCCAGAAATAAACGCCATTGTGAATTCATCCGGGCCTGGGGCTTTGTCCCCGCTCAAATTGCCCAGCCACCACTTCCTCTTCAGAGAAACCATCCTCCAAAAGCCGACTATCCTCGATTATTAAAACCCCACATATTCCATGAAACAATGCGTAACTCCATGATAACCTTTTACACATAAGTTCCTGTTCCTCCTCCCCTTACACACGAACCTCCCTGGAAAATCAAAATTCAGACTACAACATAGCTGCTTCAATTCACGTTTTCCCCTAGCTCTTGTCTTGTTCGAATTCTTAAGCAAGGACCCACTTCCGGGACTCGGTCTCTGTCGGAAGCCTCCTTCTGCATTGAACTGGATGACTCAACCTTGTCACCATGCCTACCGGGGAAAACTACCCTCTAGAAAAATTGCGACGGAGGACCGGTGCTTCTCTCTGAGCTGAAAACCTCATCTCTCCCTTCAATAACTGGGTTGTAAGCTAACAGCTCCACTTCCTCTTCTGCCTCAATGAATGTACCAATATGCTGCAACTCAGCCATACTACCCGACTCTAGAGAAATAGTCGTAATATGGGTACAGTGAATAGGTCCCTTCCTCAAGCATTTCCCTAATGTCTCAGCCCCAGCACACACAGGCAACAACTGTGATTCTGCGAAATAGCGCTCCTCGGACCCATAATCAGAAACAGCCTGAGTCGGACTAGCCTCCCTTATACCATCACGCCCCTCTTGCTTTTTCCTACTAGACTCTGATTCTGTCTGTGCTTGCGAACTCGGCGACCACTCGTCATCTCGGCATTCGAAATTATCCGATTCTCGCCAGCTAGAGCTTGATAAACTACATGATGCGTTGACTCCCATATCTCTGTTCACGAGGACAACCGGGTCTACCTTCGCACCCGACCCATCTCCATTATCCATATTGCGCAAAGAAATTTCAGCGATATTAGACTTAAACGACCCAGAGACAATGCCCACTGCGACAACCTTACCCCGACCACTTCTAAGAAATGGGCCTCTACTAGACCCATCCCCCTTGGAATAAAGCCCAGGCCTACCACCGGTCGGGGTAGCGAGTAATGTGGATTATTTGGCCTCTTTTTTTGGGTGTAAGCCTCCCCTCATTGCACTTGTTGTCAAAAGAGGGGCGAATGACTCTTATTAAAATCACTCTTTCCAGTTTGCCTGTTTACTTTGTGTCGCTCTTTGTTCTTCCATGCTCCGTCCGCAACAGATTAGAGAAATTGGAAAGAGATTTCTTGTGGGAAGGGGGTGCAGAGGATCGTAAATACCATCTTATTAAGTGGGAGAAGGTTTGTTCCAGTGTGAGGGAGGGGGGGTTTAGGCATTAAAAATATGAGTCTTCAATCAGGCTTTGCTTGGGAAGTGGTTGTGGAGGTACATAGTAGAGAGAAGGAGATTTTGGAGAAAAGTGGTGGTAAGTAAGTATGGAGAATCAGATCATAAATGGTCCCCTAAGACTATCTCTACGTCTCATGGAGTGGGGGTCTGGAAAGGCATAAGTAAAGGCTGGGATTCTTTCATGAGGCATATTTTTTTTTGAGATTGGCAATGGCTCCTTGGTGAGATTTTGGAGAGATAGATGGTGTGGAGAAGTGGAATTGTGAAGATTATTTCCCAGTCTGTACAACTTAGCTAGGAACAAGGATTGTTTGGTTAGTTCGGTACTTCGATGCTTCATTTGGAAGAAGGTAGAGCTGTTTGGACTCCATCTTTTCGGAGGAATTTCCAAGACCGGGAAATAGAGTCTCTCTTGCTGCTTTTAGAAAAGATTCAGGCTGTGCAGGTGGGTAATCATACGGAAGACAAGGTGAGGTGGGAAGGGGCTCAAGGTGGTCAGTTCTCTTCTAAATTGTACTACTGCTTGCTGTCGCACAAGAACTGCTTTGTGTTTCCTTGGAAATCGGTGTGGAAATCTAGAGCCCCTAGACGAGTAGCTTTATGTGTAAAGGCAGTGAAGATAACGTCAATCATGTTTTTATTCACTGTCCTGTAGCTAAGGAATTGTGGAATTTGATTTTTGGTATGTTCAAGCTCTCGCGGGTAATACCTTATTCAGTTAAGGAGCTGTTTCTTAGTTGGTCGTTGCACAAGTGAAGGAGAAGAAGCTGCATTTGGGAGGCCATTCCTTTGGCTGTTTGCTGGACCATTTGGGAGGAGAGAAATAGCAGGGTCTTTGAGAATAAGGAAGGGTCCTTGGTTCAGTTGAAAGACACACTGCTTCGCACTCATTTTTTTTGGTGTTCTGAGATTGAGGGAATGAACAATTCTCCTAGCTACTCTTTTGTAGAATTTGTTAATAGTTTCTCCATCGATTAGTAGTTCTTTATGAGTATTTATCTAGTGTACAAAGGACGCGTCACCTGATTTGACGCTTTTCGTATATAATATTATCTTTTATTTAGCAAAAAAAATAATCTGGCAGGTTTAGATATAATAACAGTTCTCCACCCTTGTTTTGCGTTCTCTTATTGTGTTATTGTATTTGGTTCCATCATTTTTGTTTTATGTGATTCCTGAAAGATAAGAAATTTTGGACAATATACACATTTAGGCAGATCGCCAAGGTTCTTCTTAGTTCTACCAAAAGAGAGTCCATCAGGAATGTTTCCATTGTTGGTAATCAGTATATCCTTTACAGTGCATGGAAGAAGCAGGTGTACATGGTGCACTGATTGTGCAGCCCATTAACCACAAGTTCGATCATTCCTTGGTGACAAGGTCAGTTACACTTTATTTTCTTACTCAGCATTTAATCTAAAAACTCCTTTCATGTGTGAAATAACTTTAGAGCCTCGTGAAAATCAATAAAGTAACTAAAGGAGATGATAATGTCGTACGTTTACCTACTATCATTTATTTTATTACTATTAATTTTTGTGAACGTTAAAGATTTTATCTTTCAAAGATTAATTATGACTGGAAAACAAAGGTAAAATGGTGAATTGTCTCTTAACAAGTTAACACTTCTGTCCATTATAACAGCCATGAAACAATTTTAAAAACAAACTCTTAATGTTCTCAGAGCTAAGTAGCAGGAACCTATCTGATTAAGCCACGATCAATCTAAGCATAACAGGCAAGGACTAGATGGTGATTTCAAGAGACAAAGTAATTTGGTCCTCCACATTATATGGTAGCGTCAGATATGTCGTCTTGATTATAACTGCAGTTACTGTCAGTTGTGTGTTCTTTGTTTGATTTCACTGCTTGTCTGCTTATTTGGCATACGTTTAGATCATATAACCTTATGCCAAATTTATTCTGGCCAGTGTGTTGAAGAAGTATCCTTCCAAATTTGCCGGCTGTTGCCTTGCAAATCCAGCTGAAGATGGCAGTGGACTTCAACAGCTTGAACATCTTATTTTGAAGGTCTTTAGAAATTAGCAATTGAAACCAGCATCTCCTATATGAATGATGTTAATTCAGGATCTTTATTCATTATAGGACGGATACCGTGCTGTTCGCTTTAATCCATATTTGTGGCTATCCGGTCAACAGGTAAAGTGCATGATCCTCGCTTCTTGTTCACATAGATGGCTCCAATTTTGAATTCTTATAAATGCAAGCCTCAAATCTTTCAATGCTATTACTGTGAGTTTGTGGGAAACTGTGGTGCCCAATGGTGGCTGCCCGCGCACCCCTGGGCGATTAGGGTGGCGGAGACGGAGAAGGGGGGCCCTCAGAGTTTTAAAAATGTGCAATTTCACCCCTAAAGTTTTTGTTAATGAGAAATGTAAAGTACTCCCTCCGTCCTCAAATTATTGTCCTGCTTTCCTTTTTCGTCTATCCCAAAATAATTGTCTTGTTTGTAACTTTCCTTTCTAGGACAACACTAATAATTTTACCCTTACTTTTTCTTCCTATTTTAATCATGAGCCATATACACATGAGCTTTATTGGAAACTACACCTTATACCAATATTAAAAATCAAGTTAATTGGTTTTTCTTAATTTGTGTGTTGGGTTAAACAAGACAATAATTTTGGGATAGGAGGAGTAATAGTTTGGCCCCCTCAATATAGAATATTTAATAACCTTACCTTCAATAAACGTGTAAGTATAACAAAATATGATTGAACTTCTTGAAAAATGTTCACTTCCAGTCTTTTACCGAAAGTTTCACTAAAAATAAACAATTTGCTTAAGTTTTTATTATTCTAAAGATTTTTTTATTTGACCAATATTCCTATTAGCCCCCAATTGAATTCGTGGATTTGCCATTGGGTCAGTGCCGGCCTGCCTGAGATTTTGGGGGCCTTAGGCCTTAGGCGAACTGAAAATACGGGCCCCCAACCATATACATGTGAAAAATATTAAATGTTTTGGTTCAATATCAAATCAATTGTTTTTTTTCCTCGGATCCAGTTTTATAAGTTCTTTTCGAATCTAATAAACAATAAACAATAGTAGCTTTATATAGACACACTAACAAAAAAATATTTAAACACAGGGGTGGGGGTGCTTAATTTGTAATTACCCTACATACATGCATGGCAGATGAGAGGAGTATATATATATATATTTCCCCATTCCAACAAGAGGGTCACACTTACCTATCAAAAAAAAAAAATATATATATATATATATATATATATATATTTATTTATTTGTTTGTTTTCTATTCTTACTCATTGATTAAGTAAAAGTATGTGTGATTATATATGCAGATGACGAATGAAGTTGGCAAGGCAATGTTTTCTAAAGCAGGAGAACTAGGGGTGCCAGTGGGCTTCATGTGCATGAAGGTACAAAGTTATCCCATTCCCACCTCATTTTGTATGACTAGTAAGTCTCATACTTGACATTTATTATTTCTAAAAGTGCTTCAGCATAGTAAGTCGCCCATTTTGCTTGTTGTGAGGATTCAAATATGCAGTTTTTTTTTTTTTGTTGTTGCAATTGGTTAAGTTACTAGACAATGTTGTGGCGAGTTATTTTAGGGTCTTAATCTGCATCTAGCCGAAATTGAGAAGCTGTGCACAGAATTTCCTTCTACAGTTGTGCTCTTTGATCATTTGGCTTTCTGCAAACCTCCTATGTAAGCTCCAAAGTCCTTTTTAACTTCTGTGCCACAAGATTTCCAAGTCCCAATCCCCATTAAAGGACAAAGCAGCTCTTCTAATATCTGTTTCCTTTTGTAGAAACGATGAGGAGAGTCTAACCTTCTCAGAACTACTGAAATTATCTAGATTTCCACAGGTAAAACTGTTGTTTGTCTTGCATTCTACTTATTAGGGTATTTGCAAGTTCAGGTTGTTTCCCCTACAGTGACTGTTAATATCAGTCTATTACGACTAATTTCTACCATCATGTCATGGAAATTTGTCCATCTTTTTCTCATGAGACTGAAACAAGATACTCGTAATAGTTATCAACTCTTGGACATAGAGAAATGATTTAGCACTTCCTGAAGCTTTAGCTTAACTCGACATCTCGCCTTTGGTGCAGAAAATCAGATCCTTGATCTTGCACAAAAATCAATGTGGCTTCGTCACGTTTGGTTTACCCCGCTAATCTTCACCTATTTCACCTAATTTGACAGGTTTATATAAAATTCAGCGCCTTGTTTAGAGTCTCTAGAAAGCCATACCCGTATGAAGACTTATCCCAAGTTCTGTCCCAGATAGTTTCCAGCTTTGGTGCCAACCGTGTAATGTGGGGAAGGTAACATTTATCTTTTTTTTAGTAGCTCTCATTGTATGTTATAAACTTGTACTCCCCCGTTGTACTAAGAGAGTCATACTTTCTGTTTTAGAATGTTTCATGAAAAGAACCCTTCTTTGAAAAGTTAGAGCCAACTTTTTGAGTCTTAGAATTCATCCTTACTACCATTCTAATTTAAGGGTATCTACTACAAAGCAATTTTATCCTAGAGAGGTATTACTTTCCAACGTGGGCTATTTAAGTGAAACAAAGGGAGTAATATATTAAGAGCAAGAATAATGGCTATGTGTCTTTAAAGAGTACCAATTTTTTTCCACCAAATTAGGTGTCACCTGATGTGGGCCGTGGCAGTTGATGTGATGTATTAATTTTGATTTTCTATTTTGCTTTTCGCCACACGTCAGGTGACACATCTTTTGGTACTCTTTTAAGTATCCATATCATTAATGTAAGAGAAGTAGGTTAAAAGTTAATCAACACTCTGAATCTCTCCCTTTGGTTGTGCTGCAGTGATTTCCCATTTGTTGTTCCAGAGTGTGGTTATAAAGAAGCAAAAGAAGCAGTGTCGCTTATCTCCAGGCAAGCGTCACTATCATCGTCTGAGATGGAGTGGATTATGGGTAGGACAGTTACACAGCTCATCTTTGAAGGACATCCAATTTCTTCTTGACCAGTTCAATCTGTCATATTTAGAAAAGCCGATCAAAATTTGAATGCAATGTAAGGGTAAAATAGGGTCAACAATTTTTCTATTGAATTTATTGTTGTGTCCTTTCTTGGTTCAAAAGCTATGATAAATAGTTATTATATTTAATACTTCCAAAAGCTCTTAAGAGTTCATATTTAAGTTTGACTAAATTTTTGATAAGATCTTTCTTTTAAATAAAGAAACTAAGTTTCTTATTTTCTAATCTTGTGTTTCCTTGGAGAATTTGGTTTCTTTATTGTTTCAAGACTCCAAGCTCAAGTATATATACAAGAACAGTTCGTGTAGAAGAAAAAAAAGATACCCCTACAAAGATATACCTCAAGAGACTTAGAAGGATATTCTGCATATAGAGAAGAAACTGAGAGCGTACTTAGAGTATTCAATGCAGCTGCATTAGAAGCTGCATCCGCTGTTTGATTGTTTGTTTTCCTAATTGATAAGAAACTTATTTTTTAATCTCACGATTACTTTACTGTGTTTTTGTGGGTTCTCTTTAGACTTGTTGTTTTGTGGGAGGTTTTGGTATTTGTTTTGTTTTTACTTGTTATTTGGTTGTAAGATTTATAATCTTTTTAGTGAAAACATTTTTAGCTATAAGGCAGGATTTACAAGCATTGCTTGTAGATTGTTTGGTATATTTATGTATCTTATTACTGTTTTACTAGAAAAAAGTCTTTCGTTGTTTATTTGATAAGTTATCTGGTCAATGCATCTTTGGATGCAACTGCATTAGAAGCTGCATTAACATTATTCTTAAAATCCTAGTTACTATTGCATTTTGAATTGGTATTAGAGCTTCCTCTTGACGTCACTAAAAGAAGATTTTGGTTGTAGTCATGATGGATTCTCAATATGAGAATGTTGTTCGTCTTTCTACATCGACGAATGTAAATTACTCAATTTGGAAAGTTAAGATGTGTATCTTCATCAAATCAATTGATAAGAGAGCGTGACTTGTTGTGTTGAATGGGTGGACTCTACCTAGGACCACTGATGATGATGGTGATATTAAAATCATCAGTGAGGCAAATTGGACCACTAAAGATAACTACATCCTCATTTAATTCTAATGCTCTTTCAACTATATACAAGGGCTTAGATGCCAACACCTTCAGGGTTATTGCAAATTATGACTCTACTAAGGATGTTTGGGAGGCCCTTTAAACCTTATGTGAAGGACCATTTAGTGTTCGTGCTTGAAAACTTAGAATGCTTACAACTCAATTTGAGAACTCTAGAATGAATGGGAATGAAGGTATTATGTCTTACTATGGTAGATTACTTGATATATCCAATACTGCTCTTTTTTAGGTAATCATATTACAAATGATCGTCTAGTTAGTAAGATGATGTGCACTCTGCCTTAAAGATTTAATGCCAAAATTTGTGCTATTGAGGAAGCTCGTGACATTGATAAAATGAGTTTTGATAAACTTGCTGGTATTCTCCAAAATTTTGAGTTAAACCTCAATGAGCAAATGAAGCAAAAATGCAAAAGTGCATCATCTTCTACACCTCTTTTGAAAAGCATTGGTTTATCTACTGTTGTTAATGTTTCTCCTGATTTATTTGAGTTACACAAAGAGATTGAGGAATGTGACTTTGGTGAAGATTCTATGGCTCTCATAACATCAAAGTTCAAAAATATTTTGAAAGCAAAGGGACAAAACATATCTCCATTTTCTAACACAAAAATTGTTTTTAAACCTGAGCCTAGTAAGTTTATTCCCAAAGAGAATTCTTTTCAAACCCCTGAAAAAACTTTTACCAATCCTTTTTCTAAACAGACGACATTAAGTGGTAAAAATATTGATTATATTAAATGTAGAGCTTGTCAAGGCAATTCCTAAATAAAATAGATCTATCACAGTCGAGTTAAAAGAAAGAAGATGAGTAGCTGACTTGGGAGGCCAAGCCGCATAGAATGACTCTCATCTGAAGCCAATGAGTCAAGAAAGAAACAGAATGAATGCCTCATTAAGCTGGAAATTTTTTTGAAAAGTGTGCGAATTTGATATCTCAAAGATTATATCGTTATAGTTAGTTATAGTTAGATATCGATCTTAAAAGAAAAGAATGTAAAAAAGATTATCAAAAAGTGAAGAACATTTATCCTGTGCGTGAATCAGATCTCTCTCGATTCCACGGGTGGGCTTCGTAGCTCTTGAACATTTGAAAAGCTTCAGTTTGCACCTAGCCCCATTCGGAGAAGGCAAGTTTAGTTGAGAAGACGACAAAGACCAAGATCGACGATCTACTATTTAGTTAGCGGCCTGCTATCGACAGAATACGCAATCCTTTGAACATGCCTTATGGGAAGGTTATCAAATCATCGACACTTTACTATCTTCTTCAAGTCAAGCTAGTCCTTACCAAGAGCTATCAGCTCTCGGCTCCGTGGTAAGGTGAGAGCTGATAGCCCGATTTCTGCTTGCGCACCCCCCACAGAAGGGCGGCCCGACGAAGGGGGGACGGGGAAAGCTAGAGGCCCAAAACCTTCGACCCATGTGCTAATACTTTGTGTAAAAAGGGTTTGAATTTTTCTACTATTTTGAGTGATAGTGATGATTAAGATTCATATAATCATGTTACTTTCACAGCAGTGCAATTTTACAGATTGTTCCCGTTGATAATGGTTCAGGGCCTGTTTAATTTAGCTTATTGATATGTGCTGATGACTTATTACTTATGACTGATAACTTATTACTTATGACTTTGATAAGCTTGTTATTTTCCTTTTATTTTCATTATTTTTCAGAATTTTATTGATTATTTTGAGCTTTGGTTAATGATTTATTGCATTTGAGATACTATTTTTTTTTTATGTATTTTGTGCTTCATGTAGGTATCTCAAACATATTCGAGGTTTTATGGCTCAATACGTGCAAATCGAGGCAATTACGGGCTTCAATGTTGAGTTTTGATACTTGCCGTTAAGTTTCGTCAAGTATTTCAAAGCACAACAGGCCTAGCGGAGGCTAATTGGGCTAACGGTGGACTTATTTGCGAAGTCTGGGAGCAGAAGGACTTCGCTAGCCAAAATCAGAAAGTCAGGGGCACCGGAGTACTATTCTGGAAGCAAGGGAAGCCGGAGTAAATCTTCAAAATACAGGGGAGGACGACGCCATTAATGAAACTTTCATTAATGTGTTGTCGCTCCATGAGGCAGCCACGTCACCCACCTCCTCAGCCCAGCGACCCGTGTGCTCCAGCCCTGGATCCAGGTATGACCCGCGCCCATCCTGACCCTTCAGCCCATTCTCCAGCCTACTCCCTCTCTCATTCAAGCCCATTTGAGCCATGGACCAGACCCACGGCCCCTCTCCCTGGGTTGCCCTTGATCCAACCGCGACCCAACTCCTATTTCCTTCCTTTTTTGCCCCTGTTTTGTGGAGTCTCCAATCAGCCTTCTTTTATTATATTCCAGCCGACCATTTGGAAGAAGGAGCAACCAGTTTTAGGGCAGCAGCCCTAAAACTCTCCCCAATTTCCATTTATCCACTTTTTCACCTCTTCACCTAATTTAAAATGCATCCATTTTGAAGGCTTTGAGCATCAAATCAAGGGTCAATGGAGCATGATTAAGTGAAGTCAACCAAAGATTGTAACTTTAATTGGTTTAATTCTTCCACTTCTTTATTTATTTTAGTATTGTAATTTTTGGAGAAACTTTACATTTATCTTGATACCTTGATGATGAGCTAAATATATTTTTGGATTGTGATTTTTATCTATGTTGAATGTGATGTTTTAATTTAATTTCTCTTTATTTGATGTATTACTCATATATTTTGGTTATTATCATTGTGTGCTTAATGTTTTTAATGAAGTCATGAATCATTAAACGAACCCTAGAATAATAGGATACGAAGCGAAAGCCCTTCCTATTATTTCGAAAATCGTGATAATTGTTTACGTCTCTAAAGCACATCGATTGCCGAAGGTCGTAGATAGTCATTGGGTGCTTGATCTACCACACGGCTATTTTCTCCCCTAGGTTATGTGTTGCGATGATATGAGCACGTAGCAAGGATGAGTGATAGCTAGGATTTTCTATACGTAGCGAAAGTCCGTAGAAAATATTAGTGTGCACCCGACTACCAAAATTTTGAGTTAAGAAAAATATAGAGAGTTAAATTAAACATTGGCTAGACTAGAAATATCACAATCCTACTTTTTAACCTTGATTTGATGTTGCCGTTGTTTCATTGTCGCGTTAATTTAGTTTACTTTATTGCTTTTATTTTGTTTATTTTAGTTTTATTTTAAATCAAATTTTCATTAGCTTAGATAAAATTAGGTGTGCCCAATTTTAGTACTTAGGATTTATTTCTAGCTCTATCCTCGTGGGATCGACTTGTACTTACGACTTTATTACTTGATACGACCGAGTAATCTTGCCCGTGTTGCATTCGCGCACATCAAGTTTTTGGCGCCGTTGCCGGGTATAGATTTCTAGAATTTATCTTTATATTAATACCAAGCTTGCCTAATTTTAATTTAAGCATTTTTTTTCTTTTCTCTTTTCTCTATTTGCTTTAATTTTAGTTGTGTTAATTTTTGTTTTCTTTTAGAGCAGTTTTTTTAAATATAGTTCTTTTGCATTTGAGCTTGTTTGTTTAGTGGGTGTTCTTGTAGTTAGCTTGGAGCAATAGCTTGGAACAATGTCAATTGGGACTTTGATCAAAGGGCATGGAATGAAATGCCGGGAATTTATGAGAATGAGATGGCGTCAACCGAGGCTACGAATTATACTCCGGTCCACCCAAGTTTAATTTGTGAAAATTGTTATGGAAATCATTTTCCATATCCGTGTGCATTTGGGATGGAGTCGAATTCTTATGCTTCTTCCTCTCACTATCATTATGAAGACCCCCATCATCACCCCTTTGATCTGAATTCTGTGAGCAACAATTACCCTTGGGAAGTTGAAAGACGCTCGCTCACGGAAGAAGAAACAATTCAAAGTCTAAAGGCTTAAGTAGCCTTGTTGATAGAAGCCATTAAGCTCCTAGTCCCTCCTCACAATTGGGAAGCTACAATGCGGGAATTTGGTATTGCCCTTGATGAATCGCCTCAAGAAGACCTTCAACTCAAGGCCAAGGAAAATCCAATGGAAATGGAGCTTTACAATGATCTATCTCTCACTAATGAGAATGGAATTTCTAGTATCTTGGGACAACCTCACTTGGAAGCGCCTCAATCTCATATCCATGTCGCGGTGGAAGATCAAAGTATAAAAGCTTGTGAGTGTGAAGTGATCAATCATGCTCCCCACCCTATGCCGAGTTCTCCCACCCTTGAAGAGTATGTTAGCAATGAGATGGAGCATCGAAGCATTTTTTAAGAGGATGCCTCTTTTGGTCCCAAATGAAAGCTTCAAGGAACCGTTCCCTCATTTCACTCCACCGAGCATCGAGGCTCAAATTTCTTATTTCCACCCACCTCTCGAGCTTCAAGAAAAGTTTATACACTTAAGTGAGTTGGGTGTGATATTTCCTATTTCCGACATGTTCAAATGGCCTATTTTTCTGGAATCGGCAACTAAGGAGGTGTTAAAGCTTAAAAGGACTTCAATTAAAGCACTTCCTTGGTCATGGGTTTTATGGGAATGCCATGTGCGCATTTCTAAATGAATCGGTGCCTCCGTAGGCAAAAAATTGGTTTATTTTATTTCTTTTGTATTTATATGTCTAGTATTTTGAGTCGCTTTTCGAAGCCCTCCCAAGTTCGTGGGTTTGTAGGGAGGTGTACATAAAGTCCCCACACCAAAAATATTTTCTTTTTATTTTATTTTTATTTACAATATAATTGCTCTCACATTTCTTTTGAGCTTTGATTTGATGTAGTGGTTGAGCAATTATTGAAGTTTGGGGGTGACTCGCGGAGATTCATGGAGTGAAGTATTCATGGCTAGGACTTCAAGTGAACCGACTTTGCGGGAGTTTTCTCTTCTATTTCCTCCTCCATTTATATGCATTTTTATGATCATAAACATTGTGGGCAATGTTCGGTTCTAAGTTTGGGGGTGGGGTCGGCCTTATCTTTGCCCTTGATTTTTGAGCAAATTTTGAATTTTTTTAGAAAATTTCACGCTAATTGGACCACATTAATTATGCTTTGATCATTCATCTTATCACTTTGGCGCTCATTGAGTTGTATGTGCGATATTTTCTTGGATTCGATCTTGAGATTATTACATGCATAGTTAAGGATATTTTGTGATTTTTGTGCTAGCTTTCCCTCATTCATGTTAAATAGTGCCTATGTGTGGATCTCGTGATGAATTTTTAAGCTAAGCTCTAGCTTTGGTTGGGCATGTGTTATGAGTATCTTGTTGTGAGTTTTGATGTCGTTAGATGATTTCGAGATTAATTAATAGCTTGGCTTATGAGTATGACAATAACATGATATAGGTCGTGTTTGACTCGTTTGTGCCATATCAACCTATCCATGTTCACATTAAATCCTTAGTGCCTCATTTGAGCCTTATTGAAAGAATGGTGTGTGCAAAACCACACAATGACCCCCATTCGCCTTCATTTTGATCACCCACATTGACTTCCCCCATGAGCCTATACACTTTATCCAACCCTTTGAGAGAGCACTTTGTGAAATGAATATCCAAATTTATGTCTTGGAGAGAGTGTGTGCTTCATGGAAGTATTGTTCTACATGTATTGGTGTGGTGTGATTTAATCTTGGTTGATGAGTTGGGGGTAGTTTATCTTGTTCAAAAGGGGCCCTTGTAAAAAAAAAAGGGATTCAAAAGTGAAGGGCAACCCAAAATTGTGAACCATTTGTGCTTTAAAATCCTTGAAAAGGGGGAATTTGGGATGAAAAATCATTTGTGAGGTAGTTTGATGCACTCTCAACCCCAAGTTCTTGATATAAAAAGAAAAAAAAAGAAAGAAAGAAGAAGCTAAGTTTGAGGGTTGTTGAGAAAAATGGTGAGTTATGATGGAGTATGTTGTTTCATGAAGATAGACTTGAGTGTGATTTTGAAGGCTTCACTTGTGCTTTCTTGTCTTGATATCCTTCCCTTTATTTGTAGCTCAACCTTGGCCTATTATTATAAGCTTTGCAAAGTCCTATTGATATTGTCATGCCATGAGTTATTGTCTTGTGAAGCATATCTCTTTCGGTTTCATGGCTTATGCTTGGTATTTCATTGAACGTTCAATCCTAGCTAGAGCAATGATATTTAGTCATGGGTTTGTGTTTCATGTTTTTTGAATAAGTGTTTGAGGAAATTTAGCTAGCATTGAAACCACATCAAACCTTGGTTATGCATTTTTATAATCTTGAGTTTGATTTCTTTGATGGTAATGCATGTGGGATCTTAATTAAGTGCCGCCTTCATTTCATCTTGTTCTCGAGCTTCTCCATAATCCATATTTCTCTTTGCTCGGGACGATCAAAGTTTAAGTTGGGGGGTATTGATAAGCTTGTTATTTTCCTTTTATTTTCATTATTTTTCGGAATTTTATTGATTATTTTGAGCTTTGGTTAATGATTTATTGCATTTGAGATACTATTTTTATGTATTTTGTGCTTCATGTAGGTATATCAAACATATTCGAGGTTTTATGGCTCAATACGCGCAAATCGAGATAATTCTGGGCTTCAATGTTGAGTTTTGATACTTGCCGTTAAGTTTCGTCAAGTATTTCAAAGCACAACAAGTCTAACGGAGGCTAACTGGGCTAACAGTGGACTTATTTGCGAAGTCTGGGAGCAGAAGGACTTCGCTAGCCAAAATCAGAAAGTCAGGGGCACCGAAGTACTATTCTGGAAGCAAGGGAAGCCGGAGTAAATCTTCAAAATACAGGGGAGGACAGCGCCATTAATAAAACTTTCATTAATGTGTTGTCGCTCCATGAGGCAGCCACGTCACCCGCCTCCTCAGCCCAGCGACCCGCATGCTCCAACCTGGATCCGGGTATGACCCGCGCCCATCCCGACCCTCCAGCCCACTCTCTCTCTCATTCCAGCCCATTTAAGCCATGGACCAGACCCGCGGCCCCTCTCCCTGGGTTGCCCTTGATCCAGCGGCGACCCAACTCCTATTTCCTTCTTTTTTTGCCCTTAAAAATCCTATCTTTTCCCTATTTTGCCCCTGTTTTGTGGAGTCTCCAATCAGCCTTCCTTTATTATATTCCAGCCGGCCATTTGGAAGAAGAAGCAACCAGTTTTAGGGCAGCAGCCCTAAAACTCTTCCCAAATTCCATTTATCCTCCTCTCTGTCTTTCCACCAAAATTAAAAATGCACTCATTTTGAAGGCTTGGTGCATCAAATCAAGGGTCAAGGGAACAAGATTAAGTGAAGTCAACCAAAGATTGCAACTTTAATTGGTTTAATTCTTCCACTTCTTTATTTATTTTAGTGTTGTAATTTTTGGAGAAATTTTACATTTATCTTGATACCCTGATGATGAGCTAAATATATTTTTGGATTGTGATTTTTATCTATGTTGAATGTGATGTTTTAATTTAATTTCTCTCTATTTGATGTATTACTCATATATTTTTGGTCATTATCATTGTGTGCTTAATGCTTTTAATGTAGTCATGAATCATTAAACGAATCCTAGAATGATAGGATACAAAGCGAAATCCCTTCCTATTATTTTAAAAATCATGATAATTGTTTACGTCTCTAAAGCACACTGATTGTCGAAGGTCGTAGATAGTCATTGGGTGCTTAATCTACCACGCGACTAGTTTCTCCCCTAGGTTATGTGTTGCGATGATATGAGCCCGTAGCAAGGATGAGTGATAGCTAGGTTTTCTATACGTAGCGAAAGCCCATAGAAAATATTAGTGTGCACCCGACTACCAAAAAATTGAGTTAAGAAAAATATAAAGAGTTAAATTAAACATTGGCTAGACTAGAAATATCACAATCCTACTTTTTAACCTTGATTTGATGTTGCTGTCGTTTCATTGTCGCGTTAATTTAGTTTACTTTATTGCTTTTATTTTGTTTATTTTAGTTTTATTTTAAATCAAATTTCCGTTAAATTAGATAAAATTAGGTGTGCCCAATTTTAGTACTTAGGATTTATTTCTAGCTCTATCCTCGTGGGATCGACTTGTACTTACGACTTTATTACTTGATACGACCGGGTAATCTTGCCCGTGTTGCGTTCGCGCACATCAGACTTATGATTGATGACTAATAATTAGTGATGTTTGATTTAGTTTTTTAAAAGTGTTGATTAGCTTTCATAAGTTAGTGTGTGTGTATGATTAATACGTTGAAATAGTGTTGAAATCAAATATAAAGACTAAAATAGCATCATCACTAAGTGGCACTTTGTGATCAAAAGTGATATTTAAGGGTAAAAATGACACTTTCAAAGGCAAAAATGGCACTTTAATGGAAAAAAAATAAGATAATTTTATTAAAAATGCAAAGCAATACTTCTGCAGACTAAATGCGACATATTTAAAAGCAAAAGTGATACATTTAAAGGTAAAAGTGATACTTTTGTACATAATGACTTACATATTGAGAGACTAAAAGTGACATTTAAAGGTAAAAGGACACATTTTCATAGATAATAACTTACTCAATGAGGGACTAAAAGTGACAAATTTAAAGACAAAAGTAACACTTTTGTCCATAATGACTTACACATTGAGAGACTACAAGTGACATATTTAAAGACAAAAGTGACGCATTTAAAGGAAAAAATAGCACATGCAATACCAAAAAGTTTGACAATTTTTATTTATAAAAGTTGAGGGGTGGCATTTTAATTTTTTAATCTTTGACTCATTTAACATGGATAGTTCCGTCTTACAAGATCCGTAAGACCGTCTTACAAAAGAGTTACTCCTCCTATTTTCAACTAGTTTTCTACCCCACTGAAAAACCTATTGGGCCAAGCATTAAAGTTGGCCCGGTCCGGACTGACCCAAAATTTCAGTGGGCCTATGGAACCCAAGCCCAAGATAATATCGGGTGGGTTGTGCTGGGATGTTTTTGACAGCTCTAGTCATATGCAAATTGTCTACCAGTCTACCACTCCCTTTGTTCAGAAAAGGAGAGCAATTATTCCTTTTGGGACATTCCATAAGTGGATCAAAAGTGTTCAATTTTATACACTTAAATCATCTTTTGTGATGCTTTTACTATTATACCTTTTTCTTGTTAAATCACTTCAGACATCATTCCAAATCATCTTTTCAAGGGTAGAGAGGAAAGCAATATGGATTAATGATTCTTCATTATTTGTTCATTTGTGTAACCACTTAAACAAGACGTCCTACCTTATGTTTCGATGCATGTGTGTCGGTAAGTGATGCAGTCACTGTTAATAAGCATTGCGTCTCTTTCCTTTGGTTGAACAGAAGAGCCTACCTAATGTTTTGGTTTGTGTGTTGGTAAGGCAATGCGGGCTCGTTCCACAAGTTGAACAGAAGAGGCCACAATTGGCACAGTGCTTACTACATTACAGAATCAAAACATCATAACAAATTCCTGCCTTTTGATTTGGTCCGTGTTTTGGTACATTCGACAAGTTGAACACACTGCCTACTACATTTAAGAATTAAAACAACAAAACTTCTTGCCATTTGTTTTGGTTCCAGTGCATTGGTAGGCAATGCGGGCTCATTCGATAAGTTGAAGCACGAGACAATGTGTTTAACCAGAGGCAGTTTGGTAGTAAAAAGTGATGATAAACACCACCAATTCTTACAAAAATTGTAATCATTCTTTATTTCATGTGCTAGCAAATCACATTGTCAAGTGGAGGTGGGGACTGATTCTTTAACCGACTTCTCTATATATAAACGAAAGATCTGTTAGGTCTATACAAATTACAAACTTTACAAACAACCACCGCTATCCTATTCTACCTAAATTTGCTTTGACTTTGCTCGCTATCAACCCCAACATCACCAATTGCAATGCTGATTGGGGGGAGGAAGAAAAATAAAAAGAAACGATACCAAGAGATGAAAGAATGATACCTATCTGCAGAACCTTTGCACAAAAATAGGATCTGTACAGCTAACAGGAAACAACAATATGATTGCTACAGATACAAAGTAACAGTTAGGCGTCAATCTTCAACACGTTGGATCTCACCCATCATGATTCGGTTGCTCGTAACTTTAAACCCAAGGAGGGCTGGATCGATCTGTCTCCCTTTCTTCCCTTTCTTTTTCCCACCTTTCCCGGCTTGTCCATCTGCAGCGTCTGAAGCGGCAGCGGCAGCAGCAGCAGCATGACTCTCTTGTGTTGCTCCTGCCTTCTTGGTGTTGCTTTTCAGCATGTCACTGAATGAAGCTGTCTCTGAGCCATCTGCATCACTACAGGACGAGGTTCGCCTGAAGCGCATATCTTTCTTTTCGGTTGCTTGGTTTACTGGCATGACTCCTGCCTCACGCCTTCCCCCTGATACATTCAAAATTCAAGGATTGGTTAATCACAACACACACACACACACACAGAGTCGCAGACACGGAGTAACAGACTACTCTCCAGAAAATAGACTGCAAGAGTGTTGAAGGGCGAGGAAGCAATCCCAGAACAAGAGACAAGAAATTGGAAAACCTCATAAAGACAGGAAAAATGACGTTAACAGGAAATCAAACACCTATGACATGGTTGAAAGAAAATCAATGACCCAGATGTGCAAGTCATTTGGTGTAACAAGACAACTGCACCTGCACTTTCTTGAAAACTACCCCAACATGGGTTCCACACGTGTTGACAGCTTATAACTCAAATCTACCTGAGACTTGTAAATAACACGCTTCTACAGGATAGATTTCAGTGTTACTTTGTTTCTGCCCAAGTATATGGGTGGCAATGAAATGTTACAGTACGTCTAGAGTTGTTTCAATCATCATTCTTTCCCGTTCTACTACTTCCAAATTTTATTTTACTGATAGCCCAGTGTCATCCTGGTTACGGTTTATGCTCAATTCCATGCTTCATAGATTTAAATATTAACAAGAATACATTTTTTTTTATAAGTATTAACAAGAATACATACCTTCAGGAGCTAACATATTTACGAAATTTTTCCCTCTGACAAATGGTTCAGAAGCAAGCTCAGATAAGCCTTCTTGGGATGATGAAGCCCGTGGAACAGGTGGACGTTTCAGTAAAATATTTTCTGGCCTTTTAGACGGTACAGCTGACACCCTGTGAATGAATAACATTACAAAAGGCATGTTGGCATCATAAGATACAAACAGAACTTAAATACTTGCAAGTGACTATATATATAATAATTGTTTAACATATGGACCTTGTTGCAAAGGAAAATGCAGAAACAAAAATAAGTACACAGCAAGAAGCATTTAATTCCAGGCCAGGGTCAGAAAACAATAGGCTCATTTGACTAAGAAAGACACAAAAGGCTTATGCTACCAAGCCCTCTAAGAACATGAATCAAGTAACAATGGATGCATCAGATTCAGAATTATGATCACAGTCTCAACAATGAAAGAATTGAGCTAAAATTTGAATTCAACCATGTAACATGTGTCAAAAAGACGCAAGGATGAATTATAACAGTTTACTAAAAGAAGCAAAAGTAGGTACACTGAATTCCAAAAAGATGTTCTAAATGTAAAGGTCCTAAACAAGTTATTTTTTTCCGGCGGGTCCTAATACAATTTGTCTCACTACTTGCACGATCACTACTTTATAATCACCAAGTCCAATGTCAAGTCAAAATCTACAGAGTTAGAAACTATATCCCTTCATATGATAACTGTGAACATCAAGCACCAATTCACATTAATGATACATGCTCACCAGTAAGTATAAACATTTCAGATGAAACCGAAAATGAACAAGGGAAGCAATTTTGGTAAAATCAGCCAAATAGCATATTGTTCACATGTGAAATACTACCCCCAACTCCAGAAAAATGAATCCTACTATGATGTCAACTGTTTATGATGGATTTTGTCTTCCATACATTTCCTTTCTTGTTTTATTCTTTTGAGAGCTGACACATAAGAGCAGTATCATATTTATGAAACAAAATAAAAATTCACGATGTTCCTCAATTAGTTTTTATAAATCCCCCCCCCCCTTTTTCTTTTCAGAAAGAAGTAAGTGCAAATATAGAAGTACCAAGATATACACATGCTCGTGGACATCAGCATTAACATAGTAAAAGCTCAGAAAACATCATTCATATAAAAACCAGTTGAATATTTTATTCCTATAATTATTTTCCATGGTATGACACCCCAGTACAACAAATGTAGCATATGCAATCAGTTTAAGGCATTCTTTGATCATGTAAAATGACCACTCCTTGTGGATAAAATGGTGGCAGTTATCCTTACCGATCTTTAGCAATCTCTTCCACGAATGAATCAGAAGTTCCGATCTTCTCATTGTAAAAGCCTACATTTCCACCTGGAAATATGTCAGATACCTTAATCTCATGTGAGAGACAGAAAGTACCTTAGAAAATAATTGATAGGAAATTACCACCAACTGAAGAATGCCTGCTAACCATACTAACTGGCATTTCTCCACGATCCATAGCAGACAATCCTGCCTGTTGAACTATACGTTCTTGAGTTTCTTTAGCTGGCCCAGTCACGGAAACACCTTCACTTTTAAATCCTTGTCTTTTCACCTCCACATCCAAAAAATTTCGTTCCATGGATGAATTGCCTACAACATTGGTGTTTGCGTAAACTGAGCCTCCTTCAGCTACAGCTCCAGAATTGGATCGAAGGAACAATCTTTCATTGCCTTCCAATCCAACAGCCATCTCATCAGATCGAACCTGTGGTGGTCCACCTGAATTAGAACCATAGGATCCAACAGCAAATGGGTGGTTTAGACCTGCTTCTTGATCTGAATGAAGATTGACCGAATGATTCATGGAACTTGTCCCAGAATAGGGCCCAGAAGGCACCCTTCTTTCATAGGGTACTCCACTCTGCATATCCAACGGCTCAGTTGACTGATTACCTGGTTTCTGGTGAAGCAATTCCATAAGTAATCTTTTTGAGGTGTCGTCACTCCCTCCAGCAGACATCCAACCCGGGTCTTCCGGAGTCCTCCTCATTTCCATTTCCCTCTTCTGCCTCTCATTATTAATATGCAATTGTTGAATCCGCGATTCCATCCAGTCATTCGACAGTTGCCCATTGTTTTCCAGCCAGGATCCTTCCATTGCATCTGAGAGTGCTGGACGAAATTGATTAGGGACTGATGGATAATGAGATTGATGAGAGTAAACACCAGGTGAAAAGCCGCCTCCTTGACCAGCAGAGTGCATCCGTGCACTTGGCTCCTGCATATCTAAACCTTGAGCACGAGCTATAGAATTTACAACATCCAGGTTCATTCCTTGAGCCCCACCAGGCAAAGACATGGAGCGTTCAAATGGAAGTAAACTAGGTTCATAAAGACCGCGCTGAAGTCGCTCTTGTAAGGAAAGATTCCGCTCAAGATGACTCAACTCCTCAGGCGATGGTCTCTGTTGTTGCTGATAGAAATCTAATGGGCTTAACCCAGAAGAATTAGTTCGGTGAACACCAGAAGCACTTCGTAGGAACTGACTGTTTTCATCAACAGGCCAGACCGAGCCAAGTTGCCTTTCTTCCTCCATTTCAACACGCTGCCTCAATCCCATAGGCAACTGCCTTGGATGAAATTGATCTTGCTGAAGAATCTGATGTTCTAACGACGACATCTGGCCATGCTTTGCACGTGATATTAGCTCTAATAGATCACTTTGATGCCCTTGGTGAGAGGTTAGGCCATATTTTGCATGAATCAGATGGTCAAGTGATGGATCAGCATGCCTTGGAAGGTGTTGCGAACGCTGTTGTAGTTCATTAAAAATCTGATGCTTTAATAGAATTTGATCAAGAGCATTGTTGGATCTAAGAGCATCCACACGTGTCTGCCCACGGCTTTCACGCATCTGATTCTGCAGCAGTTGTTCTACAACCAGCTGCCGGGCTTGAGACTGCTGCTCCTTTATCAGCATCTGTTGTTGATGGAACTGCTGTGGCTGCATCTGATGCTGTTGCTGTTGCTGTTGCTGAAGCTGAAGCTGCCTCTGCTGTTGTTGCATTTGAAGAGCCAAAAAGTGCTCCAGATCATGCCCCGTTTGACTGGCCAATTGTTGATTAATTTGATTTCGGTTCGAAACTTGGTCCAGCATTGATTCATTCAGATGGGACTGAGAAGACAAAAGATTATGTTGCTGCAGGAGCTGTTGTTGAATTTGCTGAGACCTAAGTTTCTCTGCTAAATCAAAGTGGCTGACCTCTTGATCCATTCGAGACAACTGGCGAGCATCCATGGCCTCTTGATACAAATTGGGTTCAGAATGTGTGTTTCTTCTATAAGCATCAGGCCATGAATCAGTAGGATGAGATGAGTCGGGCATTGCATTGAAGGGAGGCACCCTCCCACCAGTAGGGTTCATATGTTGATGATGAACACCAGTACTGAAAGGCCCATTTGATGACTGCTCATTCCTGAAATTTGTACCTTCAAGCTCAGACCATAACAACCCAAAAGGATGCAATTTATTGTCTTTCTGATTTGGCATCCCAGATTCTACCATGTCAGTTGAAAAGGAACGGTTGCCAATAAAATTTGCAGAAGGATCATTAATGCCCATTGAATTTTTCCCCATACGCTCACTGCTACTCCCAGGTCTTCCTGGAAAAACAATTTCTGCTCAAAAAAGAAAGAAAATTAGAGCAGTAGAGATTATTATAAAATACAATGTTAACTTGGGAAAGCAGGTGGAGAAAGGCACCAGACCTTCATCATGAAAGTTTTGACCCTCAGGGTATGGAAGTTGCAAAGGACCATCATATTCAGATATTCTGGGCTGAGCAAGCTTCGCCGATAGACCATCAAACTCGGGCAACTGCCACCGTGGGTCATCTAATGCACCTGAATAACTAATTTCAGGAGCAAGCACACCAACATCCAAATTCCCCTCAAAAGCTGCAGATTGTTCTATCTTGGGACTCGGATCATTGCTAGTGGTATACTCAACTCTTGGGGGGTGTAAATGAGGCATAACTTCACCTAATTCTTGAAATGGAGTATCATCTGGAGCATCGGCCAAGCGAACTGGTAACTCCAACCCAAAAAATCCTTGTTCAAACCAGGAAATGATGTCAACTCCAAGAAATGGTCCCTGGATCTCCCCTTGAGGATCACAATAGTACAAGCTTAACTCCTCAGGAGGGATCCCTCTTGCTAACTGATTTTCATTCAGACTGTTCTCAAAGGGCTGCACGCCTCCAGTCCAATACTGCTCCGACGATGGCAACACAAACAGGGAGTTTGAATCATTAGGAAGCTTGGTACTGATATCAGATGCAACAGCTGACTCAGTATCACTAAAGAGCGGAAGCTTAGAAAATGCAGAATCTGCAACTTTCAAATAAGAAGTATTGTCTAGAGTTCCACCATCAATATTATTTTTTGACCTCATTGACATCATTTCATTAGAATCCACTCCGATGAAAGTCTCGTGAACCTTCTGCTCTCCATTCCGATTAGCATCCCTCTCTGAAACAAATTAGCATATAAGTTAACCAGAAGTCATAGACAAAAGAAAACAAAACTTACGTGTTCAAGTCTTATGTAGGAAGTGTTACCATCTAATGAATTTAATATGGGGCCAACATTGTACAAGATGCTATCAGGGTGGTTATTGTTATTTGAAGCTTTGACCTCCTCAGTGATAATCAAGGATTGGACACCATGATTTCCATTGGCAGATTCCAAATATCCCACATCTACATATAAGCATTCTCAAGAGATTCAGAAACAGAAAAACTGTCCCCAAAGCTGAGGTTGTGTTCTTATTTTCAAGAATACAAGATGAAAGGACAGCTTCATTTACCTGTAACATTGTCGGATGATCTTCCCTTATTGATTGAGTTGTACATCACCCCACTACTGGTTATTTTTCCCTTCCAAATATCACCAAGAATAGCCTGTGATGAATGCAAAAGATGGTCAAAAAATGCAAACTACAATCATTTATGGCAAGGAACATTTCATGATAACATAGCAGTAGCCCAATATGAGTACTAAAACTTTCTACGTGAATATTGATCCTTACCTCTTCTTCTGCAGAGGGAGCAACAAATGCTAGTGGTTCCTCAACAGTTTCTTGTGTTATAGGGGGTACTTGCTCAGTATTTTCGGGCATGCTAACCAATGATGGATCCAGCTTCTGCATACGGTATATATCAAGAAGCTTTCCCCTTGGGTAGAAAAAGACATCAGCTGAACATCCTGGCTTCCCAGGAACACTTTCACTCTTGTCAAAATGAGCAGAGCCAATGGAACCAGAAGAAGAAGGTCGCACGATTGATACATTAGATCTGCCGCGCCCCACAGTAAAACCCATATTCGAACCCTCAACCCGACCTCTCTCAAGTCCAAATCCAGGTGCAGCACGGAAGGAACCTGGCCCACTAGAATTCCCTTCCATTCTGTGGCGTGGCCTCCATTTATCACGAGAATCAGGATCACGCTCAGAAACTACACGACTACCCCCACCAAATGATTGAGTATCACTATGAGCATCTTCCTTTTCTGCATCTGTCCTCTTTTCAGTTCGACCCTCCTTATCTTTGTCATCAGGCCCCCACCTTGACGACCATTTGCTATCGCGCCGAGTTTCATGCCCAGAATTGCGATTGTTAACATCATTCCACTTTTCAGGGGTAGGTGTGCCTCTACTCTCAGTAGTTTCTCTAGCTGTAGCATTGTCAACACGACGTTCAGTTTTCCTGCGATCTCTTCTACCAAGCAAGCCTGTTTCCCTTTCTTCTTCACGCCAACGTCGGCCACTCTCCGTCTCAGTAGTAATTCTTCTCCAATCTTTCTTGTCCTCAGATCCATCTGAACGCCAAGCCTCCTTGGGGTTGGAATCAGCAGAATTTCCAAGAGAGAGGGAACTTGGCGGACGCATTTCCTGTAATATTTAATGAGAGAGAACCATCTTAAACAGTTAACAGCATACAGCTTAGTTATTTGGTCATTAATGAGCACATATGCAGCAATGAACACTGTACAGCTACAGAAAACTTTCCAGACTCTTCAGCGTAAACCAAACACCCAACGACACGGGAGGTACCTAATCAATTTCCCTTGCTCTATGGTGAAAACATTTCACATTCACCTTGATGATACTCAAACAAGGAACAGTTTATAAGAAATGGATAGAGAAATGGAATTGTAATTTTATGTTCCAACTTCCAATGCTCATGGATGGACTTGGACAAGGAAGAGGAAAAATTGGAAAGCCTCACCCGAACAAACATATTGAAGTAATAGCATAAGTAAAATACATACTTAACAAGGTATTTGTTTTCAAATGAACAATATCACTTCATAATTTTAAGTCCATACAATAATAAACAATCACAGATCAGCTATTGTACTAATATATTTTTTATAGAAACATCTATAATTAACTTTGTACAAGTTGGTGGAATGACTGAGAGCCTCACCATCTTACTCTCACTAGGTTTCGCATAAAGCCACTGGGGAGACAAAGGAATGCTCTCTGATGCTACTTGATCTGCAGTGAACAACAACAAATCAAAAATGAATTCAAGAGTACATGTTAAGAAGTGTGAATTATAACAAAAAGAATCCCAAAATAATTCAACTTATGTAAAATTACATCAGATAATGAAACATTGCTGGCCAATGTATAAATCACCTTTGCACTCGTCAAGCAACCCCATCATCTTATCCTCATCATTCCCGCCAAAAGCCTCAACTGTCATGACAACAATCAATTCATGAGTGCGAGAGAGAGAGAGAGTCAAAATAACATCAGTATGATAAACAGAAAATAGAAGGCAAATAGTACAAGATGTCAAAATTTTAAAACTCGGGCACAAAAACAATATTCGCGGCAAAGTCGCACCAAAATTCCCCAAGTGCTAATAGGTATCTTTTCTAGTTTAACAATTGGGTAATGATCAAAAGAAACAAAATAGATACATCTCCAACTCCACACATCAACCCTAAACTAATCAGCCCATGGAAAGTCATATCGGTCTCTGTATAATTGATAAGTCCATCCTAACGTTGTCCTCATTCACCTCATGCATGTTGTAGTGATGCTGAGTAACAAAGCCAGACTTTTAACAGGAGCCTCAAAGGTAGAATATATATTGTATGCCCATCATGACGAGTTCACGTCACATTATATAAAAATTGTTTCACTACTCAAGCCATGATGCTTTCTGACTGGATGGTATAAGCATAAGCAAATCCAACCCACCATTACCGAAAAGAGGCCACACATTTATCACTACCAAAACGAAAAGAAGTCAACAAAGAGTATAGATCTGAGAAACACTTAGAGAGATATCACGCAAACAGAGAAGACCGGTCACTTTCATACCCGCAAGTGGAAATATAAGTACTGACATCTCATCTCTGGAATAAAAAATAAAACTAAAAATAAAGAGTTCTTACCAAAATAAAAACAGCCAAGAAACTAAATCCTACTTCAATGAAAGAAAGGAAATCACTTCCTAACAGAAACAGATAGATATCATGTTGCTGCAGGTTCTGTGAGTAATGTAGCCAAATTTCAGAGAATCAGAAGTAAGATTCAAATGAACTACACATATAAACCTAGCAATACCTTCGTGCAGAAAATAGAATAACACAAAATTAAACACCCGATTAGAAAATGATAAGACTATGAATCGAAATAATTACAAAATTATCTACAACTCGTTGGAAATCAATGAACAACTAGTACAAATCAATGCGAAGTGATTATCGGAAATATCATATCCAAAATGCCTCTCTGATCTCAAACCCTAGAATTCAAAATTTGATGGTAAATTGAAGTACCAAATTGAACTCGAACACAACTAGATTAATAAAACCTAACATAACGTCAACAACAAACCAATAAATCTATCAATTTCAGGAATAAAAAATCAAAAAATCAAAACAGATTGGCGACTGACTACCTTTGGGGGTCCAAGACTGATCGGATGATTTGGAGGAGAGAAGATCGTCGGGGAGATCGAGCTTGCCTTCAGCCATCGGACGGTCGATAGGTTAGCGAGTTCGGTCGAGAAGATCCGATAAGAGAGGGAGAAAGAGAAAGAGAGAGATAGGGGGATGGAGGGAGGGAGGGAGTGAATCAACGGCGAGAGAGAATGAATGACGGAGAATCGAACCGGAAAGTGAAATTTTGAAGATTTTAGAGAGGGGGGGAGAGATTGTTAGGGTTTCGAAAAAGCTTTTGGGGCAGGACACTTGCAGCAAAATAGAGAGAGAGAGCGACGAGGAGAGAGAAATGTAAAGAGAGATGGGGGGGTTGAGGGTTTGTTTGGGTGGTCAGAACAGCCAAATGAACCGAGCGAAAATTAACGATTTATTTCGTTTGTTGTTTTTTTCATAAATTAGTTTTACACTATTATTTCATCATGCTCTTGTTTGTGTCAAACTGTCCGCTAATCGCTATACTATAATGATATTTCACTTAATGAGTTAATTTTAAAAAATTATATATACAATTTTTATAATATTTTAATTTTATTATTTATATTTGATATTGACATATTGTTTATGTTCAGTATTTTTGTAATTATGATTAATTTTATTATAAGTTATATACCTCTTAATTATTAAACTTTTCAAATATAAATTTATTTGATGGAACAGATGAAGTATTTTACTAAAAAGCACACGAAGAGGGTCTAGGAGAAGAAGTAGAATATTGTTTACCTATCTCACCTCCAAATTATTATTTCTTTCAATTTGCAATTATGCCACAAAAATCCATACATATGTGTATTAAAGTTGGTGATGATGTTCATAGGTACGTCACTTATCCATCTTTTAATTTATCTTGATTTTTATACATTTAACTTTGTACCTTTTCATTGATTTCACTAGATAATAATTTTAGGTAATTACTATAGTTAATATATAGTGTATATTACTCATGGTACTATCCCTTATAAAGAATGAGTAAGTCATTGAGTTTTTTTTCTTTTTATTTTATGTGGGATAAAAGAATTTAGATAAAAAAAAAAAAAAAGACTTGATTTTAGATTACCCCTCTTACCGATGACAATGTGTGAGAGATTGTTGATGACAAGTGAAGATTTAACCTTCAAACTTTATTTTTCTATTAATATAAGATAGACTAAGTATTTTGAAATATTCTTAAAATGTTTGTGGGTTGATTTAAAAACATCTAAGAACTTTTTCTTAATCACACTACCATTGCCTTTACTAGCCAGACTCTCGAGTGCCCGCTCATTAGACCTTCGGAAGAGGTCCAATCTCTTTTCCTTCACTTTTTGGCTACTTGAAAAGGCCTTAGCCATAGCCAATTGGATATATGAGATTTCAGAAGTCCGTAATTATTCGTTTCGTAAAAAGATTTTCCATCTCAACCATCAAGAGGCTGATTAGTGGATGTCAAAGATTCATTTATGTGTCCTTGGATAAATTCATATTGCTTTGCTTCAGCTTTGATCTTCTCTTAACTACAATCACATTCTTATAGACTTTCATTAAGACTCATTTCCGTCCTTCAAGCTATTTTCGAAAAGACCAAAAAGAAAAGTATAAACGTAATATAGATAAAAGGTGAAATCATTTTTAAATAAGAAATCACAACCAAAATTCCAAGGGAGATCAATAAAATGGAAAAATAAGAGCAAAAGTAAAATAAAATGTTTAAATAAATTATAAACCAAAAATTAAAACCAAAATGAAAATAGAATCAATATGTAAAATCATAAATCAAATGTGATATCAATTCCATAATCCTCTTATAAACAAAACTAAAATACTAAAAAAAAACAAGGGCAAACTACATAATTGGTCTATGTAGTTTATGTGTTTTTGGGTTTTCGTCCCTGTACCTCGAAATGGTCCCTAAACATAGGACTTTAACACAAATGGTCCTTCAATCTGATTTTGTCAACCTTTTGTCATTAAGTACGCTCACTCGCTTTGCATGTGCCTTCAAAGGAAGGGTAAAATAGTCATTTCATCTTGCAACGTACAGGGACCAATATTAAAATTTTTGAAATATGTTTATGTAGATTTGCTTCAACCCATTAAGGCTAATTACATGCTAAGTAAATTGCTAACTTTGATCTTACGTAAATAACCAGCTGACTTATATCAGCTAGCAATTACTTTAATAATAAGTAATGTCAGCTTGTTTCTCTTTTTGAATAAACACTCATAGTACTAACGGATTTCTTTGTTTGTGTTTTGTAGAAGCCTCTCTTAGTAAGCTCTATCTTACAGTATCTGATAAATATCTTGAAAGATACACTCTCAAATTATTGGAGCTATTTAAATTTCAAATGTGTTTCTAACAGATTGTATTTCAAGTATCTCTATATATATTCACAGAAACCACTTGAAGATACAACTGAATCATTCATACTCTCTCAAGCAAAATACTCACTTGAAGTGTCTCAGCCAAAACATTAGCTAGACAGTCTTATATTTCTATTCATTTCTAGTTATTTGTGTTTGATAATCAGTGTTTTGATATTCCTTACTTCTTTCAATTCGTTAAGAATCATTTGATTATCCACGAGTATGATTGACTTTCAATCATATTTCTTAAACACCGGTATTTGTTATACACTGATCCATTAGTGATCACCTAAATTATTAATAATATTAGTGCAATTCAAAAATTCAAGTTTGACCAACTTAGCAGTGGACGTAGTAGCTTACACCGTGAACCACTTTAACTGATTTGTCTTTTATTCACCAACTCTCACAAACTGTCCTAACACTTAAGCAGTTCCAATCTACTTAAGTGTGAGTCAGTCAGCTTCATTATTTGTTTACTTACTTGTTTTATAAATTGTTTTTCAATTTATTCTCTATAACTTGTGATCTTTTTGAAAGCATATCAGATTGCGTCAGCTAGCTGACCAATATTCTCCTTCATGTTGACAGCGTCAGTTTCTCAAATTCATTAGCCAACTGACACTATATCAGCTGATGACAAAATATGTATTTTCCGCTACAAATTTTGAAGTTTTTCAAAACAACCATAAAAGTTTAAAAAGGCTATTTACACCCTCCCTAGTCTTAGTTGTTACCAACTAGACTTACAATTGGTATCAGAGTCCGACTTTTTGAAAATTATTATATTCCAAAGTTTAGAAACTTGAAAGATCAATTATAGCAACTACAAAAGCTTTTCAATCAAACAATGATACTCAAGTGCCTATTTTTTATGAAGATCACTTTGATATATGGAAAGAAATGATTAAAAGATAACAACATTGATAAACGATTGATGGAATGTGTAAGAGGTAGTCTTACGCAACTTATGAAAATCAATACTAAAGTTGGTAAATCTTCTGATGCAGATGATGATGATATAAATTCCTCTTGTTGATGTTGTTGAAAAATGTGTCCTCAAACCTGAATATGAATGGACTGAAGAGGACAAAATAACTGATGGGTTAGATGTTAGGGTTGTTCACATTCTATCAAGTGTTGTCCCATATGAAAACTATAAACAAATATATGACTGTGTTACTGCCAAATAAATATGGGATGCTCTTGTTGAATATGTCAAAGGGATCAAAACACTAAGGACAACAAACTATATGATTGCAGACAAGAGTTTGATGCTTTCAAAAAGGACCCAAAGGAATCCCCAAATAATGCTTATTATAGATTTCTCGAGGTAAATAATAGATGTTCTTCTCTTGGTAAAGTTTATAATATGAAATATTTAAATATGTGTTTTCTTAGTAGCTTGGGAAATAGATGATATTTTAAGGTCACTGCCATAAAGGAAGCAAGAGATTTAAACAATACTCATATACATAGTCATGTTGCTAGTCTATATATATATATATATATATAAAGTTGGTGAGGAGCACTATAGTTGTGCCCCCTCACCAAATTTTGATAAATCTTCATTGTAAAGCATCCGTGTGGAGACATTAAAAACTATTGGTTTTCTAGTCATTAACTAATAATAATACACCAACAAGTTCTAGCTCAACTGATACTGCTCACTTCTCCTAACGGAGAGGTCGGGTGTTCAAGTTTCACTAGAGACACCCTAGACTTTACAACTTTCAATAAAAAGGTTGAGTGTTAAAGCCTCTTCAGAGGCAACGTTGTTGTTCAAGTCTTACCCAAAAGCCCCATTTAGCTACTCACTTATCTTAACGGAGAGGTCGAGTGTTCAAGCCCTACCAGAGGCATTCTGATACATCACTACTTTCAACCGATAGGTCGGGTGTTCAAAACCTGACCAGAGGCACCATTTGTTCTAGTCACGCCAAAGACATCATATATCTATAATTGTAGTCTTTCAAGACATTAAAATAATAATAAAAAATAAGAGTTGGGGTAAGGTCTATGTTCCCTCCAACCTTTAAAAAAAACTAATAATAATACATAACAATAATTGAGCTACCTGGCCCAAAAGGCCTAAACACCGATCATGTGCCTAGCACGCCATCATCTGGGTCGCGTTCCCAGCACGCCATCACCACGGTCACGAATAGGGGTGGCAAATTGATCGTGATGGACCGTTATCAGACCGGCACGATAACAACACGACATGATAAACACGAACACGATAAACTTATCGTGCCTAATATTAAAACTCGAACACGACACGATAAAAACACGAAAAGTACGGCACAATAGACACGATAAACAAAAAAATACCATTTATTTAGTCAGGTCCGTTAAGTACGTTAAGTCCAATAAACATTATAAAATATATAATTTTGATTTTTTAATACATATTTTGAAAATTTATCAATATAAATAGTCAATTAGTTTAAAAGTCATAAATGTTCAAATGATAAAACTATGAAATAATCATGAAAGTAGTTCGAAAGAAGTGAACAACCCCTAGTAAATTTAAAATATATATATTTTTTAAAAACAAATATTTTTTAGTTATCGTGCCTTACCGTGCTTATCAAGCCAACCCGATAACAACTCATTTTTTATCGTGTCTTATCGTGTTGGCTCTATAACATCCCGAACCCGATAAGCCCCAGCCCAAACCCTATAATTCCGTGTCATGTTCGTGTCGTGCCTCAAATTGCCACCCCTAGTCACAAACAACTAACGTGCATTCAACATGGTCCGAGCTCAACTTATAAACAAGCAGAGACAGATCTTTGGTTGCCCAGGCGTACCAAGCAAGCAGCCTCCTGCTTATCGTCTGGGGCCAAAAGTGTAACGAGTAGACAAATGATTCAGCGAGCACAACTAGCCCATTCAGTTATACGAGAATGGCCGTCTTGAACGTGGGGAGTTAATGCCTGCAGATCCGCCTTTCACGTTCGTACACTTAATTTTCAGTTTTCAGCCTTCAAAGTTGGCTGTATAAACCCCTCTGACGGAAGAGGGAAGGTATGCTCACTTTATATGTTAAACTATGTCAAACTGATATTGCATCTGCGTGTTAGCTAATTTTGACACCAGAGTGCATTTGCAGGGAAAAGCCCCTGCCTAGTTCACGGTTGTTGTTGTTGTTGTTTTTTTTTTTTTTGACAAATTTGGACTTCAAGACCAGGATAGATTGAAAGTCAGATATCCGATTATTCAAGCCCAGTATATACGCTTAATTTGGATACTTCAATAATCAATATGATAATGAGTATTAATATTAATATATATATAACTTCTTCTATTGTCAATAGAAGAATGCTTACATTTAAAAACTCTTACAACTAATATTACTTCTAACCAATGTGAGATAAAACTATTCAAGATGAGACATTATTTCTAATGACTCATTTCTAACACCATATTTTAAGCCTTGATATCTTATTTATCCAAAACTTGATTTGAAAAAAAAAAAATATATCATTTCGATACTTTTACCGAGTAGAATATATTTGCACAATTACTTTTGTTAATAAATAAATGACACATAAAGAAATTCACGCTTCAAGTTGCACAATTTTTTTCACTCAAAACACTAATTTTTTAACAAGTATTATACTTTAAGTCTTGATATCTTATTCATCCAAAACTCGATTTGGACAAATAAATATATCATTTCGATGCTCTCACCGAGTATAATACATTTGCGCAATTACCTTCACTAATAAACGAATGACACGTAAAAACATTTGTGCCTCAAGTTACACAATTTATTTCACTAAAAACACTAATTTTTTAACAAGTAATATACTTTAAGTCTTGATATCTTATTCATTCAAAACTCGATTTGAACAAATAAATATATTATTTTGATACTCTCACCGAGTAAAACACATTTACGCAATTACCTTCGTCAACAAACAAATGACACGTAAAGAAATTTGTGCCTCAAGTTGCACAATTTATTTCACTAAATAACACTAATTTTTTAACAATAGAAGAGATGTATCCCACATTGTTTAGAAATTGATGTTGGTTTTAAAAATAATATTATTAAGTACCAATAAAAGAGATGTATCATACATTGGTTGGAAAGTGATGTTGGTTTTCAAAGTCATTTGATAAAAGACTCCAACCATTTTACCAATAGAATATGTATATCTCATAATGGTTAGAAAATGATGTTGATTTTAAATTATTATATATTATTACCAATAAAAAGGATGTATAACACACATTGTTTAAAAAGAAAAGGTTAGATTTTAAAGTCTTTAGAGTAAAGACTTTTACTTTTACATGAGACATATCTTACATGGGTTACAAAATATATTACTATTATTACCAATAGAAGATATGTATCTCACGTTGGTTAAAAATTGATGTTGTTTTAAAAATATTATTATTAATTAATAATAGAAGAAATGTATCATATATTAGTTAGAAAGTGATGTTGGTTTTCAAAGTTTTTTTATAAAAGACTTCTACCATTATTACCAATAGAAGATGTACATCTCACATTGTTTAAAAAATGATACTGATTTTAAATTATTTTAGATTATATAAAAGACTTTTACTATTATTAACAATAAAATATATATATATATATACACACACACACACACACACACACACACACACACATATATATATATATATATATATATATATATATATATATATATATATATATATATATATATATATATATATATATATATATATCACACATTTGTTATAAATTAATGTTAGTTTTAAATTACTATTATTACCAATAAAAGAGATAAATTTTACATTGGTTAAAGAGTGATGCTTATTTTAAAAGTCTTTAAATAAAAAGACTTCTATTTTATCATCAATAAAAGAGAAAAAAAGACATGTATCTCATTATATAGAAAGAGATGATGGTTTTAATTTTTTTTAGATAAAAAATTTATACTACTATTACCAAATGATGAGATGTATTCCACATTGGTTAGAGAGTGATGTAGGTATTAAAAATCTTTTATAAAAGGCTTAGTACTAATAAGAAAAAATATGTATTTCACACTGGTTAAGAAAGTGATATTGGTTTAAAATATTTTTAGATAGTGTATATCACATTGGTTAAAAAGAGATCCACATTATTTAGAAACATATATTGGTTATAAAAGTCTTTATATAAAAGAATTTTTATGTTATTATCAATACAAGAGATGTATCACACATTGTTTAAAAAGAGATGTTTGTTTCAAAACTCTTTAAATAAAATATTACTACTATTATTATTTTTATGTTATAACCAATAGAAGAGATGTATCCCACATTTTTTTAGAAAGAGATGTTGATTTCAAAAGTTTTTATATAAAAGACTATTATTATTACTATTGAATAATGTATCCCATATTTGTTAGAAATTGGTTTTAAAAATATTATTATTGCCAATAGAAAAGATGTATATCACATGGTTAGAAATAGATGTTTGTTTTAAAAGTCATTAGATAAAAGTTTTAAAATTTTATTACCAATAGAAATAGAAAAGAAGTATCTCACATTATTAGAATATGAATAATGATTTTAAAAGTCTCAAAATAAATATTTTAATACCATAAAGTCCAAAATTTAAGGTGTCTACTAACGCAGATATGTTAAAAGCATTCATTTGGATGAAAATTTATTTTTCTTTTTATTTACGACAATGATGATAAGAATTGTACAATATTATTTTATTATTACTATTACTATTGTTGTTATGATTATTATTATTATTATAACAATAATACTATTATTACTCTCAAACATTCATGTGTGACTCATTGTTTTTCAACCATTACCTATTAATAATATGTATTAATAATTAATATAATAATGAGATATTAATCTCTACTATTAATATCTTCTATTGTTAATAGTAGAAGTCTTATATATATAAATTTACAACCAATATTATTTTCAAACTAATGTGAAATACAACTCTATTAGTAATAAAATGTTAGATTTTTAATCTAATGACTTTTAAAACCAAAATCAATTTATAACTAATATGAAATACATCTCTACTAATATTACCAATAGAAAAGATTATATTGGTTATAAATTGATGTTAGTTTTGAAAGTATTTTGATAAAAGATTTATACTTTTATCACCATAGAATAGATATATCTTACATTGTTTAGAAAAAAATGTTAGTTTTAAAAGTCTTATATTAAAGATTTCTACTCTTATTACCAATAAAAGATATGTATATCACATTGTTTAAAAATAAATGTCGATTTAAAAAGTCTTTAAATTAAAAACTTTTTGTTACAAATAGAATAGATGTGTGTATCTCATATTGGTTACAAGACATTCTACTATTATTATCAATAGAAGAGATGTATCTCACATTGGTTAGAAATGAATATTGTTTTAAAAATATTATTATTACCAATAGAATAGATGTATCATAAATTTGGTAGAGGGTAATGTTAGTTTTCAAAGTATTTAGATATAAGACTTCTACCATTATTACCAATAGAAGATGTGTATCTCATATTAGTTAGAAAGTGATGTTGATTTTAATTTTTGATAAAAGACTTTTTACTATTATTACTAATAAAAGAGATATCTTACATTGGTTAAAAATGATGTTGATTTAAAAAGTCTTTAGATAAAAGACTTTTAGTTTTATCATTCAATATAATAAAAGAGATGTATATCATACTATTTAGAAATAGATGTTGGTTATAAATTTTTTTAGATAAAAAACTTCTACTATTATTACCAAACTAGTAACTCACCGTGTGTTGCTCGAATACATCGTTTGAAAATTATATGCTTAAATAAAGTTGAATAATGCACCGCAAATATGATTAGTTATACTCAATTAATAACACTCTAATTTTCACATGAGACAAAGTTCGCAATTGATTTTATCGGAATTATTCTTCCTTATTACTAATGCACCGCAATATGATTAGTTATACTCAATATGGTCCAATCTAAAAAAATGTTGGTTTTTGAAAATATAAACACATAAAAATAAATAAGTAAAATTATTTTACTAAGTCTTCGAATATCATACCATTTGTTATATCCAATAAAGGAGGAATTAAAGTAGGGTATAACACTCTTTGAATAGAACCTCCAAGACTTAAATGTTGGGAACCAACATTTTCTGCAACATATATTTCATATGACTATTCATTACAAAAACACAAACCAACAAAAAGACATAAATTGCATAATTAATATATGACAACTCAATTACATAAAACAAACACTTAAAAAATATAAAATCACACGCTAATTTCTACATGTCCTACCGTTCTTAATTGGACTTCATCAAAATAATTCGAACTAATTAATTATGGACCGCAAATATTATTAATTTATTAGGAAAAATAGAAACTGAAAAAAGGCACTTCATGCATGCATCGTGATGCATTATTTTGTGCACTGCATTGCATAATTTTGTGCATCACGATGCATGACATGTCTTTTTCCGGTTTCAAAAAAATATCGGAGTGCAGAATGGTTGAAAATTGGAAAAATTGTTGGCCGATACTTATTGTGAAATTTTAACCGCTTCCGTGCCATTTTTTTAACTGCTAAAAATAACTATCATAAAATATTTTGGAAATGCCCAGTTGACCATGAAACTAGAAATCTCAATTTTTGGGGCTATAGTTGTCAAAATTTGGCCCGATCCAATGGGCCGACTTAGCCCACCTGATATTATTTGGGCTGGGCTTTAGGTTCTATAGCCCCGGTGAAATTTTGGGCCGGCTCGATTTTAATGATTGACCCGATGGCCTTTGTCGTAGCTAGAAAAATATGTGAAAATAAGCAAAATTGGCACGTCCAAATGGGTAGGCCCATGGGTTACTCCAGTCGGCCCGAAGAAATTTCAGACCGATCGGATTTTGATGTTGATCTGATGGGCTTTGTGCGGGCCCGACCAGGTCCGGTCCATTGGCAGCTCTAATTGGGGGCTACAAAATAGGGATGCATATAATAAAACCAGTTTGAATCGCGATGTATCGATTTGGATTAGCGATGCATGAATTTGGAATCATGATGCATCACTATAAAATTAAAATAAACCAGTTTGAATCGCGATGCATCGATTTGGGATCGTGATGCACATTATGAAATAGAAATGATAGTTACACAATTTGAAATCATGAATCGCGATCCAAAATCATATATCGCGATGCACAAATCATAATTAAATACATACTAATAAAGATCTAAAAATTAAAAAAATAGGTACATATCTCTAATGTTTAGTTTTGTATTTATCATGTCAAGGACCTCATTGACATTGTTTATACTTTTTAAGTAGAATGAAAAAAATTATAGGTCTAAATCTATGACCACCGTCTCACCATAGCTCGTAGGTAAATTGCTCTTTTTATTAGTATTTATATCGAAATTAATATAGATCGAACATATGTCAGCAAAAAAATATCTTATTATCATCTCAAACATGTAGTTTTTTGTTTCGAAAAATACTTCTTGTGCATCACAATCAAATTTTTTAATATGTAATTTCACAGATATAACACTTCAGGTCTTTTAACATGTATATATTTTATTGAATAATCTTTTGTTGTTAAATTTGGCTTAAATCATAATTTGGTTATCCTACTTTTACACTTTTTGTAATAAGGTAACTCTATAATTATTTTTTCAATTTATTCATTGTATTTGGCTATATCACACTTTGGTCACCAAGAGTCATTTTCGTCAGTTATGTTAGATAGAAATCATCGGAAAGACATAAATGTTTTTTTGTGTTCGGAACATGACGTGCACGTGAACAGATTGGAGTTGCAAAATCTTATCTCATTCAACTCCTTGTCTAAAGACATGCGTCTTAAGCTTATATTGAAGGTGAATGTGAGACAATAACATAAGTAACACATGATGTAGGTAACGATATTTTTGGGTTTTTATAAAAGTTTAACAGTTTCCATACAAAAAATTGGATGGAGTGATGAACGTGCGATATAAAGCCAAGTATAATAACAAAGTTGAAAAAATAATAATAATACAATTAGCGTATTGAATAAAGTGTGAAAGTATGGTGACCAAATTGCGATCTAAGCCATCAAATTTTATCATTATACTTGTAGATTTGACAATTTTTTACTATGCATTAGTTAGTTTTGGATTTCTATGATACACGAACCATTTGAGCCCTTAGGATATAAATCATATTACTCTAGACATTTATTTCAAAAACGGATAAATTTACCAAATCTATTCAAATTCTGTTATTTCAATTTTATTCAAGAATGTAAATATTACTTTATAAACTGTTGAGTGTTCAAAATTATACACTCATTGTGTTTTAATTGTCAAATTATAAAATATATGTATGATCACGAAATATACTTAATGCGTTTTCATATTTGATGGACTCATTTTAAAGTCAATTTTAATAACTCTTCATATTATAAGAGAGGAAATATGTTCAATGCATTTGTTCAATAATAGTTTTCAATAAAAAATGTTTTAATTCCCAAAACAAAAAATGCAACTAAACAAAATAAAAGTATTGTCATTTTTTGGGAAGTGAATTTTGACGGGAACTTTCCAAAAATCACACTTCTCTTTTTATATATGTATGTATAGATGGGGATATGTATTGTATCCCACATTGGTTAGAAAGTCATATTGATTTTAAAAGTTTACCATTATTAATAATTGAAGAGAAGTATTTCATATTGGTTAGAAAAATGATATTGGTTTAAAAACTTTTTAGATGATGGATCTCACATTGGTTACAAACAAATGTATCTCACATTATTTATAAATGAGTATTGGTTATAAAAGTCATTAGATAAAGACATTTTTATGTTATTATCAATAGAAAATATGTATCTCACATTGTTTAGAAATGAATGTTGGTTAAAAAATCTTTTATCTATTACTATTATTACTAATAGGAAATATGTATACCACATAATTAGAATGTGGTGTTGGTTTTAAAAGTATTTAGATAAAAGATTTAAACTTTCATTACCAATAGAAATAGAAAATAAGTATTTCACATTGTTTTAAAATGAATTATGATTTAAAAAGTTTTTAACAAAAAGATTTATAATATTATTATCAAGTTAGATGTTAATTTTAAAAATCTTTAGATCAAAGATTTTTACTATTATTACTAATATAAAATATGTATCTCACGTTAGTTAGAAACTTATGTTAATTTTAAAAGTATTTAGGCAAAAAAACCGTTTAATATTGGTAACACTAGAAAAAAAATATTATAACCATAGAAGAGATTAACAATCTAATTATAATATCTAAAAGTTATATTATTATTACAAAATATATATATATCTCACATTGTACCCGTGCGGAGCACGGACTAAATATCTAGTTTATGAAAAAAAAAAAGTTCTCAAAACTCAAGAGCTTGATAATTTTTTTAAAGATATCTCTCTGCAAGCTCAAGAAGAGACACTAAAAACTTCTACATCTCTATCAGGTGATGACTTTGATGAAGATGAAATTGTTGTTTTTGCAAAACAATTTAGAAAGTTTAAATCTTTCAAAAGGAACTTCCAAATACCTTTCTCAAGTTTTCAAAAACCATTCCTCAAGCTTTCAAAGACATTCTTCCTCAAACTTTCAAAAGCCTTACTTTAAAACCAATGGAGAAAATGATGAGAAAGAAAAGTTGTTATGCTTTAATTGTAGAAAACCCGGACACTTTGCTTCAAACTGTCCATCTACCAAAAAATGAGTATTACAAAAGGTCTCCCATAAATTTTGAAAAATAAAAGAGTTTAGTTGCTGAAGATCAAAATCTTGCAACATGGATTGAGATAGATTCTGAAGATGAATCTTGTTGATTTTGTACAAGAAACAAATCTTTGTCTTGTTGTAGAAACAGTTGTGTATGATTCATAAAATGATTGCCTTAGTCTCAACTATTCAAATGAGTCTGATGATAAGCTCCCAAGCTCACCTATTAAAAACCCTAACTTGACAAAGGTCATCAAACCTGATCAGTTTGTGGTTAAGAAAATAGGAAATAGTTTTTATGGACAATGGATCATAAGTCAGTCAAAAAGAATAAGTCAAGTCAACCTCTCCAATGACTGTTGACATTAAGGCAATCAAAATGTCAAAAAGGTAGGAGGAGAAGCCTACTGACATAAGTGTTGATGAACTCTTGGAACAAATGGAAGAAATATATTCCAAGTTTGAAACACTTAAAAGAATTCATATTTCTTTATTTGTGACTTCAAAAAAAATTCTGATGAAAACTGTAAGCTTCAAAAGATCAACGAGTTTTATAAAGTACAACAAAATGAAATGTTGCAACTTAAAAGCATCAATGAAAAACATGAGACTCAAGAAAATATCTTAGATGCCCAGATTGCTGACCTTGTGGAAAGGAATCTTCGTCTGACCAATGTTGTTGATATCTACTCAAAGTCAAAAGCTGCTGTTGAGACCATCATCAGTCAACAAAAAGATCATGAAGACCAATATGGTCTTGGATACTCAAAAGATGATGAAAATTGTGAAATCAAACAGTCAAATAATGAACCTAAGATTCTGCAAAAGGATAAGGGATCAACTTATAAGGCTATACCTTGTAAATATCCTAAAAATATGAATCAACTTAAGAAGTCCTTCAACAAAAAGGATAAGCTGAACCATGACAGCTGTCAGTCTTCTACTCAAAAGCCTCACAAGCTGTCAGCCACTAAAATAGCTGACAAAAATCAGTCGGCTAATAAACATCAACTAGCTGACAAAAGATGAGGGATTAAAAGGAAGGTAACTGACAAATTTAAGCATATCAATTTTGTTGTTGCTAAGACCTCCAAGCTGAATCAAGATGAATCAAAGGATTCACTTCAAATGACTGATAAAACTAGTTATCACAAATGCAAAGTTTGTTCTACTTTTGGTCATCGGTATCATGAATGTCTATTTAGATTTAAACATACTGACAAAGTCAAATTACCCAAGTTAAGACAAGTTTGGCTACCAAAGAAAACTAACTGTAATGCCCTGACCCGAGAGCCCGATCCATTACGAGTAGCCCACACACTGGCCCACTGAGCACGTAGCACCTTGGGTCATCAGGCCTACCACAAGCCGACCCAAAAGTCCATGGATGATGTTGGTGCCCTGTAGTAGCGCATGGCTACCTTATAAATCAAATAAAAGTCTCACATCTACCCGATGTGGGATTGGGGTATTACAATCTCCCCCACTCAAATCCTTGATGTCCTCGTTAAGGCCGAATCGTACCCCGAGCGATGCAGGATTCAAGAGGTGACTCGTACAGTGATCAAGAGGTGGCTCCCACCTTCTGCGGTGTAGCACTTTGGTCCCCTGCACAGCACTTTGTTCCCACATTTCTAGTCGGGACCCGCTTTGATACAATTTGTAACACCCCGAGCCCGAGAGCCCGGTCCGCTACGAGTAGCCTACACACTGTCCCACTGACCACGCAGCACCTTGGGTCATCAGGCCCACCACAAGTCGACCCAAAAGTCTATGGATGATGTTGGTGCCCAGTAGTAGCGCATGACTATCTTATAAATCAAACAAAAGTCTCACATCTACCCGATGTGGGATTGGGGTATTACACTAACCCTTTGGACCAAAAACTATAAAGGGTACCATGATTTAAATATTCATATTTCAGGTATGCTTAATGGTAGATGATCAACCAACTGATGTATAGATATTAGATAGTGGCTGCTCTAGACACATGACTGGTCAATTGAACTACTTACTGACATTATCATAGCCAAAGGACCCTCAATTATTTTTGGAGATAACTCAAAAGGAAAAATAATAGGTTATGAATACATTATCAGAGGATCTGTAAAAAATGACAATGTTTCCTTGGTGCAAGGTTTAAAACACAATCTCCTGAGTATTTCACAATTCTGTGATAAAGATATGAATTGTACTTTCTCTACTACTTGTTGTTTATCAAAAATAGCATTACAAATGAAGTTTTACTTACTATAATAAGAAAAAGAAATGTTTTTGCTATTGATTTACTTGCTTTAAATAACAGTACTCAAATTTGTTTAGCAGCAAAAAATATTTCAAAAACTTCATGGCTATGGCATAAAAGACTTTCACATAAGAATTTTAAATATCTTTCAAAACTTTCAAAATGAGTTTTTTTTAATGATATGTCATCAGTTAGTTTTCCTGTTGACAAGAAATGTAAAGATTGTGCTTTAGGAAAAATAACAAAAGCATCTTTTAAACATAAACCATGTCTTTCAACCAAAAGAATTCTTGAATTGCTGCATATGGATTTGTTTGGCCATATTTCTACTACAAGCTTAGGTGGAAGCAAATATACCCTGGTTGTTGTTGATGACTACTCAAGGTATACATGGGTTGAACTGATGCAATCCAATGATGAAACTTATAGTATTCTTACTGTCTTGTTAAGAAACCTTCAAACTAAAAAATAATGTGAAATCATTAGTGTAAGATTTGACAATGGTACAAAATTCAAAATCTTTGGAATGGACACATACTGTGATGATCATGGTATTGATCACAATTTTTCAGCAGTTAGAACATCTCAGTAGAATGATGTTGTTGAAAGGAAGAACATGACATTGATTGAAGCAGGTAAAACAGTGTTAGCTGAAGCAAAGTTGTCAAAGTATTTTTAGGCAGAAGCTGTCAACATAACTTGCTTCACTCAAAACAGATCTCCCATAAATAAGTTCCATGAAAAGACTCCATATGAACTATGGAGAGAAAGAACACCTAACATAGCCTATTTTAAGATTTTCGGGTGCAAATGGTACATTCATTATAATAGTAGTGACCAAAGAGGTAAATTTGACGAGAAAGTTGATGAAGTTATTTTTGTTGGTTATGCTAAACTTAGTAGAGCTTATATAGTTTATAATAGAAAAACTCAAATAATTGTTGAAACTGTGCATGTTACTTTTGATGAATTATGTTTACTTGAGTCTATTGAGACTCATGATGTTACTGACAATTTTGGGATTTTTGAGACAGGAAACAATGTCAGCTCAACCCAAAATAATCCTTCATTCTCCACTCTTCCAGCTGATAACATAGAAAGCCAGAATAAAACTCAGCTAGCTGATGAAACTTTAACCATTCTTCAGAACCTACCTTAGATGACAATAGTTAGTCAGTTGACATATATCCTACTGATCTCCAATCTTTTGACAATCATCAGTTAGCTGACACTTCATCATCACCAACTGACAATTTCTCTCATATCACCTCAAACGCTGAACCTATTCCAAATTTTCCTAGGGAAATCAGAGAAGCAAGACACCATCCAGTTACAAATATCATTGGTGATCCCTTTGCAGGACCAAGGACAAGAAGCAGCTCAAGAAATGAAACTCTTGACTCACATGCCTTTGTCTCCTCCATTGAACCTAAGAAAATTGATGAAGCTCTGAAAGATCCCCAATGGATTGAGGCCATGCAAGAAGAACTCAATCGGTTTGAGAGATGTCAAGTTTGACAGCTTGCTTCTAAGACAAACAAATCAACAAGTAATTGGAACTAAACGGGTCTTTAGGAACAAGTTGAATGAAGATGGAAATGTTACAAGAAATAAGGCAAGGTTGGTAGACCAAGGCTATAGACAGAAGGAGGGCATTGATTATGATTGTTGGTCCGCAATAAAGCTCAAATAGGCTAGAAGGGGGGTGAATAGCCTATAATACCACATTAAAAACTTTTTTTTAGATATACATGAAGTATAGATTTTAGTGGTATAGACGGTTGACTTATAGAGCATGTCTGCTGTTAGTTTAGAACATAACAGTACAGAACAGAAGACTTGCTCTCAGCAGAGTTATAAACTCTACTGGTGAACCGTTAGTAAAACAAAAGCCTGTTTTAGAAAGAGTTTAAGTAGCGGAAATGTTAAGGCTTAGGTTTTAAAAGAAGTTTTAAGTAGCTGTACACGATTATATGATCAGAACAACAACATACTTAATTCTTCTTCCAAATGCAGGTTTTAGAAAGTCAATGAAATGTGGCTTTTCAAAAGATAAATCAGTTTATTAAAACCACATAGAGAGATAAAGATTGGAAGATGAATAATTGAAAGAACATCTGAATTTATTTAAGGATAAATTACAGATTACATCAACCTAGAATCTCTATGAAAATTTATGTTCTCATTTTCATCAATCCCCAAATCTTGTACTTAATCGTTTATAGACAAACTCTTAAGTACAAAGGACAATAGGAGACGAGATGAGAAGCAGTGATGAGAAGACACTATGGTTATTCGTTCAAAGCACTCGACCTCCTAAGATGATTGATTATTACACAATCAACAACATTTGTATCGAAATACAAATCTGAAGATATGAATGTAATATGTACAGACAGCTCTTCATCTTCCTTGGGCAACATTTGAGTTCGATCTTCAAATTGATCAACGACTTGGCCTTTAGCTTTAGAAATAGGTTTTTGAAGCTTCAGCTAAAGGCTGAGTTCTTCAAAGAGGGATGAAGAACTCAAATCAAGAACTGGGTTCTTGACTAAGTCGAGAATCTTGACTGTTGATGATCTCTGATCTCTTTTCTCTTCTTCAGGGTGGTTCTTCCTAGCAATTCACAGAAGGTGATTTGCTAAGGTCTGGGTAGGCTCACTGCAACCAGGATGTAGAGATCTGAGATGCGTTGGTGAGGATGATCTCGTTGTCGATCTCTTTTCTTCTTCGAGGTTCTTGGTGTAGATCCGAAGACTTTTCGTTGTTGTCTCCTTTTATGTATTGTTCATCGTTATCACTTTGAAGAGTAGAAGAGATATCCTTTTTATATTAATCGATGTCAAGATGATCGTTGAGATTTGAAGATAAAAATTTCTATCCGTTAGAGATGTTGTATGTTGAAATCCACTGGATAGAGATGTGTTGTTCAGCTGGACCTTTGACCGATGGATAAAGGCTTTGTTTTCAAGATCCTAAACTGGTTGCCTGTCAAACTGTCATTGATAAGTTCCTAAAGAGTAAGTCTGACGTCTGATGCACTGTCTGGATGATATGTCCAATAAAGTGAATTATTTTACAGATCTCAGGAGAGAGAAAAGATCTTGCAGTATCAATGATGTCAGGCTTCACGAGGATTTGAATGACTCTTGAAGCTTGAATACTTTTGTCTTTGTCTTGATCTGCTGCAGTCTTGACTTCTCTGAAGCACGTGCAGAGTAAAGTCTGCTGGTCTGATGTTCAAGGGTGAGTCTATCTTGAAAAAGAATGACTGCTGTTCGTTGGTGTGAACATTCAAACCGTAACAGATCTGCTGGTGGGTCTTCAAGGTGTCTTCGAGATGCAATTGACAAGTTTGCTGGTGAGGAATCCTTTGAGACTTTGTCACAATAACACGTTTGCTGGTGGCGAGTCTTCAGGGTGTCCTTTAGTGCATTCAACAAGTCTGCTGGTGACGAGTTTTGCGAAGAGCCTTTTGAGACTTCAGCAAGTCTGCTGGTGCTTTATGCATATGAGGTGTTGTTCTGTTCAATCATCTATGAGGAGGTTAGGACTAGACTAGGACGACCTAATCTTAGACCTATGTGTTGTCAAACAAGCTGCCACACTAATCGGCACGCAGACCTTTTAGCCACTTGTTATGACACACGGTAATGGGAACAAGCAAATCAAAATATTAGGGATATGCAACCAGATAATTTGATTATCAAGAAGCATATTCCAACAATGATCAAACATTTGCTCCTGTTGCAAGGCTAGAAGCTATCAGATTATTCCTTGCTTATGCAACCTTCAAGGACTTCAAACGTCTATCAAATGGATGTGAAGAGTGCATTTCTAAATGGCGACCTTCAAGAACAAGTCTACGTTGAACAACCTCCCTGGGTTTCATGACAACAAGAAGAATGACCATGTCTATAAGCTAAGAAAAGCCTTGTATAGACTCAAGCAAGCTCCAAGGGCATGGTATGAAACCCTATCCAAATTTCTCATGGAAAAAGGTTTTCCAATAAATAAAATTGGTTCAACTAATGAATGCTTTGTGTAAGACGTTTGAAAGCTTTATGAAGGGAAAATTTGAGATAAGCATGATGAGAGAACTCATATATTTCCTTGGTTTGCAAATTAAGCAAACTGAAGAAGGAATATTTATCCATCAAGCCAAATACACCAAAGAGCTGCTTATCAAAAAATATAATTTGTAAGAGGCAAATTCAACAAGCACTCCAATGGGAGTTGAATATCATCTGGTCACTGATGAGAAAGGTAAATCAGTATGTATAATTGAATCTCTTTTATATCTAATTACTAGTAGACCGGATATTATGTTTGTTGTATGTGTTTGTGCTCGTTTTCAAGCTGATCCTAAAGAATCTCACATGATTGCTGCAAAAAAAAATTATCAGATACTTGATTGATACTGAAAATTTTGATATTTGGTATCCTAGAGACTCATCTTTTAATTTCATGGGATATTCAGATGCTGACCTTGCAGCATGTAGAGTGAACAGAAAAGGCACAAGTGTAACATGTCAGTTTCTTGGTAATAGGCTGGTATCTTGGGCAAGAAAAAAGTAAGCATCAATCTCTACTTCAACTACTGAAGCTAAATACATTGATGTTGGTAGTTGTTGCTATCAAATTCTCTGGATGAAACAACATCTGATGGACTATGAAATGCAAATGAGAACATGCTCTATTTTCTGTGACAATACATGTTGGTCTACAATAATGCTCAAATAGGCTAGAGGGGGGGTGAATAGCCTATGATACCACTTAAAAAAACTTTCTTTTGAAGTATACATGAAGTATAGGTTTTAGTGGTATAGACGGTTAACTATTAAAGCATGTCCGCCGATTGATCTGAACAGAACAGCAGACTTACTCTCAGCAGAGTTATGAACTCTGCTGGTGAAACGTCAGCAAATCAAAAGCCTATTTTGAAAGAGTTTGAGCAGCGAAAATATTAAGGCTTAGATTTTGAGAAGTCTTAAGTGGTTGTACAAGATTATATGATCAAAACAACAGCACACTTAATCCTTTTTCCAAATGCTAAATTAAGGAATCATTAGAGAATATCTCTTCAAAGGATAAATCATTATATAAAGAACACATAGAGAGGTAAAGACTGAAAGATAGATTATGTGAAAGAACATCTGAATTTATTCAAGGATAAATTATAGATTACATCAGCCTAGACACTCTATGTACAATTTCTGTTCTCGTCCTTCCAAGCCTTAATCCTTACTTAATTATCCATAAATGAATCATTAAGCAAAGAGGGCAATAGGAGACCAAAACGAGAAACTGTTATGAGAATGGAATTTTCAAGGTCGTTCAGATAAAATTTATCTAAATGATTGAGTGCAGAGCACTCGACCTTCCATGATGATTGATTATTGCACAATCAATAACATTTGTATAGGAATACAAATATGAAGATATGAATGCAATATCTACAGACAGCTCTTCATTTTCTTTAGGCACCATCTGAGTCTAATCTTCAAAACGATCCAAAGACTTGACCTTTAGCTTTAGGAGAAAAATCCTGAAGCTTTAGCTAAAGGCTGAGTTCTTCGAAGGAAGGTGAAGAACTCAAATCAAGAACTGGGTTCTTGACCAAGATGTGATTTTTGACTGTTGATGATTATGATCTCTCTTCTCTTCTTCAGAGTTGTTCTTCCTAGCAATTCACAAAAGGTGATTTGCTAAGATCTGGGTCAACACACTGAAGTCTGGATGTAGAAATCTGAGATGCGTTGGTGAAGACGATCTCGTTGTATATTTCTTTTCTTCTTCGAAGTTCTTGCTATAGGTTCGATCACTTTGTGTCTCACCTATTTGTCTCACTCTTTGAAGAGCAGAAGATATTTTCTTTTTTTATAGGCCAATTTCAAGATGATCGTTGAAGTTTGAAGGTAGACATTCTATCCGTTAGAGATGATGTTGTTGAAATCCACTGGATAGATATGCTGGATCTTTGACTGATGGATAAAGACTTTGTCCTGAAGATCCTGAACTGGTTGCCCGTCAGATTGTTGTTGATAAGTCTCTGAAAAGTGAGTCTGACGTCTGATGCACTGTTAAAATGGTCTGTTCAATAAAGTAGATTCTTTTTCAGACCACGTAAGCGAGAAGATCTTGTAGTATCATCGGTGACAGGCTTCATAAGGATTTGTATATCTTTCGAAGCTTGAACACTTTTTGTCTTTGTCTAGATCTGTTGCAATCTTGACTTCTCTGAAGCACGTGCATAATGAAGTCTGCTAGTATGTTGTTCAAAGGTGAGTCTTTTATAAAGAAATGACTGTTGTTTGTTGATGTGAATAATCAAACCGTAGGGAGTCTGCTGATAGGTCTTCAAGGTATCTCCGAGATGCACTTTGACGAGTTTGTCGGTGAAGGATTCTTAGAGATTTTGTCACTGTAGCATGTCTGCTGGTGGCGAGTCTTCAAGGTGTCCTTTAGTGCATATAACAAGTCTGCTATTGACGAGTCTTTTGAAGAACCTTTGACGCTACAACAAATCTACTGGTGCTAGTGCATATGAAGTGTTGGTCTGTTTAATCATCATGTAGGAAGGTAGGACTTGATCAGGTTACACCTAATCTAAGACATATGTGATGTCAAACAAGCTGCCACAATAACCAGTATGCAGACCTTTAGCCACTTGTTATGGCACAGTAATGGGGACAAACAAATCAAAATATTCAGAATATGCAAGGTGATAAGTCAATTATCAAGAAACATATTCCAACAATCTCCTCCTATTTGCTTGGAACCATTACAAAATGACATATACAAAGCACTTAAGCATTTTATCAAAACACAGCAATAACATGCCAGCAATGAATGATCATTTTATCCCTAGGCATGCCCTATGTTGATAATTACAAGAGCGATGGCTTTGTATAGTCTACTACTGCTATTACATACTCGATAAATCAAAGCACTGAACAGGTAAAACAATAGCAAGAAAAACATTTTAGATCACTTAAAATTTTGAAGGGATTAAACAGGATCTAAAAAGTTTCGAGTTCCTTTCTTGCATAGAGATTTTTATATTTGAAGAATTGTTTTAGCAAGAAGGGACAGCAAATCCTTAATTGAAAATTTGTTTTGAAGATCGTTAAGGTTTGCTACTAATACCAATTTTTGAAAATAACTTAAATATTTATATCAAAAACATTTTAATTTTCTGTTGAAAAATGTAGAATCTCTGTTGAAGGTAGAACTCAGTAGAGATGTTTTAGTGTAAAAGGATGTTTCAACAGAAGTGCCACAAAGGCTAGAACATGATTCACAAAGAATCAGTTTTGGGGAAAAATTGTCACATTGTGTGTGTTTTCCATTTGCTCTTCTTCTTATGTACTCTCCTCCTTATGACCTCCTTATGACAAACACTTAGTTATGTCATAAAGATATGAGTCATAACGATATGTCATAACTCTCCTCCTTAGATATGTCATAAAGATAACGATATGTCATAACTCTCCTCCTTAATGGTTGCAAGCAAAAGAAATGTTCTTGAAGGACGGTTGCAAGTAAAAAATAGGAAAAGATACGAGAAGAGATGGACAATTGACAAAGAAGACGACAAAAGAGAAAATGCCAAATAATTCAAGAAAGTACTAGTAAATTGAATAGGACAATCTAATTTGAATCTCCAAAACTACCAGTGCTAGAATCTAAGGAATAGTTTCTATCCTGATCAGAAAAGCTTCTGTTGCCGAACAATTCTCGAGTGATTAGCAGGTCTCCAGTAACATGAAGGCGTTCATCCTCGTGGACAGTGGAAAAAATGGGATGGAAGGAGCATAGGAAATAACTGATAATCCTAGCATACTTGTGAATACTAGACCCATTTACTTGTCTTCGCACGACGGACCGACATATGAGGGAGAAGACAACTTCAGACCAATTGATGAGATGAGAATCAAGAACAACAATGGTGAAGTTTCGAAGTCTTCTGGTGTCGCTTGCTGAGCCTGCTTCGTGAAACAGAAGGCATCGACTCAGAATTTCACCAATACAGTACATATCCAAGGGATAATTGTTGATGTCCCATGTACTGTAGTCATCGCGAGAGTGGTAGCCAGTACGGTGAAGCCAAGAGTTCGTTCAGAGTCGAATCGACAAGTGATTCTGGTCCAGCAGAGGAAAGCTGGAAGACTCTTGATAGGCTTTCGGCATTGAGAACAACTTCAGTGCCTCGAATGCGACCTTTGAAGCTAGAACCATCTCTTGTAAGTCGCATCCTTGAGTAGAACTCATCAACCAATTGAAAGTTGTAGAATTCTTCGCGAAAAGAAAGGATGAAAACGAGTCCACTACTATGAAGAAGATCTATAATCTTAGCTCCAATAGTATTGTCGAGGAGAAATTGTTCTCCTTGAATCGTGTGACCAAGAATGTAGGACTGAGAGCCTATCTGGTTACGAAGAGAGATTCAGGAGGAACAATTGGACTAGGGACGCTGTGGGAAAAGAAGCGGCCATGAAGATTTTCTCAGTAGAAAAGGAAAACACTGATAATAATCATACCAATTGTTGGAAGGGAAACAAAGGATAACGATCAAGAAATATCAAATTATAGATATTCAATACTTTCTTGAGAATAAGCAGGAAGAACACACTTTTCAAGAACCGTCGTTTGAATATCCACTGTAGAGCTGTAATGACTGATATACGAAACGACGAAGTAATCATGCCAAGGCTCGATTTGGAGTGGACGTGTGTCTTGGAAAGGCGGCGATTCATGATTACGATATTAAGTCTCTCTAGGGAGTATGTATAAATTTGAAGACAGAAGGTATTGAAATGAAGTTGTGTTGATATCGATGAGCAAAAAAAATAAAATAATGTAGTAAATTTTGTACAAAGTAAATTTAGGAGATAAGATAGGTTTTAATTCCAAATATCCTAATAGATAATTTACGGGGCATTCTGAATCATCTACACAATCCTCAGCAATCTCCCAAATCTTTAGAATTTTGGAACAAAAATAGTTCAAAAGAATATTTTAAAGTATCTTTCATGAAAATATTTTTGCAAAACAGTAATAATCTTTTGTGTTCTTTGTTTACCAGAAGAAACTTTCGGAGCTTTCTGAGTCATCCACACAGTCTTCAGCAATCTTCCAAGTCTTCTAGTCATTCTAGAACAAAATTGTTTTGAAATCATTTTTTTAGAAAGATTTTTGAAATATTATTTGAAAAGATATCAATATTCCTAAACATTTTTATGTCAAAGATATCGTCACAACAGGTTGATCAGCAATGTTGATGTCTGAAACCAGTTTGATGATTAGTTTCAGTAGAGTGTGAAGAGTGCTGATACGAGATTGTGAACAGTAGGAATGGAATCTGTTGTTCAAGAATAACCAACAAAGTTTTTCTTCTACTGATTTTACTGATAACACAAAGATGTATTCAGTAGTAAAGGGAATTTGCTGACACTGGTTGACAAAAGCAGATGGAGAGGGAAGGAATAAAAATTGAGAGACATATTCTGCTGATATCAACTGTATGATATATATGGTTATCAGTGGTTATGAACACATTAAGGGATCATCAAGGAATTGCTGTGAGTGGTTGAGGTGCACTGTGTTCATGAGAGAATGGATGTCTATTGACATTGATTAGGAAGGATGTGTGATTAGAAGACTAAGATTTGGCTGATACGAAATTGAGAAGTGATCAGCATTAATTGCGGTATGTCGTTTTCAAGTGATAATAATAGTAAGAAAGTCGGCATAGATGAGGATCTGATGATAGAAGGTAATTAGCAGGGTTTAGAGTCTGCTGATACTGGTTGAACTTTAAGAATCAGACATAGGCTTTCTTGAGTAAGGATGATAAACCATATCGGCAGATGACCATGCTCCTCCTCAGAGAATCGATAAGTGAGAAAGGCATTTGAAGCGATATAAAGACAATAGTCACCTTAGTCAAAAGTACTTGTATCACAAAGAAGCAAGTAGCTTTTTCTTAATTTGACTGAAAGTACAGAGTTAAAAAATGTATTTTGCTTCATGGTCAACAGCTAAGATGATGACTTTCTTAAGGGTAAGAAGGTCATTTGTTCAAGACTTAAGAAGAAAATAATTTCGAGCAGGGTTGTCTAGAACAGAAGAAACAACAGAGAATAATTGGAATTAAAGAAGGTCATTTCTTCTTTTACTAACTTTTTCTTGAATGATAAACAGGTGCAATGACAGACAACAATTATCTGGGTTGTATTCTCAACATTGCCTATCTCAATACAACTCAACTGGGACTCGAACTGGTCCATCTTTTGACATCTTCTGGAGTGCTTCCTCTGCTAAGCTTCGAAATTCGCAACTACAACACTCAACTCACAGAGGAATTCTTCATGTCTATAGAAGAAGACCCTGCTGATTCCTTTTTTCTTACTGGTATCATTAGAGGGCTCAAGATTATCTTTAACACATAGACCATCTCTAAAGCCTTCCGTAACCTCTCTAATGACGGGTTTTCAATCTTTACCATTCTAGAAGTCAAACAGTAGGTACGGTGGATTTCCATACGTGGTGAAGTTCCTGTCAAACTTGGCCTATGGCAAACACAAAAACCGATTTTCCCCTTCATTATGCCATCGACACGGTGTTAGACAAATGTCTGATCATCAAATATGGTGGTCATGACAAAATCACTGAGCCTCAACTCTTTCTTATGGAGGGCATCGTTGAAAACTGTGAGATCAACTGGGGAGTTGTACTGGTTAAGTGATAACATAGCCAAATATAAAGAAAATATGGAGTCTAGAACCCACCCAAAGCTAACCCACCATCTGATCATCAATCATTTTTTTCAATCTCATGCTACTCTTCGACCTCATCTCTTCACCATTGGTGAGATGGCACTTGTTAGAGCCAAGAAATATGTTGCAACTAATGTCAACTGAGCTCTGTCTTCAAGCTATTTTGGTCAAAATCTTCCTACTAAACCCACTGGTCGAGGATCAAGAAGATCTCGAAGTCAAGGACCTTCCATACCTGTAACCTCATCTAGTAAGCCAGCTGATGCTGGTTAGCAAGTTGATGTTGGTCAGCCAGTTGATGCCGCTCAGCCAAATGACATCTTACCTCCACCTGTTTTGACTCGTCGAAGGCGAAGGCTGATAATCACCGATGACTCAGTTGACGAAGAAACCGCTCCTAATCCTTCTGGTAATCAAAGATCAAGCTAACCAACCGCCCCAACTTCCTCTCTGTCTCCTCGATCTAGGTTTAAATCTCAATTTGGTCACCCTACTTTCGACCAAAATTCATTAACCTCACTCTACTTTTTTCCTCAATTTAATCACTCTACTTTTACATAATTAGCACGTTCATCACTCCATCCATATATTTGGATGAAAAGTTTAATTTTTAAAAAATAAAAAAACACCCTTACTAAATTTGGAGGTTTTGAGGGTCTCCTTCTCCTCTCAAATATAATTTCTTATTGTGTGACTTGAATTTGTTAACACACTTTTCAAAGGTAAAGGGCATTATTGTCTTTCCAAAGATTTCCATTCAACTTAACTAATGGAAATGACTCTAGTGACCTTATTGACTTTCGAAACCAAGTAGAGTGATTAAATTGAGAAAAAAAAGTAGAGTGAGCTTAATGAATTTTGGTTGAAAGTAGGGTGACCAAATTGATATTTAAACCCTCGATCTAAAATACAAAGAAGAAATCCCACACTAAATCCAGGCAATTTTGTGTCTTTCTCTCCAACCACAGCTTCTGTAGATCCTACCACTACTTTTGTCCCAACCATTCCTTCCTCCAAGCCTACTTCTCTAAATACCAAGCCTATCAAATTCTTTCCTCCAATCAGAAATCTTACATTCCATCCATATCATACTCCAAATTATGCAAACCCAAAGCCCATACCTCATAATTGGGTCTTTCCAATAGACCATCCTCCCCATTTTGTCCAATTTCTCTTGAGCTTTCATGAAGTCAAGAAAGAAGATAAGCCTCATGTCAATCCAGTCAAGTATATTGATCACCTCTACCAACGAAGGCTCAATGTCGTTTATCCAGTCACTCCAAATCTCTCTGCTGTTCAAACACCTCCATTTCTCAACCTACCAAAGGACCTTCAGTTCCATAAATTATCTATCTCGTTCCAATCATACTAGTCCCTCCAGCTGACATTCCTCTAGTGGCTGACATGCCAACTGATAACCCTACCATGTCTCAGACTGCCTTCTGTTGAAACACCTTCACCATTTTCTTTTTAGAGTCTACTACTATTCCCACCATTCAACAGCCACTTGTTGAAGTCAATGCTTCATTACCTCTGCTGTTGAATGCGCCAGTTGTTGCTCTCGACTCTTCTTCATTGGCTTTAGCTGACAAGCCTACCGACACTCAAACTAACACTTATGTTGATGCTCAAGCTGACACTGATGTTGATGCTTCAGCTGACAAGCTTGCTGATGTTGCAGTTGACAATTTTGTTTCTGCTCTTCAAACTCAACAAACTGCTTCAGTGCATCTAATCTTTTCTGGATCAAATACTTACAACATTGGTGTGTAGGCCTCATTCTCCTCTTCTGCTGACTCCAAATCAATCGAAGTTGGAGTTGAGGGTGATGAGGAACCATCTTTCACCTCCTCTGCAGATCCATAAAGCTCAACAGATGAAGATGCTCTTCTTTCTCCTACTCACAAACTTGTTCAACAAAAGAAGAAAACTGAACAAGCTATCATCAGTTCAGCCCTGACCAAGCCAACTGGCAAGAAAACAGTATTGGAATATATCTCTCCGGAGCCTCAGTCAACTCCTTCCCAATCTCCCTTGTCTAGTCTCTCTCCTTCTCTATCTGAGAATGAGGTCTTTGCCAACTATAATTTGTTTCATGAGGTTGATTCATCCCCTGCTCCAACCTATGATGTTGGACCTTCTGTTCCTCCTCCCATACAAGTTTCCCTGGCTGACAAACTGGATATCCACCATATCCATCAACTCCACATGTAAATTTTCTCAAAGTCCTATCTCAACAGTTCCATGACATCCAACACTAGGTTGCTTAAATTCTTCCAAATCTAAGGAAGATAATTTCCACATAAATGAGGGTTGTAGTTGCTACATGAGCCCCTCAAGAAGCTACAATGAATGACTGGAACTCTGTGCTGATGTATCAACGAGAATGGGCTGCCATAGCCACCAATGCAAAATCCCTCTTGCTTAAATCCATTCAAGAGGAGAGGAAGCATAGAGAACATGCCAAGGTTCTCAGTCAAGAAAACAAGGGGCTGAGACGGATTCTAGGATTGAGAGTGTTTGCTAAAGATGTACCAGTTCCCTAAGCTGATCCTTCTCCAAATGATGTAGTACCGGTTCAGTCAGCCAACATCCCTCTAGGTCTAGGTCTAGCTGACAACCCTTCAGCTCATCCAGCTCAACAAATTCCAGAAGAAGGCTCTGGAATCTTCACAAGATTGACTATTTTTCTCTCAAAACACTTTTCAATTCATGCTTTAAAAACTGCTTTAGTACTTATCTTTAGATACACTATCTCTATTTTTGGACAATGGTTTATCTAATCTCTTTTGTAGGGTTGATCCACTAATATGCCATATATTAGTCTCTAATTTATTGATTTTATTCTTTTTTTTAATATCTATCTACGTAAGTGAATGGATTTAAACAAATAGGAGGAGATTGTTGAAATATACTTATTTAGATTTGCTTAAACCCATTAAGACTGATTACATGATAAGTAAATTACTAACTTTGATCTTACGTAAATATCCAGCTGACTTATGTCAGCTAACAATTGCTTCTAGAATAAGTAATATCAACTTGTTTCTCTTTTTGGATAAACACCCATAATACTAACTGATTTCTTTGTTTGTGCTTTGTAGAAGCCTCTTTTAATAAGCTCTATCTTACAGTATGATAAATATCTTGAAAGATATACTCTCAAATTATTGGAGCTGTTCAAATTTCAAATGTGTTTCTAACGATTGCATTTCAAGTATCTCTATATATATTCACATGAACCATTTGAAGATACAACTCAAGCATTCATTCTCTCTCAAGCAGAATATTCACTTGAAGTGCCTCAACCAAAACATTAGCTAGCCAGTCTTATATTTATATTCATTTCTAGTTCTTTGTTTTGACAATCAGTGTTTTGATATTCCTTACTTCTTTCAATTCATTAAGGAATCATTTGATTGTCCCACGAGTGTGATTAACTTTCAATCATACTCCCTAAACACCTGGTCTTTGTTGTACATTGATCCATTCGTGATCACCTAGATTATTAATAATATTAGTGCACTTAAAAAATCCAAGTTTGACCAACTTGGTAGTGGACGTAGCAGCTTACACTGTGAACCACTTTAACTGCTTTATCTCTTATTCAACAGCTCTCACAAACTGTCTTAACACTCAAAGCAGTTTCAATCTACTTAAGTGTCAGTCAGTCAGCTTCATTATTTGTTTACTTACTTGTTTTATAAATTGTTTTTTAATTTATTCTTTATAACTTGTGATCTTTTTGAAAACATATTAGATTGTGTCAGCTAGTTGACCAATATTCTCCTTCTTGCTAACAGCGTCAGTTTCTCAAATTTATTAGCCAGCTGACACTATATCAGCCAACTGACAAAAGTTGTATTTTATGCTGCAAATTTTGAAGTTTTTCAAAGCAATCCTCAAAGTTTAAAAAGGATGTTCACCCCTAGCCTTATTTGTTACCAATTGGACTTACATAAATATAAATAGTTAATGATCCCAAAATGTATTCCTACTCATTTTGGGTGTAAAATATTACTTCGACAAAAATATTACAAGATCAGCTTGGTCCTTCTCCAGAAGCAATGGTATCACGCATAAGCTTGAGAAGGAACATGCCAAGATTGAGATTGTCTAATGACGATTCATCAAGTACGGTTTGCTTTCCCGACAATTGCTTCTTTCCAGAGGTCTTATATGGTGAAGGCTTTGCGCGCGAGGTTGACAGAGAGGGAGATGTAGTCGCAGGGGCACTGGTGAGGTTAGTTTCAAGTTAATCAATTCAGATCGATCAGTGGAGGGTCAGACCTGGTGGTGGTTGGAAAGGTGAGGTAAGTTTCAGGTTAATAAAGTTGGTGTCGTGGGGGACAATGATTTATAGTGATGGGGCCTCCGGTGGATCTATAATAAACACCAAACCAATCTCGACATGGCTGCTAAGGAAAATTTGTTTGCTACAAATTTGGTGAATTTGTATTTGACTTAGAGAGAGAAATCCAAATGCGGAGAGCGAAGGAGAGTTAAATTACAAATTCGAATGTGAAATTAACCAAGGCACAACATGATTGCAACTTTGGTAGAGAAAGGGAGAAAAAGAAAAGGGTTTAATTTTAATGCCTCTTTTTAGGTTGAAATAAACATTTAATATTTTTAATAAAACTAAAGTAAAACTTGAAATAAATACATAATATATTCTAAGTAGGTCAATAAAGCATTTAATGTTTAACTGCGTGGGGATTTTTGGGTTGATGTAAAAATTGTAAACTTTCCATCCAAATATGAGAATGGAGAGATGAATGTACTCCTTCGTCCCAAAATTATTGGCTTGTTTTTTTTTTTTCGTTCGTCCTCAAAATAATTATCTTGTTTGAAACTTTCTTTTCAGACAATATTTTACCACTTTACCCTTACTTTTTCATCCTTCTTTAATTATGGGCCACATACACATGAACTTTAAAGTAAATACATCAAACTAATATTAATAATCAAGTCAACTGCGTTTTTTTAAACCGTGTACCAAGTCAACCCAAATGATAATTTTGGAACGGAGGGAGTAATAATCATGCTGTAGTAGAGTTAATTAAGTGTGGAAAAATAAAGCAATGTGAGCCTATTGAATTTTAGGTGAATGTAGAGTGATATTACTACAACAATTTAGTAGCATTGCATTAACTACACAAATTAATATTTGTATAGCATTTAAATTGTTTAGTATTAAATAATTAGATAATTTCTAATTTTAATAA
>CM028377.1:143295756-143354726 GCA_013146195.2 Codonopsis lanceolata
ATAATACTTTCAACGAAATCACAAAACTCACAACTCATTATAACTAAATATAATAAATGAATATTCTTTTTGTCTATATTATCGGATCAAAGTTCTTAAAAGAAATATTGTGAACAAAATTACAAATACTAATTAAATAATATTTGTAAGGAGTAAAATAGGCATGACCTATTTTGGTCTTGTTTCACCTTTCTTGGTCAAAATAAGTTTGTGATAAATTTGTGTTAATTTAGGACTTAGTATATTTTATTAGATTTAGTTTAGTTATTTTGGTAGCATAATCTTTTTGTAGATTTCAAGTGCACATATTTAGTAACAAAATCTTAGCATAAATCCTAGTCTAACCATGATTCTTGACCACTTTCATATTTGGTAATTAATCATCACTAGTCAAACCATGATTCTTGACCAATTTCATATTTGGTAATCAAATCCCATAAGTTTGGTAAGTTGTTGATATGTTCCTTAAATACTAATCCTTGTCATTGTTGGAGTTGGATTCCTTTATGTGTGTAGGTTTCCTCAAGTATTATAAATAGAAGACAAAGGAAATTGGAGCTACGCTTTTTTGAGAGAAACGAGGCCGGTCAGTGAAAATCATAAATCGAGAACGGTTTTTTTCGGTAGTCTTTGAGAATCCAATGTGCTATCCATTGTTGCAACATCGGACTACAATGAATTCGAAGCGCATTTTTGTCTTCTGTTTTTGTTTAAAGGGAAAGGATTTTGTTTCTTCCGTTTGGTTTAATTGTTTATGTGGGGTTTTTGTTCTCCAAGATTCATTATCTTGTGAGAATATTTTTTGTGATTTCACATAGTTTTTTGTAAAAGCGATTCATCCTTTTTAGTGAAATCTTTTTTTGCCATGAGGCTAGATCTACAAGCATAGGCTTGTAGATTGTTTAGTAAATTTTGTGTTTAATTTAGTGCTTTATTATTAAGTCTTCATTGTGTTTTTGATATTTTTAACGTCTATTGTGACTTTTCTATTGTAGCTTTTAACAAGCTACATTAAATCTTGAGAATCCTACTACTCGCGTTCTTTCAATTGGTATCGAGCCTCTTGGCGTCCACTAAGTAGATTCCTGATTCATTGAAGTCGTGGGATTCTCAATATGAGAATGTTGTTCGCCCTCCTCAATTTTGACTAGTGCAAATTATTCTATTTGGAAAGTCAAGATCGTATCTTCATCAAATCAATTGGCGATGAGCGTGGCTTGCTTTGTTCTAAATGGTTGACTCCTCCAAAACTACCGATGATGATGGTGATGTAAAGATCACCAAAGCAGAGATTGGTCTAATAATGATAGAAACATTGCATCTTTTAATTCTAAAGCCTTGCCCAATATACAAAGCTCTCGATGCTAACACCTTTAGGGTTATACCAACTATGAGTGCGTCTCAAGAAGATGTATTGGGAGGCCCTTCAAACCTTGTGTGAAGGACCTTCCAAGATTCGTACTTCTAAGTTAAGATTGCTTACCACCAATTTGAAAACAAGGATGAATGAAGATGAAGATATTATGTCTTACTATGCTAGATTACTGATTTGTCTAACTCTCGCTCTTGCTTTGGTGATCCTATCACCAATGATCGACTTGTTAGCAAGATGACGAACCTTGCCTCGAAAGGTTTAATGTGAAAATTTGTGCTATTAGAGGAAGCTCATGACATTGACAAAATTAGTTTTGAAAGACTAGCTAGTATTCTTCAAAATTTTGAGCTAAACCTCAATGAGCAAATTAAGAACAAAGGCAAAGGTGTGTCATCTTCTACTCCTTTCCTCGATGATGATAGTATTGCTTTTCCTTCTATTGTTGATATCTCTCTGAATTTCTTGAATTGCATAAGGAGATTGAAGAATCTGATTTTCGTGAAGAGTCAATGATTTTTAACAACAAAAGTTTAAAAATATTTTGAAAGCAAGGGCAAAAACAAATCTCCATCTTCTATCACCAAAACAGTTTTCAAATCGAGCCTAGAAAATTTGTTCCCAAAGAAAATTCTTTCCAAACTCCAGGAAAACCCCTTCACAAATCCTTTTGCATCAAAGTCATCCTACAATGGTAAGAACATTGATTCTATCCAATGTAGAGAATGTCAAGGTTATGGCCAATTATGCTAACCAATGTGCAAACACATTAAGAAAGAAAGGCTTGAATTTTTCAGCAATCTTGAGTGATAGTGATGGAGAAGATCCAGGTGATCTTATCACCTTGAATGCTGTTTGTGATTCTGATTTTGAAAAATGCAGATGTTTCCTACCAATGTGTCACCCGATGTTGCAACATCAGGAGCAACATTGGGAGAGACATTGGCGAAAGTAAACAGAGAACGATTTCTTCGTTTTTTAATTCCACAATTGCGAAGATGATGGAGACAGATTCAGACCTGCTGGAAGGGGTACAAGGAGCTGTACAAGGATTGCGAAAAAGAGAGCTCATCAAGTTATAGTGCTTGGAAAGGCAAGCGAACTCGCTAAAAAGGCTAATGAAGAACAAAAGGAGTGTCTTACAAGGTTGGAGAGTCTCTTGAGTAAGAAAGATGTGGAGATTGAAGATCTAAAAGAAAAGCTCATCTAGCCAATGAAACCATGGCCAAATGGAACTCAAGCCAACAAAAATGAATGAGATGTTGAATTCGATAATTCGTAAGTCGGTATTGGATTCGGGCCCAAGATGTTTGTGAAAGAAGGTGAAGGTATGTCTCTTGAACCAAAACATCCACACACAATTTTCAAGAAAGCCGCTTCTTTGAAAAACCGAGAACAAGAAAGAAAAATTTTGTTTGTCACTTCGCCATAAGCACAGGTCACATACAACCCTTTTGTTTTCGAAAAGGCTATGTATGAGGATGAAATAAGACAAGCCTTTTACGGAAAAATTCAGATGCGAGAATGGTATGAAGCGACCAATCGTCACCAATGCAAAGAACATTGGCGGTACATTGGAAGTCTCATCAAAAAATTTTCTCAAAACCACCAACCTAAAATTTTTTAAATAGATGTGGGTTCCTAAGGGTAGTAATGTCAAAGCAAGTCCAAATCTGTGAACCCTTTGATATATGTCCAGGTGCTAAGCGGTTCTATGAAACCATTGATGAATACCATGATGAATCTCCTCCAAAATCTTGAGAACCACATCTCGAAACCAAGAATCTGCACATGATCGATGGGCCGAACTTGCATATTCTCGAAAGTTTAGCCAATGTGATTCACAATGTTTCACCCCAATGTGTCACCCAATGTTGCAACATCGGCGGAGACACATTGACCAGAAACTTTGGCGGTCGAAACAGGTCTGAACTTTCGAATCTGGTCTTGAACATTCAAAATCAGTCCAATTTGAATGATTGCAGCCATGACATATACACAAGGAGAAGAGGTAAGGTTGATTCTCAAAAATTTGCATGCTTATCAAAATATTTTTGAGAGAAGCCTTAAATCTTTTATGGATGCTCCAAATGATCAAAGATTATGTGCTACACATTGATGTGTTAACCTTGTTTTTGATAACACCTATGCATTTTGCTTAGCACGAAATCAGTTCATCATTCTCTAACAAAACACATTAATATAAGACACCATTTTTTTAGAAACTTGGTTGATTATGTAAATTGTTTGCATTGAACATGTTGGGATCGAAAATCATCTTGCTGATATATTTGCCAAGTGTCTTGTTTTTGAGAGATTTTTCAATCTTTGGAAATCTCTTGTGTTTTGTGTGCCATATGTTTTTACACTTAGTTAATTATAAAAAAAAAACAAAAAAATTAGGCATGATTGCATTTTGTCTTTAGAGGGCACTCTAGATCAATTGACTCGCATGTATGTGTCTCTTGTGGTTGCTTGGGAATTTCATTCAAAATCTGTTGTGATTTCATTGCTATGATTCTCTCTCTCTCCCAGTTCTTGAGCATATCTTTAGTCCACAAAGGAAAGAGCTACCTTTTGAAATTTTTGGGATGCTGCAATTTGTCAAAGTACTATGGAGCTTAGGCTTTCTTGGGTTGATATTGAGAAAAAATTGACTCCCTTTAATTGAAAAAAGTGTGAAAGCTACCTAACGGAAAAGAGCTACCTATGAACAAGGTTGTGGCACCTTTCTTTTGGGACTATGAATCCTCGGATTTCATGGGTTGATCAAATGCAAAATTGCTTCCCTTGGTATATAGTGTGAAAGGTTCCAAGTGACATGTTTTTATAGCTTGAAATAAAGTAGAGCTATATTCCTAGGGAAATAAAGTACCTATGGATTTTTGTTGTGAAAAATTTATGATCTTGGGAGAGAAGTTTGGTTGAGAAAACAAAAAAAATGCAAAATTGAAAATAAAATCACAATTTTGGCGAATGCATCTCCCAATGCAGTTACATTAGGAACTACATCATTTGATCTGGTCTTTATCACTTGTGTGTGATTGCATTTTTTATTATTTCTTTTGCCTAGCTTTTAGTCATCATGTTTTTAGGCATAAAATTTTAGGACATGCATTGTTGGTAAGGATATTAGCTTGGTGAAATTTTGTCCTAAACTCAAACTGTGCAAATCAATTTCCAAAAATCTCCATGTTGAAAAATATTTGGTGGTTGTCTAATTTTTGTGTGGATCTGAGAGGTATTGAATCTTGATATAATGTGCTCAGTTTTTGCTAGGGGTGTGATCAAATCATGGTGAACACTTCATTGTGTTTTTCAAAATCTTGGATTTCTTGAGAATTCCTAAAAGATGGTTTATCTCTCTTCCTTTTCCGGTCAAATAGGGGGAGAGAGATCAAGTGTTTATGGTGATGGTGATGAATCCTATGATTTCTGATTTTATACCTTGTACAAATTCAGGGGGAGGTGAGATTTTCTAAGCAATGCAGGTTAGATGGTTTGATTGGTGTTGAATAAACACTTGTCATTTGATTTGACCAGAAAGACTCAAGAAAGGGGGAGATTGTAAGGGTAAAATAGGCATGACCTATTTTGGTCTTGTTTCACCTTTCTTGGTCAAAATAGGATTTGTGATAAATTTGTGTTAATTTAGGACTTAGTATATTTTATTAGATTTAGTTTAGTTATTTTTGGTAGCATAATCTTTTTGTAGATTTCAAGTGCACATATTTGGTAACAAAATCTTAGCATAAATCCTAGTCTAACCATGATTCTTGACCACTTTCATATTTGGTAATTAAATCTCATCCTAATCAAACCATGATTCTTGACCAATTTCGTCCCCCGAGGCATAGGCCAAGTGGTAAGGAGGGGGACATAAGATCTTTGGAGGCATGCGGCGTGGAGTTCGATACTTGGTGGAAGCACTTTGCTTTCTTACGAGGTTGGACCTTGTATGTGTTATCGATTACCTTGTTCTCAAACAGTATCATTTCGGGCACATCTCGCGATTTTCCTGGTAGTAGCAATGAGGGACCGGAACTACTACCCCAGGATTCAACCTGGTTAAAAAAAAAAAAAATGATTCTTGACCAATTTCATATTTGGTAATCAAATCCCATAAGTTTGGTAAGTTGTTGATATGTTCCTTAAATACTAATCCTTGTCATTGTTGGAGTTGGATTCCTTTATGTGTGTAGGTTTCCTCAAGTATTATAAATAGAAGACAAGGGAACAGTGGAGCTACACGCTTTTGAGAGAGAAAGAGGCCGATTAGAGGCTGAAAATCATAAATTCTAGAACCAGTTTTTCTGTTCCAGCCGTGCTGCAGAATCCGAATGTGCTATCCATTGTTGCAACATCGGCAGCTACAATGAATTCTGAAAAACTGTTTTTGTCTTCCTGTTTTGTTTAAAGGAAGCTGATTTTGTTTCTTCCCACGTTTGGTTTAATTGTTTATGTGGGGTTTTTGTTCTCCAAGATTCATTATCTTGTGAGAATATTTTTTTGTGATTTGACATAGTTTTTTCGTAAAACGATTCATCCTTTTTAGTGAAATCTTTTTTGCCATGAGGCTAGATCTACAAGCATAGGCTTGTAGATTGTTTGGTAAATTTTTGTGTTTAATTTCGTGCTTTATTATTAAGTCTTCCGCTGTGTTTTTGATATTTTTCTGTCTATTGTGACTTTTCTATTGTAGCTTTTTAACAAGCTACATTAAATCTTTGAGAATCCTAGCTACTCGCGTTCTTTCAATGTTAAATATATGACTGACCAACAAAAATATATAGATTTGAAATTTTGTTGTCCATTTCATCATATTCAAAATTTAAAAAAACATCAAAACTTCATCTACAACACGAATGCACATGATTAATTATAAATGACTGACAGATCTAAAAAATATCGATTTGAAATAAATAAATTTAGCAAATACTTCAAGTAACAAGAACTATATAATGATAAATAATAAAACGAAACAAACAATATTGCAAAATGATTTTTCCTCTAATAAAGAGGAAATGTTTCGGCAGTGCATAGTTACCTATATTTTAAAGAAAAAATGAACCGACCATTTAATCATGAACGAATTGATTTGCCGTTGTGTTTGAAAAGTAGTCAGATTTACATAAAATTGTAGAGCGCCCAAGTATTCTCACTTGGAAAGCTATCTTAATGATCCCCCTTCATAGAGTTCTATATTTTTTAGGATAAAGAATGTGGAGAGGGATAATGAGTAAAGGGAGTGAAGAAGAAAAACTAAAATGGGAGTTGGTTTCATAAGTTGGGTTAATAGTTTGTTTTTTCTTCAATGAGAAGACAAGGTTGCTGGAATAGATATCATGACAAGAGGTAGTGAGACTCAAGACAAGAGTTTTTAATATTATATATACATATATACATATATATATATATATACTTTAAAACGATGTCGTTTTATTATTGGTGAGTGTGGCGGAGTAACAAAGCCAAGAGATTAAATTTCTCTTTTTAATTTTTATTGATTATTGATATTGAAATGAGAAATAAACGGGCTTAAATCAGTACAAATAAAATTATGAGTCAATTTTCAATTACTCATCGTCAATTAAATTTGTTTATAGTAAGTTTTGTCATTCAATTAATATGTGTCGGGTTATGAACACGTTAGACCCATTTATATTTTTAGTCTTTTAAAGGTTTGAATAGAATAGGGTGAAAATTGGGTCGGTCTCTTTTAACAGATATTCAACCGCTGTCCACTATACTTTTTTAACCCGATTTTTTTTGATGTGAAAGAACAAGTATACCTTTAATGAATCGGACACACTTGCGATAAGCATCAGTTCATACATTGCCATGCATGATTTAAAATTGTGTAATTGTCATTCTCATTTCATAGCAATGCATCGCGATTTTAAATCGATGCCTCGTATTCAAACTGGTTTATTTCCAATTCATAGCGATGCATCGTGATTCTAAATTGATGCATCGTGAATCCAAATCGACGTATTGCTATTGAAAATCAATACACCGCGATACACATTTTTTGTATTTTCATTTTAATTATTTATTTAATTTTTATAAACCGTAGTTATTCCAATTTATTTATTTTATTATTGTTAATCAATTGACACATATATTTCTTTATATTCATAATAATTTTTAATCAAATAAATCAAATGATGATATTTGGCTATTCATTGAAATATTCTTTTATTTTAGTTTTGTTTTCCGTTTTCATTTTGCTTGATTATAATTTAACTGAGTATAATTTAATTGAAAAATATATATGTCCGTGCATTTAACGCACGAGTATAAAACTAGTTTTGAATATAAAGAAGGCGTGTGATTTTATTAAAGGAAGCCCACAAAACCTGCTGTGCATTGTTGTACTAAAATTGACTCGTGTAGTTTGATCAAACAGTTGCAATTGCCTCAGTTTCTTCACTTATCATTTCCTTCCTGCATAAGTTCTAATCTGATTTCTAAACGTGTAGATGCCAAAATCTTTGACCAGTGGAAAGGTTTCATTTGTTGTTGGAGCATTTAAATTAAGTAAAATAATAAAAATAAATTGATAAAATATATATTTTTTAAATAAGTATTTTTTTAAAAGATGAAAGAGGTATACGCAAAGACTCCTCTAAGTCTGCAAGACTGCAACTCTGCAAGCCACTTCCATAAAATACTTTCTGTAAATGTAAAAATATACAGTTAAAGATAAAGGCAAAGACTTGTGTAGGACGGTCTTACGGATCCTAAATCCGTAAGACGGAGCCCTATTTATAAATTTCGGGATTAATAACAAAATCTGTTAATAAAAACACAAAAACAGGCTAGTCGAGTTGGTGATAGGGGGAACTTAAAGCTTCAGCCCAAGGAGGTCTGCGGTTTGACACCCCTCAGCTTCAACATTATGTTTTAAAGTGACACTTTCAAGGCCAAAAAGTGACACATATTATACTATAAAGTAACACTGTTAATATTAACTGTGTCACTTTTTAACATTGAAAATGTCAAGTTTTAGTATTAAATCTCACTTTTTAGCAAATCAATCTAGTTTTAAAAGTAACATTTTTTAGTATTAAATATGTTACTTTTTAGTATTAAGAGTTTCACTTTTTAGTATTAAGAGTGTCACTTTTTAGTATTAAACGTGTCAATTTTTAGTATTAAGAGTGTCACTTTTTAGTATTAAGAGTGTTACTTTTTAGTATTAAGAGTGTCACTTTTTAGCATTAAGAGTATTACTTTGAATTTTAATGAGAATTATAATAAATTTCTCTTTATAGTGTCACTTTCAACCTTAAAATGCGTCACTTTTGTCTTTTTAAGGTGTCACGTTTGGCTTTAAACGTATCATTTAGCATTTCATTAAAGTCCATTAAGGTCCGTCAAGTATTAAATGTGTCACTTTTTAGTATTAAAGGTATCACTTTTTAGTATTAAGAGTGTCACTTTTTAGTATTAATAGTGTTACTTTTTAGTATTAAGAGTGTCACTTTTAATACTAAAAAGTTACACATTTAATACTAAAAAGTTACACATTTAATACTAAAAAGTTACACATTAAGAGTATTCCTTTGAATTTTAATGAGAATTATAATAAATTTCCCTTTATTGTGTCACTTTCAACCTTAAAATGTGTCACATTTGACTTTAAACGTGTCATTTAGCATTTCGTTAAAGTCTATTAAGATCCGTTAAGTATCTCAAGGCAATTGATGCTAACGGGGCTGACAAAGGATTAAACAATAAGGCGTGGGAAACATAAGAATTTCGGCGACAAACCTTGAAAGTACAGGGGCACCGGAGCAAAATGACACATCACAATAAAACTAAAAAATGCGCTGATGAGTTTCGAACCACGAACCCGTGCTCAATACGCCAAGTCTTAAGAGGTTCTCTGCGAACCAATTAAGCAAACTCGTTTTTATGATTTAATATAACTTATTATTTATTTATTATGACCCGCGAATTTTAAATAGAGCTCCGTCTTACGGTAAGACCGTCTTACAGGAGACCACCTCAAAGATAAAAGAGGTACACCACGTCAAGGCCCTGTAATCATAAGTGCAACCCCACTACCCCAGCCACCTGCTTGAATTAGTAGGGTCCACTTTCTTATTACTATCATTGTCAGAGCAAGGCCAATGGAGGTTTTTTAAAAAAATCTAAACCAAATCTTGCAATCCAATAGTGATTTAAAAAAAATCTAAACCAAATCATCAACATAACACGTAAACGTAACACCAAAATCTCTAAACGTAACACCATTTAAAAGGTAAAATTACTTCACTACCCCTCTTCACATTTAAACTATACTACCACCTCCCTCCCTCCCTCTCTCCCCCTTCACGTAATTTTGATTACGTGTTATTGTTGATTCAATTTCTATTGTTAATTTGCATGATATCGCATGTGAATTAGATTCATTTTTATTCGGTTTATTTTTTCTTTTCAATTACGAACAAAAAACCGTTGATTTACATTTTTTTTCGATTTCGGACAAAACAACTGCTACAAACTAGCAGATGTATTATAAAACATCCGCTACACACTAGCGGATGCTTTGTCAAACATTCGCTAGGGCGTAGCAGATGTTTTATAAAACATCCGCTAATGTGTAGCGGATGTTTTATAGAACATCTGCAAGTGTGTACCAAAAGTGAGTATCTATTAAATGTTAAAAGAGATATTTAGGTCATTTTATGCATTAAATGGTGTTACGTTTAGGGATTTGGGTGTTACGTTTAGGTCACTCATCATCAAATGATTTTGAAAAAAAAAAATCACTATAAGAACCCAATTGGCTCCAACTCCAAGGCAACCTCCTTCCCCTTTCCCCTTTCCATGTGTCAACATTGTATTGGTCATCATTTTATTTTTCTCCATTGTCTTTCTTGACGAATTTTCAGCCAAAAAGAGTATTTTATTTTTATTTATTTTTTCCTGAATTAAAGTACATATTTTTACCTATAAATAGAGACTTGGTTTGTTTCATTTGGACATCAGAACAAATTTCTATAATTTTTTCAAGTTTTTCTAGCCATTTTTCTATAAAAATATTGAATTAGTGGAGATAAAGATGATGATGTATGTAAATGTATTGGATTTTGTGCCATAATTGGGAAGGTTTTTAGGTTTTAAATCAAATAAGTATCTAATAATTATTTTATTGGTTTTTAATGAATTGTGTTTGATTTTGGATTTGATTTTAAAAATCCATTGTGTCAGACTCGGAGATAGATTTAGTGAATCACCCTCTCACTCCAGAGTCCGGATCCTCTATTCCAAAAGTGTATTACATCTTCTATTCCAATATCAGATTCACCGTTAACTTGTCAATCAGTAATTGATTTTGTTTAAATAATTAATTTTGTTAATTTACTAATTGACAAGTTAACGGTGGATCTGACATTGGAATAGAAGATGGAATACACTTTTGGAATAGAGGATTCGGACTCCTCACTCCATCCCTCCCTCACACGCCTCTCCTTTTTTTCTTTATTTATTTTTTTCCCTCATATTTTAAATCCGATCTTTTACCCCTCCCGAAACGATTTTCTAATCTTTTCCCTCACTTTAGTTCTAGTGTTTCTTTGGAAAAATTATATTCCCTCCTTTAAAAACACTAGAATATTTAATACCCTTATGCATCTAATCTTGCATGGCATTTTTTTTGTCCCTCAGGGCATAGCCGAGTGGTAAAAGAAGGGGGACATAAGATTCTGGAGGCATGCAGCGTAGGTTCGATACTTGGTGGAAGCAATTTGTTTTCTTCTGAGGTTGGACCTTGTATGTGTTATTAGTTGACATGTTCTCAAACCATGTATCATTTCGGGCACATCCCGCGATTTTTCCTGGTAGTAGCAATGAGGGACCGGAACTACTACCCCAGGATTCAACCTGGTTAAAAATTGCATGGCATTTTTTTCTTCTTTTCTTTTTTGAGGCAATGTTTGTATTAACTGTTTTAGGCGGGTTTGTTATGAATTTAATAGCTTTGGTAATGGCTCCTCCAAAATCTATCGGTATAATTCCCTCAATAATAATCGTCTTCTTCCTTATTGTGCTTCTTATGTTTGCATATGTTGGTTGTTGGATGCTCTTCATGCACGACATCCCTCAATTCATAAACTTAAGAAGGGAGGCTCAAAAAGTACACAACGATCAAGATGAAAACGAGACTCCATCGGAGGCTCATAAAGTACACAACAATCAAGACGAAGACGAGACTCCATCGTTGGCGATAGAGAGTGTCTAAAATCTTAATATTTTGCATCTAAAATCTTACTATTAAGGTTCTTCTTTTTGAGTAAATCACGTTTTTGTTTAAAATGTGAGTTTATTTATATTTTGTTTAAGTATACTTTTCCAGAAGGGTTATCATTTAATATTCTATAACTTCATAAAAATATGTTGAAATGATTTTTTTTATTACAAATTACATAACTGGTTGCTGGTTAAAAATTGTTGGTTCAATCATGTATGGACTGAAAATTTGCACTATACAAAATCCAACTGAAAAGTAGAGATTTTATTTTAATTATGTCATTTTAGGACCTTAATATAATCGAATACTATAATATAAACAAAGAGTGAAAAAGAAAATTGCTTTTACGTGACGACTGAAATCAATCGACAATACTAAAAAGTTATCAGCTTAGATTATACGGGATGGTCAAAATAATAACCAATTCTATCGGATAAAGTCTTGTCGTCAAAACTTCAAGTAATTGTAAAAAATGGGTTGTAATGTGATGGAGGGTAGTTATATAATTTCTTTTTAAATGACAGTATATATATAGGCATTTTGAAAATAGCAAAGACTTGTATAAGATGGTATTATGAATATTTTTGTAAGAAGGACTCTCTTTATTCGAGCGAATTAAAATTCATAAAACGGTCTTCCTGGAGACCAGCTCTTTGGAAATAAAGTTTGATCAAAAGAAGTGACCCTTCAGCTCATGATCTCTAAAAAACACTCTCCTTCTTTACACATCAAAAATTTACACAAATGAAAATTTTCGTTTGAGACAATATTTTCAAAACAGACATTAATTTGAAAAGGAGGGACAATAAATTTGTGGAACTTTAGTCAGGAAATACGTGTATAATACAAATTATAAGAAAAATGATCATTTATTTAACATAATCAAACTTGATTACAAATAATTATTTTTGATTTGAACCGTATATTATACATAAAAACTAATTGACCAAATTACTTTTTACCCCCAAAATTTTCATCAAATCTCAATTTGCCACTTCAACTAAGATTCGTCCTACTTTAGCATTCAAGGTTTCCATTTGTCCCATTTAACCTTCTCCCGTCTGTTGCTGTTTGAAACTCGGTGTTAAATCGCACGTGATCTTCAAGTGTGGGGTTATTTTCGTTTTTTCCCTATTGTCTCTCTCCCCTCAAACCCACCACCATATATCTACACATTCAAATCACAAAACTCAGAGTGAAAGTTTGATCCAACAATCTTTACTGATCACCGACCCGCTGCCATCCGACCACCTCCCTTAATCAACCCCAATTTGCGCATATTTATGTGAAATGAATTTCATTAGAAAGGAAAAAAAATGCTTAGGGAAGCTGACACGAGATAAGAAAAAGAATAAAAGCAACAAAGAATATAAACCCAAAATAGAGTAGCCTTCCTGACTCAAATAACGTCTAGAACTCCAACCCACAAAAATCTCCGAAAGATTTAGCACAAAGTGATGCCAAGAGAACGACAAATCAATTACTTAATATCCATGACTTTATCTCCAACCCATTCCTAGCTACCAAGGTTGAACCCGATCAAACGGTGCCAAAGAGAAGCAGGCTCGCATTTATCTCTTAGCATCAATATCCAATATCATCAAGCACCAATTACCAAACCCACCATTATGTTCTCACCCAACATCATCATCACCTAGCCGATTGTTCACTTCCCCCAATTTCTCCCTCTATGCTTTGGCGTTGGTGCGTCACGTACGTAGGTGTGAGTGAGAGCATTGGATGACTTGTAAATCAAGGGAATCATCGATTTCATAGACTGCAAGATGGCGTCAATAGGGCCATAAATTTATGAGGGAGAGAAAGAAGCTTCGGGAAGGAGAGGGGAAAATTCTAGGGGTTTCCATTTCACTTGTTCTCTAAAAGTCGCGAATAGGGGACAATCGAATTTGGGAACTGGGTTTTAGAGTATACAATCAATCAAGGGAAACATCGATTTCACATAACTGGGTTTGGGAATTGGTTTGGAGGAGTTTTGATAGGACGCCTGGTGTTAGAGACGACATAAATAGGAAACGGGTTGTCGAATTTGTTGTTCGAGGAGCCTTGGAGGAAGAGAATCATGACCACCATGGCATAGGAGTTTGGAATTGGAGGAGTTTTATGAATAGATTATTTTGGAATGAATTGCTTCAAAAGTATATTGTAAAACAACAGGGAAAAAGACCGAAAAGATTATTTGGAGAGATCGTTGTTGGAAATAGTTAGTGATGATAAAATAAATCCCATATGGGAAAGATAGAAAACCTTTTGAAGATTTAAAAAGGGAGAAGCACACCAAACAATTCAAATCTATTAGTGGAGAAACTTGGAGGGAAAGACCAAATGTGGAAAAATTTATATATTTTTATATAAAAGGTGAAAAGATGGGCACTTGGACATGCACTTGGGGCATCTTGGGCATTTAGATCATATAAATTAAATCTGAAATTATCATTTAATTTTAATTTTATTTAAATTTCGGATTTAAAAAATGCCTCAAAGAAACCTTTTTTGCATGAAGGTGCCTATTCAAATTCAAATACAACCACAGTTGGTTATTTATTTACATATAAATACAATATCTCCTGGATCCTTTTTGGAATGAAATTCTTCTTCTTTAAACATCCTTTCTGCAGTCAATACATTCTCTAAATTTTGTTCTTGGGAGAATTGTAGGATTGTTGCCTACAATTTTGTTTGTTTAGAATATCCTGGAGGGAATTTGCCATTAATCCCTGTAACAATATAGTGGGGGTGATAATTTTTTAAGGACAGTATTTTCACAATCTAAAAAAAGCCTTCACTCGAAACTATACCCTAACAATCGCTATTTTGTGGAGGTGTTTAGAATTGGAAGAGAGAGAGGGGGGACGGGGTTCATTAAAAGAGACAACAGGGAAAAAGACAAAAATAACCCTGCACGTGAAGACCGCGTGCGATTTAACGCCAAGTTTCAAACGACAACAGACGGGAGGAGGTTAAATGGGACAAATGACAACCTTAAATACTAAAGTGGGACAAACCTTAGTTTAGGTGGTAAAATGGGATTCGGTGAAAACTTTGGGGGGTAAAAAGTAATTTGACTAAAATAATTAAACAGTTATACTTTAGTATACACAAAATTTGATATAAGTAGATTGTCATTATTTTTTTCAAATCATATTACTAATTTCTTGCAGATTGATCAAATAATAGATTGAACATGAGATTACTATTAATTATGAAGTTTGAGAAATATATACTGTTATTTTTTATACTATTTCAATACACACATAATGGTACATATACTTAATTATGTTTTTATTTGATTACAAGCATAAAATTATTCAGATAAATACATATTTTTATATGACGATCGATCTCTGATAAATAAATAAATATGAAAATATTAGTTTTAAATTTTAAGTATACTTGATTAATTTTACCGCATGCAAAGTAGTGATGTCCATATGGTTCCGTAACCGTTTTTCAACCGCTACAAGAGGAATCGTTGAACCAAAATCGGATTCGAACCATCACCTCGGTTCACTGGTACACTTTCGGATCGAAGTCTTCGTGAACTTTAGACCGCCGGTTCATTCACAGTAACCGTGAACTGTTGAAATGAAAAATGTTTTTTTTTATTAAGAAAATAAACAAAACAACAAAAAATTACAAAAAAACAATGTTGAAAAATCCATAAACCGAAATTGGCTCAATGGTTCAAAACCACAACCTTCAACCGTATATATACAGTCAAGGATCAGGTTCGAGATTTTGGTTATGGTTGCGGTTCATGAACCGAAACTTTCAGTTTGAATCGTTTGTGCTTGTCCAAGGCACAAATCTTTAACATCACAAAGCTAGCAATTAAGTAAGTTATGTTTGCTATACATAATGAGTTTTTGAAACGAGATGTTAAATAATGGTAAAATAATTTGGTTTAGTTTGGCTTGCGATAAAATACAAGTTGAAATGCAGGTTATCGGTTAGTAAAAATTCAAATCGAATGAAACCATTTGAAATTTCGAATCAAAATACGATGATTCGACTTGATTTAATTTGGTCTTTGTGGTTAATTTCACTATTCAGTCTCGTGGCTTAGTATCTCGGTTTGATCTCCTAGTTTGGTAGACATTTCAATCTCTTAATCTTAATTTATCATGTTCACAACTGCAACTAGATTAACACAGACTTTTTACATGCTTCGTTGCTTAAAATACCAACGAGCTGAACAAGCAAGAAATGAATCAAAACAAAAGAAATGAGAAGAAAATAGAGAAATCAACAGCAAAATAGTAAACATAAGAAAAAAAGAAAATAAAACAATATATCACATTGACGTGGCAGACCAATACCCTATTTTCCAAGGCAAAAAGAAATCAATAATGCAACAAAAGACAAAAGAGGTCAACGGTAAGTCTGCAATACTGTATCCCAGCAAAATTAGTGGGTTTACTTTGTGTATCACCGTAACCTGTCTGCAAGAAGCAGATATTGATCATTTGACGTGGGCAGTCATTATAACCTGACTGTTGGGAAGTATGAATCATCCCCCACTAGCTCACTCACGCACTTCCACTATATTTCTTTTTTGGAAGAATTGTAGTATCATTGAATACAATTTTGTTTGTTTAGAATATCCTTGAGGGAATTTGTCATTAATCCCTGGAAAAATATAGTGGAGGCAATAATTTCCTTAAGGACAATGTTATCACGATCTAAACAAAGCTTTTATTTGAAACTATACCCTAACAATCGCTATTTTGCAGAGGTGTTTGGAATTGGAAGAGAGAGGGGGGGGGGGAACGGGGTTCAGTAAAAGAGACAACAGGGAAAAAGATGAAAATAACCCTACACGTGAAGACCACATCCAATTTAACACCGAGTTTCAAATGGCAACAGACGAGAGGAGGTTAAATGGGACAAATAACAACCTTGAATGCTAAAGTGGGACAAACCTTAGTTTAGGTGGTAAACCGGAATTTTGTGGAAATTTTAGGGGATAAAAAGTAATTTGGCAAAAATAATTAAATAGTTATACTGTACACACAAAATTTTGATATAATTACATTATCATTTTTTTTCTTCAAATTATATTACTAATTTCTTGTAGATTGATCAAATAATAGATTGAACATGAAATTACTATTAATTATGAAGTCTAAGAAATATATATTGTTATTTTTTTAATACTTTTCAATACACACATAATGGTACATATATTTAATTATGCTTTTATTTGATTACAAACATAAAATTATTGTGATAAATACATATTTTTATATGACGATCGATTCTCTGATAAATAAATAAATATGAAAATATTAGTTTTAAATTTTAAATGTATCTGATTAATTTTACCGCATGCAAAGTAGTGATGCCCATACGGTTCCGTAACCATTTTTCAACCACGAAGAAGAGGAATCGTTGAACCAAAATCAGGTTCAAACCATCATCACGGTTCACCAGTACACTTTCGAATCGAAGTCTTCATGAACGTTAAACCACCGGTTCATGCACCGTAACCGTGAACCGTTGAAATGAAAAATGTTTTTTTAATTAAGAAAATAAACAAAACAACAAAAAAATAACCAAAAAAAAACAATGTTGAAAAATCCATGAACCGGAATTGGTTCAATGGTTCAAAACCACAACCTTCAACCGTATATACGCAGTTAAAGTTCAGGTTCGAGATTTTGGTTTTGGCATGCGGTTCATGAACCAAAACTGTCGGGTTGTGTCGTTTGTGCATGTCCAAGGCACAAATCTTCGACATCACAAAGCTAGCGATTAAGTAAGTTATGTTTGCTTTACATAATGAGTTTTTGATAAAGATGTTAAATAATGGCGAAATAATTTGGTTTAGTTTGGTTTGAGAATACGAGTTGAATTGTAGGTTATTGGTTAGTAAAAATTCAAATTGAATTAAACCATTTGAAATTTCGAATCAAAATACGATGATTCGACTTGTGTTAATTTGGTATTTGTTTTTAATTTCGCTATTCAGTCTCGTGGCTTAGTATCTCGATTTGATCTCCTAGACTGGTAGACAGTTCAATCTCGTAGTCCTAATTAATCATGTTTACACCTGCAACTAGATTAACACAAACTTTTTACATGCTTCGTAGCTTAAAATACCAAAGATTTGAACAAGCAAGAAATGAATCAAAACAAAAGAAATGAGAAGAAAATAGAGAAATCAACGGCAAAATAGTAAATAGAAGAAAAAAATAAAATAATACAATATATCACATTGACGTGGCCGACCAATACCCCATTTTCCAAGGCAAAAAGAAATCAATAACCCAGCAAAAGACAAATGAGGTTAACGGTAAGTTTGCAATACTGCAACCCATCAAAATTAGTGGGTTCACTTTGTGTATCATTGTAATCAAGAATATGATATTGATCAATTGACGTGGACAGTCCCAAAAACCTGACTGTTGGGAAATATGAATCATCCCCCATTGGCTCACTCACTACCACATATTTCGTTCTTGGGAGAATTGTAGGATTGTTGCCTACAATTCTGTTTGTTTAGAATATCTTGGAGGGAATGGGCCAATAATCCCAACAACAATATATCGGGGACAATAATTTCCTTAAGGACAGTGTTATCACGATCTAAACAACGTCTTCATTTGAAACTATACACTAACAATCGCTATTTTGTAGAGGTGTTTGGAATTGAAGAGAGAGGTAGGGGAACAGGGGTTAAGTAAGAGAGACAATAGGGAAAAAGACGAAAATAACCCTATACGTGAAGATCACATGCAATTTAACGCCAAGTTTCAAACGACAACAGACGAGAGGAGGTTAAATGAGACAAATGACAACCTTGAATACTAAAGTGGGACAAACCTTAGTTTAGGTGGTAGATTGAGATTTGGTGGAAACATTGGGGGGTAAAAAGTAATTTGGCCAAAATAATTAAACATTTATACTTAAGTGTACACAAAATTTGATATAATTACATTATCATTTTTTATTCAAATTATATTACTAATTTCTTGTAGATTGATCAAATAATAGATTGAACATGAGATTATTATTAATTATGAAGTGTAAGAAATATATACTATTATTTTAATACTCTTTGAATGCACACATAATGGTACATATACTTAATTATGTTTTTATTTGATTACAAACATAAAATTATTCAGATAAATACATATTTTTATATGACGATCGATCTTTGATAAATAAATAAATATGAAAATATTAGTTTTAAATTTTAAGTGTGCCTGATTAATTTTACCACATGCAAGGTAGTGATGCCCATACGGATCCGTAACGGTTTTTCAACCGCGAAGAAGAGGAATCGTTGAACCAAAATAGGATTCGAACCATCACCACGGTTCACCGGTACACTTTCAGATCGAAATCTTCGTGAACTTTAAACCGCCGGTTCATGCACCGTAACCATGAATCGTTGAAATAAGAAATGTTTTTTTTAATTAAGAAAATAAAAAAACAACAAAAAATAATAAAAATAAATAAATGTTTAAAAATCCATGGACCGGAATTGGCTCAATGGTTCAAAACCACAACCTTCAACCGTATATATGCAGTCAAAGTTGAGGTTCGAGATTTTGGTTTTGGTTGCGGTTCATGAACCGAAACTGTTGGTTTGAATCGTTTATGCATGTCCAAGGTACGAATCTTTAACATTACAAAGCTAGCAATTAAGTAAGTTATGTTTGCTTTACATAATGATATTTTGATACGAGTTGTTAAATAATGGTGAAATAATTTGGTTTAGTTTGGTTTGAGATAAAATACGAGTTGAATTGCAGGTTATCGGTTAGTAAAAATTCAAATCGAATTAAACCATTTGAAATTTAGAATCAAAATACGATTCGAATTGATTTAATTTGGTCTCTATGGTTAATTTCACTATTCAATCTTGTGGCTTAGTATCTCGGTTTGATCTCCTAGTTTGGTAGACAATTCAATCTCGTAGTCCTAATTTATCATGTTTACATCTGCAACTAGATTAACACAAACTTTTTACATGCTTCGTCGCTTAAAATACCAAAGAACTGAACAAGCAAGAAATGAATCAAAACAAAAGAAATGAGAATAAAATAGAGAAATCAACAGGAAAATAGTAAAAAAAGAAAAAAGAAAATAATACAGTATATCACATTGACGTGGCCGGCCAATACCCCATTTTCCAAGGCAAAAATAAATCAATAACCCAGCCAAAGACAAAAGAGGTCAATGGTAAGTCTGCAAGATTGCAACCCAGCAAAATTAGTGGGTTCACTTTGTGTATCTTTGTAACTTGTTTGCAAGAATAAGATATTGATCATTTGATGTGGGTAGTCATTAAAACCTGACTGTTGGGTAGTATGAATCATCCCCCACTGGCTCACTCACTCACTAACACTATATTTCGTTCTTGGGAGAATTGTAGGATTGTTGCCTACAATTCTATTTGTTTAGAATATTGTGGAGGGAGTTTTCCATTAATCTCAAGAACAATATAGTGGGGGCAATAATTTCCTTAAGGGCAGTGTTATCACGATCTAAACAAAGCCTTCATTCGAAACAATACCCTAACAATCACTATTTTGCAGAGGTGTTTGGAATTGGAAGAGAGGGGGGGGGGGAACGGGGTTAAGTAAGAGAGACAATAGGGAAAAAGATGAAAAGAACCCTGCACGTGAAGACCACGTGCGATTTAACGTCGAGTTTCAAGCGACAACAGATGGGAGGAGGTTAAATGGGACAAATGACAACCTTGAATGTTTAAGTGGGACAAACCTTAGTTTAGGTGGTAAACTGGGATTTGGTGGAAATTTTGGGGGGTAAAAAGTAATTTGGCAAGAATAATTAAACAGTTATACTTTAGTATACACAACATTTGATATAATTACATTATCATTTTTTTTCAAATTATATTACTAATTTCTTGTAGATTGATCAAATAATAGATTGAACGTGAGATTACTATTAATTATGAAGTCTAAGAAACATATACTGTTATTTTTTATACTCTTTCAATACACATATAACGGTACATATACTTAATTATGTTTTATTTGATTACAAACAAAAAATTATTCAGATAAATACATATTTTTACATGATGATCGATCTCTGATAAATAAATAAATATGAAAATATTAGTTTTAAATTTGAAGTGTACCTGATTAATTTTATTGCATGCAAAGTAGTGATGCCCATACGGTTCCATAACCGTTTTCAACTACGAAGAAGAGGAATCGCTGAACCAAAATCAGATTCGAACCATCACCACGGTTCACCGGTACACTTTTGGATCGAAGTCTTCGTGAACTTTAAACCACTGGTTCATGCACCATAATCGTGAACCGTTGAAATGAGAAATGTTTTTTTTAATTAAGAAAATAAACAAAACAACAAAAAAATAACAAAAAACTATGTTGAAAAATCCATGAACCGGAATTGGCTCAATGGTTCAAAACCAACACCTTCAACCTTATATATGCAGTTAAGGTTCAGGTTCGAGATTTTGGTTTTGGTTGCGGTTCATGAATCAAAACTGTCAGTTTGAATCGTTTGTGCATGTCCAAGGCACAAATCTTTAACATCACAAAGCTAGCAATTAATTAAGTAAGTTATGTTTGCTTTACATAATGAGTTTTTGAACCAAAATCGGATTTGAACCATCACCACGGTTCACCGGTACACTTTCGGATCGAAGTCTTTGTGAACTTTAAACCACTGGTTCATGCACCATAACCGTGAACCGTTGAAATAAGAAATGTTTTTTTAATTAAGAAAATAAACAAAACAACAACAAAAATAACAAAAAAACTATGTTGAAAAATCCATGAACCGGAATTGGCTCAATGGTTCAAAACCAACACCTTCAACCTTATATCTGCAGTCAAGTTTCAGGTTCGAACCATCAACACGGTTCACAGGTACACTTTCGGATCGAAGTCTTTGTGAACTTTAAACTACTGGTTCATGCACCATAACCGTGAACCGTTGAAATGGGAAATGTTTTTTTTTAATTAAGAAAATAAACAAAACAACAAAAACAAAAAAACTATGTTGAAAAATCCATGAATCGGAATTGGCTTAATGGTTCAAAACCAACACCTTCAACCTTATATATATATATATATATATGCAGTCAAGGTTCAGGTTCGAGCTTATGGTTTTGGTTGTGGTTCATGAATCGAAACTATCAGTTTGAATCGTTTGTGCATGTCCAAGGCACGAATCTTTAACATCACAAAGCTAGCAATTAATTAAGTTATGTTTGCTTTACATAATGAGTTTTTGATACGAGATGTTAAATAATGGTGAAATAATTTGGTTTAGTTTGGCATGCGATAAAATACGAGTTGAATTGCAGGTTATCGGTTAGTAAAAATTCAAATCGAATAAAACCATTTGAAATTTCAAATCAAAATACGATGATTCGACTTGATTTAATTTGGTCTTTGTGGTTAATTTCACTATTCAGTCTCGTGGCTTAGTATCTCGGTTTGATCTCCTAGTTTGGTAGGCGGTTCAATCTCGTAGTCCTAATTTATCATGTTTACACCTGCAACTAGATTAACACAAACTTTTTACATGCTTTGTCGCTTAAAATACCAAAGAACTGAACAAGCAAGAAATGAATCAAAACAAAAGAAATGAGAAGAAAATTGAAAAATCAACAGTAAAATAGTAAATAGAAGAAAAAAAGAAAATAAAACAGTATATCACATTGACGTGGCCGGCCAATACCGTATTTTTAAAGGCAAAAAGAAATCAATAACTCAACAAAAGACAAAAGAGGTCAACGGTAAGTCTACAAGACTGCAACCCAGCAAAATTAGTGGGTTCAGTTTGTGTATTTTGTAACCTGTCTGCAAGAATCAGATATTGATCATTTAACGTGGGCAGTCACTAAAACATGAATGTTGGGAAGTATGAATCATCCCCGACAGCCTCACTCACTCACTCCCATTATATTTCGTTCTTGGAAGAATTGTAGGATTGTTGCCTACAATTCTGTTTGTTTAGAATATCGCGGAGGGAATTTGCCATTAATCCCAGCAACAATATAGTGGGGGCAATAATTTCTTTAAGGACAATGTTATGACGATCTAAACAAAGCCTTCATTCTAAACTATACCCTAACAAACCCTATTTTGCAGAGTTGTTTGGAATTGGAAGAGAGAAAGGGGGAACGGGCTTCAGTAAGAGAGACAACAAGGAAAAAGATGAAAATAACCCTATACGTGAAGATCACGTGCGATTTAACGTCGAGTTTCAAACGGCAATAGACGGGAGGAGGTTAAATGGGACAAATGACAACCTTGAATACTAAAGTGGGAAAACCTTAGTTTAGGTGGAAAACTGAGATTTGGTGGAAACTTTAGGGGGTAAAAAGTAATTGGGCCAAAATAATTAAACAATTATACTTTAGTATACACAAAGTATGATATAATTACATTATCATTTTTTTCAAATTATATTACTAATTTGATGCAGATTCATCAAATAATAGATTGAACATGAGATTACTATTAATTATGAAGTCTAAGAAACATATTGTTATTTTTTATACTTTTTCAATAGATACATAATGGTACATATACTTAGTTATGTTTTTATTTGATTACAAACATAAAATTATTATGATAAATGCATATTTTTATATGACCATCAATCTCTGATAAATAAATAAATATGAAAATATTAGTTTTAAATTTTAAGTGTAGCAGATTAATTTTACCGCATTCAAAGTAGTGATGCCCATACGGTTCAGTAACCGTTTTTCAACCGCGAAGAAAAGGAATCGTTGAACCAAAATTGGATTCGAACCATTACCACGGTTCACTAGTACACTTTTAGATTGAAGTCTTCGTGAACTTTAAACCGCTGGTTCATGTACCGTAACCGTGAACCGTTGAAATGAAAAATGTTTTTTTTATTAAGAAAATAAACAAAACAACAAAAAAATAACAAAAAAACAATGTTGAAAAATCCATGAACCGAAATTGTCTTCAATGTTTGGGTTCGAGATTTGGTTTTGGTTGCGGTTCGTGAACCGAAACATTCGGTTTGAATCGTTTGTGCATGTCCAAGGCACAAATCTTTAACATTACAAAGCTAGCAATTAAGTAAGTTATGTTTTCTTTACATAATGAGTTTTTGATACGATATGTTAAATAATGGTGAAATAATTTGGTTTAGTTTGGCTTTAGATAAAATACGAGTAGAATTGCAGGTTATCGGTTAGTAAAAATTCAAATCGAATTAAATCATTTGAAATTTCTAATCAAAATACGATGATTCGACTTGATTTAATTTGGTCTTTGTGGTTAATTTCGCCATTCAGTCTTGTGGCTTAGTATCTCGGTTTGATCTCCTAGTTGTTAATAATAAAAGAGTTATATAACCTACATTGCTTAGAAAATAAAATGTGATGTTGATTTTAAAAGTCTTTAGATAAAAAACTTATAATTTTATTTACTAATAAAAGAAATTGTTTATAATTTTATTAATTAATGGTTAAACATAGATTTTATTTATTTTGAAAAACTAAAAATTATAGAATATACAATTATTACGACTTTGAAGGTATTGCAATGCTATATTGCACATGAGTCCAGGTCCACTCTACCGCCAATCTATGTAACTCATATTTTGGAAAGCAAAAAAAATGGAGGTGGAACAGATTTGAGGCGTGCGAGTGTGCAACTAGAGGATGAAGAAAACAAAATTATAGTTTACCCCGGTGGTATTTTAAAAATGAAGAAAAACAAAGTACGAAAATAATCAAACACACAACGACACCATTTAGAAAGAAATCATGATATAAGATGGCAAACTCTTTAATAATTATACTAACGTAATATCTTCTATATTGATAATTTTAGTAAAAGTTTTTCATCTAAACGTTTTATAATCAACATTACATTTTAATCAACGTTTGATACAACTTTTCTAAACTTTTCTATTGATAATAACATGTGAAGTTTTTTTTATCAAATGAACTTTAAAACCAACACTAATTATAACAACGAGGGATACATCTCTACTATTACTACCAATAGAAGATAGTATCCACAATTGTTAAAATTTGTTAAAAATTGATGTTGAACTTTAAAAGTATTTAGATAAAATATTTTTATTATTACTATCAATAGAAAAGGAGATGCATACCACAATAAAAGGTTTCTACTACATATCAATATAAGAGATATATTACTCATTTGTTAGAAATTGACGTTGATTATAAATATATTATTGTTAACAATAAAAGAGTTATATAACCTACATTGCTTAGAAAATGAAATGTGATGTTGATTTTAAAAGTCTTTAGATAAAAAACTTATAATTTTCTTTACTAATAAAAGAAATTGTTTATAATTTTATTAATTAATGGTTGAACATAGATTTTATTAATTTTGAAAAACTAAAAATTATATAATATACAATTATTACGACTTTGGTATTGCATTGCTATATTGCACATGAGTCCAGGTCCACGCTACCACCAATCTATATAATTCATTGTTGGAAAATTTGTGTTTAAAGAATGAAATTGTACATTTTTGTGGCACGGGTTTCTCCATATGTCATTTGTGTAATGACAAGGGTAATTCTGGAATCGTGTTCTACTATGTGAGAACTTTGAAATCATATATTTATTTGTCAAATTTGGTGTTTGGATGAATAAGTTATGATTGTTTAAAGTGTGGTTGTTAGAAGTGAGTTTATCCCACATTGGAAGATTAACAAAAACTTGAGTGGTTTATATACAAGTACCTTATGTGATAAGGGTAAGCTTGTATAGAATAGAGACTCTCTCTTGTGCACGTAAATCATGGTCTTTAGTCTTTGGGATACATGTTTTGAATGTCGGACCAAATCACCAACCAACGTTTGTTAATTATTCTTTTGGTTTTGTAACTCCAACATTTATAATACTTTATGGTCATTATTACCATTTTAATGAGAGATTTTATTTACTTATTGATGATGGATTTATTTCATCATCAATGTGGTCCTTAATTATTCTCGATTTTCTCCTATATAAGGAGATTATTTCCACAATTACAGAACACATTCAAGAACAATCTCCATTTCTCCACTACATTCTGCAAATCGTTGAGCATATTCCTTTGGCCTCCTATTTTCTTATTGGTGATAGAGTCAGGCACAAATTCAGTTCGCCGGAATCCTTAGTCTTAAAGGTTTCTTCGGTGTCTCTGTTGTATCCTGGGAGAGACGCGTGCATTATAGCTTCCAAGCACATACGGAAGGGCGAATCTGTTTTAAGGAAGCGTATGCGACAGTGCCTTGGACTTGAAGTCACCAGCAGACTTGAAGTCTGTTCAAGGCCATGAATGAACATAGCTATGAGAATTGAATTGTGTTAGGAAGATTCCTGTGTAAAGTATATGATCGTTTACACTAACGGTAGAACAGTTCAAAGACATCATGTCTACTAATCTGCCAGTAAAGTAAATATGCTTTTTCAAGGGAAGGTTCAAAGGGTAACATCTACCTATCCTATGTAGGTTTCGACTGCTGGACTTTATCACCATATTAGTCAATTTACTTCTTGTGGGGGATTGTTGGAAAAATTGTGTTTAAAGAATGAAATTGTATATTTTTGTGGCATGGATTTCTTCACATGTCATTTGTGTAATGACAAGGGTAATTTTGGAATCGTGTTATACTCCGTGAGAACTTTGAAATCATATATTTATTTGTCAAATTTGGTATTTGGATGAATAAGTTATGATTGTTTAAAGTGTGGTTGTTGGAAGTGGGTTTATCCCACATTGGAAGATTAACAAAAACTTGAGTGGTTAATATACAAGTACCTTATGTGATAAGTGTAAGCTTGTATAGAATAGAGGTTCTCTCTTGCGCATGCATGTACAGGGGGGTGCAAATCATGGTCCAGTTTAGCCTTTGGGATACCGCATTATGTGCGGCGCGTTGAATGTCGGACCAAATTTACCTGTTCAGACCAACCCACATTTTGTTAATTATTCTTTTGGCTTTTGTAACTCCAACATTTATAACATACTTTATGGGCTGTTATTACCAACTTTAATGAGAGATTTTATTTACCTATTTATGATGGATTTATTTCATCATCAATGTGGTCCTTAATTAGTCTCGATTTTCTCCTATATAAGGAGGTTTTTTCCATAATTACAGAACACAGTCAAGAACAATCTCCATTTCTCCACTACATTCTGCAAATTGTTGAGCGTATTCCTTTGGCCTCCTGTTTTCTTATTGGTGATAGAGTCAGGCACAAATTCAGTTCATCAGGATCCTTAGTCCTAAAGGTTTCTTCGGTGTCTCTGTTGTATCCTGGGAGACAGACGTCTGTTACAGCTTCCAAGCACATACGGGAAAGGGCGGATCTATTTTAAGGAAACTTTGTACGACACGCCTCGGAAGAAGACTTTTGTTCTACACCAGACTCCATCACCGAAGACGTCGTTTTGCACCATTAGACTTCTGTCCACCATGTATTCTGACTTTGTTCATATTTTAGATATGACAATTGAATTGAACCCAAGGTCCTCTAACGCTAATGTGACTCAGTTTGTGGCCAATCCTACTATGCCGGTTCATCATAGCGAGAAACCAGAGAAATTCAGTGGCTTGAATTTCAAGCGTTGGCAGCAGAAGATGTTGTTCTACTTGACCACCTTGAACCTAGCGAGGTGTCTGAAAGAAGATCCTCCAATGGTGGGTGAGAATCAGAATGATGTCCAAGCTGCTACTGCTATGGACGCATGGAATCATTCTGATTTCCTTTGCAGAAACTACGTACTGAATGGGTTGACAGACTCATTGTACGAAGTTTACCGTTATAAGACAACGGCAAAGGAGTTGTGGACATCGTTGGACCACAAGTATACATCTGAGGATGCTGGAGTCAAGAAGTTTATTGTTGGTCACTTCCTAGATTGTAAAATGGTGGATTCCAAGACTGTCTACAGTCAAGTGCAAGAATTGCAAGTGATCTTTCATGAAATTCAAGATGAAGGGATGGTTGTGAGTGAAACCTTTCAAGTGGCTGCAATTATTGAGAAATTGCCTCCAGCTTGGACAGATTTCAAGAGCTATCTGAAACACAAGCGAAAGGAGATGAATGTGGAACAACTGGTTGTCAGACTTCGTATTGAAGAGGACAACATGGATTTTGATAAGAAGACATTCGTTCCTATGACTGCTAAAGCCAATATGGTAGAGCATGGCCAAAGCTCAAAGGCAAAAGGTAAGGCTGCTGTTGGAAAAAAGGTCAGTTTGGGACCTAATGGAGGAATCTCCAAGAAGAGATTTTCTGGGAAGTGCTACAATTGTGGTGGCACGGGTCACAAGACTATAGCTTGTAGAAAGCCAAGTAGAGACCGTGAAGCAAACATGATGGATGACATCTCTCAAGACGTGTCAGAACTGAACCTTGCTGCGGTTGTCACTGAAGTGAACTTGGTGGGTTCAAACCCCAATCAATGGTGGATCGACACTGGTGCCAGCAGGCATGTGTGCTCCAACAGAGAAATGTTCAGTACCTTTGAAGCTGCTGAGAATGGCGAGAAGGACATCATTTCATACTATTGAAAGAAATAGTGAACCACTTGGATTAATTCACACTGATGTGTGAAGATGACGTCCGGGAAGGAACTGACTCTCAACAATGTACTCTATGTACCAGATATCCGGAAGAACTTAGTCTCTGGAACTCTACTGGTGAAGCATGGCTTCCGTATTGTATTTGAGTCAGATGTTGTAACTCTGTCTAAGAGTGGAATGTTTGTTGGAAAAGGTTATGTAACTGATGGGTTGTTTAAGCTCAGTGTAATGATTGTTAAACCAACAAGCAATAATAATAAGAATAAGTCTTCTGTTTATTTGCTTGAGTCTTCCTATGTGTGGCATGGTAGACTAGGACATGTTAATTATGGAACCTTGCGTAGGTTAATTAACATGAATTACATACCCAAATTCCAAATCGATTCCAAACATAAGTGTGAAACTTGTGTAGAGGCAAAGTTAATAAGGACATCATTTCATACTATTGAAAGAAATAGTGAACCACTTGGATTAACTCACACTGATGTGTGTGATTTTAAATCAACACAATCACGTGGTGGAAATAAGTACTTCATTACTTTTGTTAATGATAGCACTAGGTTTTGCTATGTGTATCTTCTCAAAAGTAAAGATGAAGCCATAGAGAATTTTATTCTCTATAAAACTGAGGTTGAGAACCAATTCAACAGAAAGGTTAAGATGCTAAGAAGTGATCGTGGAGGTGAATATGAGTCACCATTTGCTGCATGTTGTGCTGAGCATGGTATCATCCACGAGACAACAACACCTTATGCACCTCAACAGAATGGCATTAGTGAACGCAAAAATCGAACTCTTAAAGAGATGATGAATGCCATGTTGTTAAGTTCTGGATTACCACGGAACATGTGGGGAGAAGCTGTGCTGTCAGCAAATTATCTTTTAAATAAGGTACCCCGCAAGAAGCTAGACAAAAGCCCTTACGAGATGTGGCATGGAAGAATTCCATCCTACAAATACTTGCGATTGTGGGGGTGTCTTGCAAAGGTTGTTGTTCCTTTACCTAAAAAGGTGAAAGTAGGACCAAAAACTGTTGATTGCATATTCATTGGTTATGCACATAACAATAGTGCTTATCGGTTTCTTGTGCATGATTCTAAAATTGTAGACATACACAAAAATACGATAATGGAATCAAGAAATGCATCGTTCTTTGAGAATGTATTTCCATGCAGACTGAGTAGTGTGTCTAGCTCATCTGTACAAATACATGATTCAATAGAAGAAGAGCATGAGGAGAATGAGGTAGAAGAGGTAGAACTTAGACGCAACAAAAGAGCTAGGGTAGAAAAATCCTTTGGTCCGGATTTTCTAACCTACATGCTGGAAAGTGAACCTCAAAGCTATAAAGAAGTTGTGAGTTCTTCTGAAGGACCTCTCTGGAAAGAGGCTATCAAGAGTGAAATTGATTCCATCCTTCAAAATCACACTTGGGAATTAGTGGATCTTCCTCTGGGAAGTAAACCACTAGGTTATAAGTGGATTTTCAAAAGGAAGATGAAAGCAGATGGATCAATTGATAAGTATAAGGCCAGACTTGTAATAAAAGGTTACATGCAACGTGAAGGTCTTGATTATTTTGATACGTATTCTCCAGTTATGAGAATAACATCAATAAGGATAGTACTTGCAATTGCCGCATTGCGGAATCTTGAAGTACATCAAATGGATGTAAAGACTGCTTTTCTAAATGGTGATTTAGAAGAAGAGATTTACATGGAACAACCAGAAGGGTTTTCTGCTCCAGGGCAAGAAAACAAAGTGTGTAAGTTGGTTAAGTCTTTGTATGACTTAAAACAAGCACCAAAACAATGGCATGAGAAATTTGATAATGCCATGTTGGGTTGTGGATTTAAGATCAATGAGTGTGATAAATGTGTTTATGTAAAGGACACTGAAAATGACTATGTCATTTTATGTCTTTACGTAGACGACATGCTTATCATTGGAAGCAATGATAATATGATTAAATCTACAAAAGACATGTTAAACTCTAAATTTGACATGAAAGATATGGGGTTAGCTGATGTAATCCTTGGTGTTAAAATTTCTAGAATTTCAAGTGGACTTACTTTAAGTCAGTCACACTATGTGGATAAAATTCTTGAGAAGTTTAGCAAGGATGACATTGCAATAGCTAGAACTCCTATTGACACTAGTCTACATCTATCAAAGAATAGAGGTGAGACTATCTCTCAGGTAGAATACTCGAGAATCATAGGAAGTCTGATGTACTTAATAAGTTGTACAAGGCCAGACATTGCCTATGTAGTGAGTAAACTGAGTAGATATACGAGTAATCCTGAGGACTGATCACTGGAAAGCGATAGTCAGAGTACTAAGGTGCTTGAGATATACTCGTGATTATGGACTGCACTATACAAGAGATCCAGTAGTGATCGAAGGATATTGTGATGTAAATTGGATCTTAGATATTAAAGACTCAAGGTCTACTAGTGGATTTGTATTCACTTTGGCAGGTGCAGCCATATCATGGAAATCTTCTAAGCAGACTGTCATAGCTAGATCCACGATGGAGTCTGAGTTTATAGCTCTAGACAAAAGTGGTGAAGAGGTTGAATGGCTACGTCAATTCTTAGAAGATATTCCAAGATGGACAAAACCTGTGCCTGCAATCTGCATACATTGCGATAGTCAATCGGCAATTGGCAGGGCACATAACAATATGTACAATGGTAAGTCTAGACATATACGTCGTAGACATAATACCATTAGACAACTACTCTCAACTGGAACTATCTCTATTGACTATGTGAAGTCAAAGGATAATTTAGCGGATCCATTAACCAAAGGGTTAAATAGAGAGTTAGTTGATAAGTCTTCCAAAGGAATGAGACTTAAGCCTCTAGATATGAGTTGATACAATGGAAACCCAACCTTGTTGACCGGAGATCCCAAGATCTTGGTTCAAAGGGACAACCTATTTGTAAAAAGACTCTTAGCTTCACAGCTGTGGGGGTCATCCCTTGTAACAGTGATGCTCGTGTGTAAGAGGATAAGCATATGGCTTTTAATGATTCCCAAGTAAGAATCACCTATGTGAGAGAAAAGTGGGGCCGCTTCGAGGAGAATTGTGTGAGACTCAATTCTTAGACCCTCTCACAGAACCAGGCGAATGTTCAAGGCCATGAATGAACATAGCTATGAGAACTGAATTGTGTTAGGAAGATTCCTGTGTAAAGTATATGATCGTTTACACTAACGGTAGAACAGTTCAAAGACATCATGTCTACTGATCAGCCAGTAAAGTAAATATGCTTTTTCGAGGGAAGGTTCAAAGGGTAACACCTACCTATCCTATGTAGGTTTCGACTGCTGGACTTTATCACCATATTAGTCAATTTCCTTCTTGTGGGGGATTGTTGGAAAAATTGTGTTTAAAGAATGAAATTGTACATTTTTGTGGCACGGATTTCTTCACATGTCATTTGTGTAATGACAAGGGTAATTGTGGAATCGTGTTCTACTCCATGAGAACTTTGAAATCATATATTTATTTGTCCAATTTGGTGTTTGGATGAATAAGTTATGATTGTTTAAAGTGTGGTTGTTGGAAGTGGGTTTATCCCACATTGGAAGATTAACAAAAACTTGAGTGGTTTATATACAAGTACCTTATGTGATACAGGTAAGCTTGTATAGAATAGAAGCTCTCTCTTGCGCACGCTTGTGCAGGGGGTGCAAATCATGGTCCGTTTAGCCTTTGGGATACCGTACTCATGTGCGAGCGCGTCCCACGGACACGAATGTCGGACCAAATTTTCCTGTTCAAACCAACCCACGTTTTGTGAATTATTCTTTTGGTTTTTGTAACTCCAACATTTATAACAGACTTTATGGGCTGTTATTACCATTTTAATGAGAGATTTTATTTACCTATTGTAAATTCATCATCAATGTAGACCTTAATTAGTCTCGATTTTCTCCTATATAAGGAGATTATTTCCACAATTACAGAACACAGTCAAGAACAATCTCCATTTCTCCACTACATTCTGCAAATCGTTGAGCATATTCCTTTGGCCTCCTGTTTTCTTCTTGGTGATAGAGTCAGACACAAATTCAGTTCGCCGGAATCCTTAGTCCTAAAGGTTTCTTCGGTGTGTTGTATCTGGGAGGCAGGGCGTGCATTACGCCTTCCAAGCACATACGGGAAGGGGCGGATCTATTTTAAAGAAACTGTGTACGACACAGGCCTCGGACTTGAAGTCACCAGCAGACTTGAAGTTCACAAGTAGACTTGAAGTCACTAGCAGACTTGAAGTTCACAAGCAGACTTGAAGTCCACCTGCAAACTTAGAAGACAAAGCAGTAACTTTTCAATTGGTTTCAATTTTCTAATTTGATTTAATTACTGTGTTTCCCTGTATTATTTCTAACACTTATATCTATATTATAAAAGAGATCAAGGGCTAACTGACGGTCCAGATCGAATTGTATCAAACACAATTGGTGGTCCACATTGATTTGTAAGTATGTGAGTTACAAATGAACCCCTCGTTATGAGTTATGTTTGAATTACCCCTCTACAATTACATATAAAACCTTCAAATGTGGGTTTTGTTTTAATTACCCGTCAGTTATGAATTTTGTTTATCCCGACCATTCATTGAACTGATCTCACACCGACACCGTGCCTATGACACGGACACGTATACTATCTATATTATAAAAGAGCTCAGGGTCTAACTGGCGGCCCTGATCAAATTGTGCTAAACACAACTGACGGTCTAGATTGATTCGTAAGTATGTGAATTACAAATGAACCTCTTAGTTATGAGTTATGTTTGAATTACTCTTCTACAATTACATATAAAACCTTCAGTTGTAGATTTTGTTTGAATTACTCAGTTAGTTATGAGTTTTGTTTATCTCGACCATTCATTGAACTGATCTCATACCGACACCGTACCTATGGCATGGACATGGATACTAGTTTTGGCTACAAATCGATTATCTCGTTTTTGTCACATTCCATGTATCATTAAATTTCAGTCATACACTTTTCTTACTATTTTAATCAGCTTTCTTTTTAGAACGCAACATGTGAGGTTGAGATTCAACACGATATGAAATGTGATAGAGAGAAATAGATGATTTGAGGCCCCCATATTTTATTGTGCTTGGTAGTACACTAACCATAAACTTTTATGGTTGAGGAAATGTGAACTCATTGCATTATTTGCATAGTATATAGATACAATTTATAAGTGGGCAACTAGAAGGCTCTCTAATGTTTTGGAGCTGCCTTTTGGTTTATGCGGTAAGACTTCATTTGTTTCACGGAAAATAATTTTTGAAAAACGTTTTTCTTATTTTATGGTGTTTAGTAATCTTAGGAAAATGTAGATAAAGTAAAAGCTTTTTCGAGTCAACGAAAAATTAAGCATTCTTTCCGAAAAATGAATTACGAATTCATTTTCCGTTCCGTAAGTCATTTTCTAAATGTTCGAGAACCCCTCTGCTCCTTTTCACAATTACACATATTTATATGCACGCACAATATTTCACTCATCAAATAAATTGTTTAGAAATATAAATTAAGTTTGTGCACACTATTTATAAATTATAATTTTAATTTTAATACTACTCACTACATCCTAAAATTAATGTCAATTATATTATTTAGGAACGCCCCAAACATTGTTCATTTTATTTATTTTTATATAAATTATCAAATTTTGTGTTTGTAGATGTGAGATTGAAAAAATATGAACTTTATTGATTTGACACTACTAATGATAAATTGATGGTTAGTAAAAGAAAATCACTTAAAGTTTAATATTATCTTATACTCTTTTCGTTTTAAAATAATCGTCCTCTTTGACCTAATACACCGTTTAAAAAAAATAATTGACTGTATTACAAATATTGGTGTAAAGTGTGACTTTTTTTAATATCATTGAACATGTAACCATAATTAAAATAATAAAAAATATACGAATAAAGTGATAAAAGTGTTTTTTTATAAAAATAAAAGTTTTAAAAAAGTGGATGACAATTATTTTAGAACCGATAAAAAAGAAAAGAATGTCAATTATTTAAAAAAAGAGGAAATATTTAATATGAGCATTAATATTAAAAAATATATATTTATATTTATTCATATATTGTTTTCTAAACCATTTCCGCGTATTTATCAAGCACTTAAAAATATTTTTCAACATATTTTTAATTTTTTTACTAAACACCTAAAAATGAAATATTTTCATGTCTGAAAATCACTTTCGTAAATCAATATATTGCTCGTAGGAAAGTGATCAATGTACAACCAGAACTCAAAAGTCAAAACTCAAAACAAATAGAATCATTTACTTGTTCAAAATATTCTACTCCATCAGATTACAAACATTTCCTTGCACTGCTTCTCATTCAGTCATTTGTGTCCTAACTTTCAACATCTCTTATTCTTCTTCCTTCTCAACTTGTCGCAAATGAAGGCCTTCTCCAATTGCTCCACCCTATGATTTAGTGAATTCAGCATTCGTGTCTGCTGCTCGTTCCTCTGGAATATCTGTGTCATCATCTTCATCATTTTCTCGTTCTCCTCCATCATCTTCTCCAATAGTTCTATGTTCCTCTTATTATCATCTCTCTCTTCCACCTCATTTTTCATCACTTCCATACCTTCATCATCATTCTCTAAGGAATCCTCTTTCCCTCCGTTGATGGGATCAGCAGAATACTCCTCTCCGCAATCTTCAGCATAACTTGTTTCCGCACTTTCTTCAAGGCATTCGCGCACATTCTTAGCAATTTCACAGTTCGTATCAATTTCCTTCACAGCACAATAGTCTTCTTCTGCATTCACTTCAGATTGATGGACGTCCTCCTTCATTTCAATTTCTTCTGGATTGAGCATAATCTCATCACGACAAGGCTCACTCTCAACTGCCGCTGCTTCAATAGTTTGTTCCGAGACAAGGTCGGAACCGAGATCGAGAGATTCGACCGTCTGATCCAGGGCATTCTCGGAATCTACTAGGCAATCGACGGAATCTTCAATATCCGTGACGGTGGAATCGTTATTGGCCGCACCTAGGGGTTGATAATCACTAGAGACAAAACCGTCCACCATCTCCTGCAACGCAATCGCCTTTTTTATTACCGCCTTCCTCAAATCCCTAACGCCAGAATCTACGCCGCGGACTGAATCCAACTTGAAAAGCAGCGCCATCAGGGTCTCATTGACTCTTAGCCGCTCCTTCGGCTCCTTAATCATCAATTCAACCACTTCATCTTTCAAAATCCGCCGCTCAATTTCCTTAACTTCGTTCCGAATTGATGCAATCTTCTTCACGCTCTTTCTCACCAGAAATCCTCGAACAACCTTCTGTATCTTCAACGCGGCCACTGGTGGGGTCATGACCGCCGGCTTGGGCCGCTCCTCTGTGCCAACGAAGTGGACCGGAATCGACACAACCTTCGACGGCTTCCGTACGACCGATCGTGATTTTGTGAGAACTGGACTATGCATTATCAAATCTGTTAAGATATCTTCGTAGGCTTGTAATTTTGTTTGTTTTGAGAGTTTGATCGTAACTTGTGTTGAGATGCAAGAGATTGTGATATTTAAAGGGTGAAAATTGGATTGGGAATTTGAAAGTAGGCTGGGGAATGGAGAATGTTCGAGAACTTACGGTTGAGATGTTCTAGGGAAAGCTCAACCACGTTTTGCGTGAGCTCAGAAATTATGTTTTTTTAAAAAGGTTCTAGAGAAGTATAGATGTTTCTTCCATTTCAAATTATTTTTCGGTTTTTCCATGTGTATAATGGTTATTAATAACACATTGTGGATATGATCCACATTTCCAGTTGGTCATGTGTTAGCAATCATGGAGGAAGTATTTTGGATAAAATTAAGACGCATATTTTGGCATAGTATTTAGAATAAAATGTGCCAAATATTTATGTATTTTGTCATTTTAGCAAAATATAATCTAACTATTATTTTTTATAATAAAATTTTTAAACAAATTATCTCTTTATTCATATTTTATAAATTAATTTGAAGCTATTCTACTTTCATAATTTCTACTTGTTATTCACTCATTGTGATATATTTATTATTTATTTACGGAAAATGTTTTAATAAAAATAATTCTTGAAGAAGCAAATAAACAATGAAAGAAATGAAAAAAACAGTTAATCAAATAAGATAAAAATCATTTTTATGAAATTGATTAAATAATAAGTTCATGTTATTTTTAAAAAGTTTGAAATAATTTTACTAAAAGTTTGTTTTTATTTGAAAATATTTATAGGTTATTATTTATTTAGTAAATAAATATATCATAAATTTAAGGAAAATATAAATATAAATATTTAAATTAAAATATGAATAAAATAACAAAAATCAAAAAAAAGATAATAAACGAATAATTTTTCTTGACAATTATTTAAAACAAATGTAATATATTTATTTAAAATATTTTTAAACATTCTCCATGATTTTTGAATCAACAATAATATTTAAATATTTTTTTTCCAGTATTTATATATTCAATTTTGACATGTTTTACTTAAATATGTAATTTTTAAAAATTAAAATAAAAATATTTTTTAATAAATTAAAATTGTTATTTTAAAAAAAATAATCTTAAACCATTCGTGATATCCGAACTAAAGGAAGAACTAAAGTAGGATGCAACACATTTTTATTAGAACCTCAAATATTATACTGTTGAGAAACAACTTTTTCTTCAACATAATTTATATAAAATTATTAAATTAAATAAACAAACACCAATAAATCATCAAGACATATTATTATTTTCATATAGACTAAATAATTCAAAAGACTTTAATACATCTTATTCAAAAGACTTCAACAAAATTATCTGGGAACAATATTATTTTATTATGACAATTTCCAAAATGAGAAATAAAAAAACCTACCTCATTGAAAAACACTAAAAGACATGCTATATATAAAACTTTTCACATTAAAATCTCACATCCGCTCTAATCCCCATGTGATGTAAGTTATCAATTTTAGCCTATTATATATAACTAATCCACCACCTCAACACCTAACCAAATTCAACACATGATGTCTAACAAATACAATCCTTCATATAGAATCTTTTCATCTTACATCTATTCTTTCACTTCAAAATTTCATCTACCTAACATTCAGTAATAAATCATAACTATCTCTTTCCCTAGATTATTCAAATCCTTTTAATTTTTCATTGAGCTAAAAATTGAGTCTCTATCATTTTGCTTTACCTTATATTTCGTTGTATAACTTTTAAAGTTTTTTTTTTTTTGAAAAAATATAGATTATTCCCATCGAATAATATCTCCATTTATTATTATTTTTATCATATATATTAGTATTATTTTAATATCTACTATTTGTAATTTATAAGCTGAAATTTAATTATGGGTTGAGCCCCAAATAAAACAATGACACTGAAATCCGTCCTCTCAACGACCTAATTCAAAATTGTCCAATATAAAAAATAGGCCTAAAATAATTAGATTAACCAAAAATAAATATAATATTAATCAATACAAATTGATATTTTAACTAAAATTATGAGGGTATTACAATTACAATGAAAAGAAAAACATAAAATTGCAAGCTAGTAAACTTTGATGAATTTTCAACCGCTAATTAGTCCCCGGTATTTTTTTTCAAACCGATATAGTGCAATATCAGATCATGCATCGGGATGTATGAAAATACTTTTTAACGTTTGTTAAATTTTGACAAAGTATACACCAGCTTAAATTTTTTTCCAAAAAAATATTATTATTAAAACATTATTATTAATATATCGATGATAAAATGAAAAATACTTTAATTCGTCTCTGTCTTCAACGGTCACTCCGCCATTCCAAAGCAGCATCCCACATTCTCACACTCTCACATTCATCTTCTAATAAATCAAACTCTTCTTCCCCAGACTCATAGTTACGCGGCCAAATCAGAGATCCTAGTCGGCATCTCGCCTTCAAGCCGTCGGCCCTCCTGATTCTTGAAGTGTCCACCTCAGCTCTGGTCATCAAACTGGTAAGTAATTACTCATAGGCTAATAAGCCCTAATTCAGTAATTTGTGTAATTATTTCTTTCGGATTCAATGATTCATATACAAGTTTGGGTAATTTCTTCATTGGCTTCGTCTGATTCTTGAAATTCACCTTCATTATTACTAGAGAATATGGTCAAGCCTGAATTAGATATCACATCTACCAACATTTTCATTGTCCAAGCAGAAACTTTTTCTTACTTCATCTGATGAAGCTTATTTACATCAATCACCTCTGTTGACTTACCCTTCTTCCTTGTCCGCAAGCTCATTTGACTTGTGCTGGTGGTTCTTCCAATCATCCCTATTGACTCCATAATTGGAGGCCCCGATAAGGTTTGGAGAATATACTAATGGAAGATTGATTCCTGAATCCTATCAAAGAAGTTGCTGACATGGAAAGACTTTGCCAAAATCGTTAGCAGGAAAGTCTTTAAGAGTCACAAGAATGAACCAATGAGCAAAGAAACAATAGTCCAAGTAATATAATCTAAAATCTTGGAAGAAAGAGATTTTTCGTTAATGTTGCTTAATACATGGGTTATCTTGGTTTGGTTGTATTTTATGGGTTTTATTGCTTGTTTGATTAGTTGTTGATGGGAAGTATTTGCTGATTTTAGGATATGAGGAAATACTTTGTAAAAACAGGTTAATTATACTTTGGCATATAAATATTCTATAAAAAAGACCAAAAAATGTCAAATTGGTCTGTTTTTTTTAGATACACGTCTATACATGTAATTTATAATGGAGATTTTTTTTGTTTAACCATATTACCTTAAATTTGAGAGGGACAAAGTGATTTATTTAATCATTTTTTAAGCACATAAGGAATAATTATAGAATAGTGAGTATAATTAGTAACGTTCAGTTATGCAGATTGCAGATATAAGAAGTAAATTCCTGGTTCACTGGAAAACAACTTAAATATGGTTCACTGGAAAACAACTTAAATATATTTCATTCCTTATTTTGTTAATGATGTTTGTTAAATTTTATCTTTCAAACAATATTTTATTTTATTTAAAACAATGTCTATTTTATTAATGATGTTTGTCAAATTTTATTTTGTCGGGATTACGAGATTTTTATCTCCCGACACTTATCAGATCGGGAAGAAATTGAAATTAGAATCGGGCGGGATCGATAAGGCTAATCGATTCCACCTAATATTAGATGATGCATCGCGATGCATGAAAATACTTTTTAACGTTTGTTAAAATTTGACAAAGTATACACCAGCTAAAATTTTTTTCCAAAAAAAACATTATTATTAAAAAAATCAATCAATAAACCTAATAAACAAAGAAAAAAGAAGGAAAGTAGGAAACCAATATTTTTCAAAAAAATATTGGGTTGTTATTGTTCTAGTTTGAAGTCTTAAAACTAAAAAAGAAACTCTAAACCCTAAGCTACAAACAACGTTCATGTAAAGCTCACCAGTGCTTCGTCTCACACTACACTGGCGACACATCATATCCCTCTCTCACATCGCCGGCGCCATGGTAAAATCTTATCCCTCAATCAATTTCTCACTTGATCCATCTCTCATGTTCTACAATATTTAGTACAATTATCAAGGGATAATTTTATTTATATTACTCATCATGACAATTATCAAGGGAGAATCTTATTTATATTACCCCTCATGATTAGATGGTGATAGTCAACGGTGTACATTTGAGATTAATAGTTGAATTTTTTTGACGATCAAAACTTCGAATCTGACTCAATAGTCATAAATTTTTCAAATCTATTATTTTTTTTACACTTTTGTAGATCTGTGTGGGTATTTGTTATTCAATAGAAGTACTACATGATTTTTTTGGCTACTAAAACTTTGAATCTGATTCAATAGTCATAAAATTTTTGGGTTTAAAATGTTTAAAGCCTATTTGGTGAATGATTTTTTTTAAACTTTACAAATGATTAGTTGAAACAGCCGCAAAGAATGTTCTGCTGAATATATATGTATGTGATGGAAAACAAAAGGTCCAATATGATATTGTGAATTGTGCTTAAAATACAAACAGTTTTAGTGTATTCAAAGTTCTTATAAATATGTAAATATATTCATGTCAACTTATTCAAAAATATTAAATGTTTAGTATAAAAACTAAAGAAGAAGTAAAAAAAAAAGTGTTTCAGCTTCCAATGCATGACTGGATAATTTAAATTTGAGTTTCCATTTATGGTAAGTATTTTTAGGCGGGAAAAACACGGTTGTTATTATATATATAGATTATTAATTACTAATCTATTAATTATCTGTTGACTATTATTAAAATAAAAGTCGTTACTGCCACATGAAGACTTTCTGTTGGACGCTTAAAGTTTTTAAAGGAATTATGTGTTTCCACGTGTCATCTTCTTGTGAAGTTGTAATTTTTAAATTTTTTTGTTGCAAAAATTTAAATCGAATAGATTTTAAAACCGATGCCACATTTATTTATGGTAATTTTTTAAATTAATTTTTGTTGCCAAAATTGATTAGTACGAGATAGATTTAATCAATTCTCATAGATTTTTTTTTACGGATAGATTTTATCAATTCTCATATTTTAATCTTTAAATTACATGACTATATGATCAATTTTGAATATTTACCTTATTTTTTAGTTTTTTCAAATTATTGTAATTAAAAAATTTAATTATTTATTACAAGTTTAGAAAATCATATTATTATAAACAACTTTTGCAAAAAAAAAAAAAAGTGTTAAAACAGTGCATATGTTACTAAATATATCTATACAAATTCTTTCTTTTTTCCTACCAAAAATTAAAATCTGATAGATTTAAAAATCGGTGTCTCCTTTATACATGGTAAAAGATTTTTTTTCTTCCATTTTTTGTTGTCAAAATCGGTTAATACCAGATGGATTTTATCACATTTTATTTTAACGTGTTTCACTTGATTAGTACTCCAAATTTCCATGGTAAAAGTTTTTTTACGGATATATTTTATCATATTTGATTTAGACGTGTTTCAGTAGATTAAAACTTCTCAATTCTCATTGTAATTTTTTTATTTACCATTTTATATATTCCATACAAAATCGGTTTGTACCGGATATATTTTATTACATTTGATTTAGACAAGTTTGATTTGATTAAGACTCCTCAATTCTCATGGTAGAAGTTTTTTAATTTTTATTATTTTACTATAACTCGGTCAATTTAAAATAGATTTTATTCAATTTGATTAAACGTGTTCCGCAACACCAAAAACAACTACGAAATTACTTGCAAATTATGTCAACAAATGTCGCATGAATTTTTGGTTTGATGATTAGGTGTGTTCTCATGTTATTTATTTATTTATTTATTATTTGGATATCTTGCTGTTGTTGGTTCATTCAAATAGCTTACAAATTCTATCTATAAAATTAAGTTTAAGAAAAAACATTAAGTCAACCGTGCATCACACGAATAATAACCTAGTATCCTTATATTATGTTATCGCGTTACAATTTTTTATTGTCCTTGAACCTTCCTTCTATTCAGTATTTACGTTTTCTTCAACCGACTGTTATCTTTGTGTGTATTTAACGTTATAAAATTTTCAAAGAATTTTTTTTTGTCCGAACGCTATTTCATACTCCCTCCGTTCTGGGTAAAGAGCCTCCGTTTGAAAGTCAAACTAAAAAAAATGATATTCTTAATAGTCAATTAGTAATAAAATGACACTTTTATATCTTAATTTTTGAAAGTGAACTCTTTAAGTGAAACATTCCAAAATAAAATACTGAACTATTTACTTGAAACGAAGGGAGTATAATTTATCGATAACTATTACTACTAAACCAAAAATCACTGTTGTCCACGTTGCAGCTTTATGTTAATTTTTTTACCACAAAAAACATGTTGCTAAATATGGAAGGTAATGTACATTGAATTAACGTGTCAACCTTGAGAATATAATACTATTTTTGAACAGATTCATTAAAAAATTCTTTGCCTTGTAATATAAACAGCTATATTAATAACTACAAAATTACATGAAAATATGGAATATGAATAATTGAATTGTTGTCTGCATCTATATTAAAAATTGGCTCATAAGAAGCTTCAGCTTCCTGCTCGACACGTGCTTTGTATCTTGGTCATCTAACAAGACTCACGGCCCTACCTATGGCTCTCTCGAGCACGGTATTCCCGCCGATGATGATGTTTGTGGGAGAGATTCGACGATTTTGCTCTCTGTCATCTACCACCTGCCTTTCTCTGATGGCATGTGAATAACAGATGTGATCCTTCTACTCGGGGCGGGAAAATGTTGGGAGGCATGGCCATCACCAACAAGTCTTTGGATTCTTGAGAGCGGTTAGCACAGTCTATTGGGCGAGTAGTTGAGTGCATACATCTTGTTATAATACTCTGCTTGGACTTGTAGCCAGTCGGGGTTTTGCCCGCAAACTCGTGGCTATCTCGCCATTCTCCGGGCGATTTGCCCTGAGAGATCTAATGCGCGAGCATCGCGCTATATAACTTGCATCGCGGGCGTTGACACCGAAACATAGGCACACCATTGCCATGAGTTGCGTGCCAAACGACCACCTTTGATTTTGCACCCCTGCAAATCAACCAGCAGTGGTGGATTATTGTTTCTAGCCTGATGGCTTCCGGCCTGGTGGTTACTGACGGTGGCATGATGTTTGCTACCTTTACCAGCCATTGCAATGAGAGGATTTCTGGAAACTTACACCGGAAAAACTTGAAGAAAGTGCTGAAACTTTGATTTCCCGACAACAGAACCAAACTGATGTGGAAAAATCACAGCTTGGGCCGTTCGTATGATGGGTTAGATATCTGGGCTTGAATCTACTTCCTTGAACCTGTCTAAGAACACATAAAACTTGAGTGGAAGTACAAGGCAGGGCCTCGCGAAACCCCTCTGGCGTGAGAGTAAGTATCGAGTGTGAATGTCAAAAGAGAATTCGACAGAGTTTCTAAGCTCAAGAAAGAGTCTGTGTGTACCTTGTTTGTGGCTTGTGAAGGGGTATTTATAGGCCCCCAATGACTTAGAATCCGTGTGGGATTTAGTTTCCATAGATACCACCAATCAAGGAGAGAATCCGCGATTTTAGGCATGATTGCCGTGAATATAGGAGCATATAAGGTAAGTGCCCTGTTCGGTTATGGAAACCTTTGACTTGTCTTGGAGAGCAAGTTTCCAGAGCCTCCTGCCTGATACGTGGCTGGGAGAACAAGGCTATGCCCGGCTATTTGATGTATACTGATTTGAGGTACGTAAGTGTAGATCCCGGGCGTGGCCCTTGGTCGGGCAGGCAAGGCCGGTGCTCGACCAGGTTTGGACAGGATGATTCTAATTCTTTGCTCGGTGTGAGTGAGGTCCCTGGGCATGGCCCCTGGTCGGACAGGCAAGGCCTGTGCCCGGTCAGGTTTAGAAGGGAGTCACGCTACTCGCTGCTTGATACCTCAGCTATTTTGTCCGCTAGGCCGGCGGGCCCCATATTAATTATGCTCGTGACTGACATGTGATGTTGGCTCGTGCTTCGCTCGTGACCCGACTTGGGCCGAGCACATCAAATACTCTATAATTAATTTCATTTTTATATCTTTACATTTTAATTACTATTTGTTTGATTTTGATGCATTGCAATCACTAAAAAAAACTCTCTTCATTGCTAAACAATTCTCCTGTTTGATTTTTTTTTGACTAAAACGTGGTGTTTTTCAAGAACAATTTTGGCGTGGATTAAAAAAAATAATACGAAGAATTACTTGTTTTAAGATTTTGTGAAATGTAAAAAAATATACGCCAAATTTGTATTTAAGACACCCCGTTTAACTCAAAACGTCAAATAAACTAACAATTTTGAAATGAGTATTTACTAGTGTAGATACTAAATCGCAAATGCAACTATGGATTTTATCTCATGCATGTATCTGTGGGTAATTCACGCTGCCACATTCTCATGGGGTTGTGTGGGGGCTCTCGGGGAGAGTTTCCCCTTTTTTTGGAACGAGTAATTCACACTGTCAGTAACATGTAACTATTTTTATCTATTCATCCACATGCATCTAATTAAAAAAATACTTCATTAATACAAATGTTGATTTGATCATATGTAGTGGGGTTTTACCACTAAAATCAAATTTGACCAATAAAAGGAAAATGAAACAACTAGTAGGAAGAGGTTTTAAAACGAAAAATTATTAACTTCCTTAACTAGAATAAGAAATATTGATACTATTATCGAGAATGTGAAAAAAATTGATTGACATATCATATCCATAACCTTTATCTACAATTACATTGTTTTTTAAAAAATATAAATCTTAGGTGACATTTTAATATATTTTTTCACATTCATATTTGCGGTGCCCTCAACTCTCTTGCTCAAGATATACCAACCAGGCAACCAACATCATGGCCCCACCTCATTTCAACCCAACTTCGCCGAGGACCCCTTTCTTTTCCGTCATCGGCATTAGTTTCATATGCGAGGAAATAACATAATCCGATCCCTTACCCCGAGGGCTTGTTTGATAGTTAGACATTAATAAACAATATTATTAACTCTAGTACGCCCTCACTATTAATCCTTAATTGTACATCTAAGGTAGTTTTGAGATTAAAAATATTAGTTAAATTTTTTTATAATTAGGGTGCTAATACTACTACTCTCTCCCTTGGTATTAATAATGTGTGGATAATTATCTGGGTAATTCATGCTAATAGTCCAGCCCACCTATTGTATACCAAACGACCCTTAATCGTGTCTACTAAACGACACCTAAATGATTAGTGATGAAGCAACGAGGTCGAGTTCTTCATTTACAGATAATTTTGGTGTTGAAGAAGTCTTTGGGTTTAGAGTTGGAGAGAAGGAATGCGATGCAAAAGATTAGGAAAGATGAAGAAGACAAAATTCAGTAATACTCGTATAATACACTGTCAGAGCTAGTCTAAAAAATAAATAAAGTTTGGGTATCTGTTGAGAAGAGTTTAAGGAGTATAATCAATGAAGGTAGATTAAGTAAAATTATACAGAAAATAACATTCATTTTGAAATAAGAATTCTTTGAAAAAGAATAATCACTTGAGGCGAATGGAGTAGTATGAACTAAACTGAATTTCTTGATGATCATCAAAGTACATATCCTGCTCAACAAAACAGAGAAACGATTCGAAACTATTTGGTGATTTCTTCAACCTCGGATTTTGGAGCTCCTGATGAAGATGTGTCTTTGGTTAAATCCTTCTGTTCTGTATCAACTTACTCTCATTTGATGCAACAATTACATGACTTATCAGGAATTCTCAACCCGTAAAAGGTTAAACATTTTAGCTGCCCATATTTACCAATCAAAGGATCCTCCCTACTCCATATTCTCTATCTTCTTTTTATTAAAAAAAAAACAAAAATAAAATTAGTAAGATAGACCGAAAATAGTATTCCCTAAGTGCTAAACCTAACATATTTTAACGTGCATTTCCTATTTTGCCCCTACTGATGTTTTTCTTTTTTTAAAAGAGTTAATTGTGGGCCGGTCCCCTTTTTGGAAATTGTAATTGCTCCACTACCCCATCTTTTTTCTAATTGAATAAGTCCACTTTTATAAATTTGTTCCTATGATTGCCATTTCCTCCAATTCCTTTCGCATATCCCTCTTTTCAGTCCCGTATAGCATTATCAAGGAGAAGGGCTTCTTCTTCCAGACCTCCTAGTCCACCGGACATTGGTTTGGTTGCATAGTCTATGAAAGAGCATTTGTCATGCCCGAGTAGTGATTCTAATGTTGCCAGGTCGAAGTTGAGTGCTCTGTCTCCTATGTCAGGGAGACATTCAACAAGCAATTGGTGATGAAGCTGCTTGTGTTGAAGCCTCAAGTTCTTTGCCGACTTGCAAATAATTCTCCAATTAAAGAGATACCATTGAAAGGAAGGAAGGAAATCATTTCCAAAGTTTGGCAGAAGGGCTTGCGTCAGATGGTACAAATGGGGGTATTTTCAGATGATTCAAGTTACAATATTGTTTCAGTTGAAAGAAGCAAAACTCAGATAGAAGCAGATTGTATTAGGGAGACACTAAAGAGGAGGAAATATGATAGAAGCAAGAATAAGAAGTTGTTTGAAGCCACATATGATGACATAAATGGTGAAGCCCAGATATATAGAGAATTGGAGAAAGAATAACTTTATGTAGCCTATTGCCATTGTGGGTCAAAAAAATTCCTGTTGATTTGACTTTCTGGGTTTGATCTCAACTCTTCCTTACATTTATGTTATGGGTTTTTGTCTATGAAACCTTGAATGTTTGAACATGCATGACCTTATTAATGTGAATTGCTTTAATTGATGTTTTGGGTATAAATATCATTGTTTCTTCCAACTCTGCAAATGTTGCATTGTGATGCCCAAATTTGGGCGGAGATTTTTGAATTGTGATACCCAAATTGGACAGACTTCAATTATGCATTGCGATGCCCAGTTTTAGCACTGCGATGCCCATTTTTTGCATTGTGACGCCAAATTTTTGCATTGTGATGCCAAAATTTTGCATTGCGGCTAGGGCTTTGTCCCCTGCGCCTTTTCTTCATTAAGGGTATTTTCATAATTTTTCCCTCAAAAGTGTACTTTAGCGGTTTAAAACAAATATAGGGGACCTAGGTGGTTATAATTTCACCAAAAAAGACCGGCCTGATTATCACCCAAAAAAAGAGAAAAATACCAAAAAGTCCCACTAAAAAAATCTTATATTCAAAAGTCCCAAAAATTATTTTTCTATCTAAAAAGTCCCAAAGTTAAACTCTTAATACCAAAAAGTCCAAAACTTACGTTTCTTCTAACATCGTTAGATTATAAGGTTTTATTTGAAAGGAAACTTATTTCTAACTTTAATGATTTAATGATTCAAAATTTTAGATAAAATAATAATAATAATATTAATAATAATAATAATAATAATTAAAAACAATATTATCAACAACAAATAACTTATAACTATAATAATAACAATAGTATTTTTAAAAATGCTATTAATACTCTTAATTCTTATTGCACTTAATAATGCCAAAGTTGGGCATCACAATGCAAATGTTGGGCATCGTAATGCAAAATCGTGCATCACGGTGTACAAAATTAATCCCGAAATGAGAAGAGACATGGTGCCTTTCTTTCTATCTCTCCTCATTAAATGTTTTTTTTCTTTCTTTGTGTCTTTCTTTCTTCTCTCTCATTCTTTTCTCTAGCTAGACCTGGGTTTGACTAGAAAACCACTCATGAACATAAACATAGTAGGAGTTCCATTAAGTCACCCTCTTTCAACTGGCAAATAACTTATTAAGCATTTTACTCTTGGAGGGGGAGACGTTGACGAAGGCTCAAGTAGCAGGGATTGCTGCCAGGGATAATGGTGTGAAGGTGGAGTTGTCGGAGGCAACAAGGATCAGAGTAAAGGCGAGCAACGATTGGGTGATGGAGAGTATGAATAAAGGGACGAATAGTTATGGAGTTACTATTGGCTTTGGTGCTACTTCTCATAGGAGGACTAACTAAGGTGGTGCTCTTCAGAAGGAGCCAACGACGTATGCAGTTTTCTTGCACACTTCAACACCAATCTCAACCATAATCAACACCACGCACCACCATTGATGGCTTCTACAGCAGTAACAACAAGATCTTCCTTCAAATTTCACACCTTCACTGAGTTTCTTCCAAAGAGCGGACCCAATCGATGCTCGCATCGCACATTCGACACCTGCATCCTAAGTTCTGACACCCGCATCGTAAGTTCCGATGCCCACATCATAAGTTACGATGCATGCATCCCCAGCTTTCTTCTTCTCTGACATTCTTTGTACTAAGAAACTCATCTTCCTTGATTTAAAGACAAGATTGATATTGATGTAAAGAATGATGTGATTGAATCTGAAAAGTTGGTACTATGGTTCCTTAAATTTCGTCCTGGTATAGTTGATGAAGTTACTCTTGCTTAAGTTTCAAATGGGTCTTCTGGAAGCAATATTGTCGAATACTATGCCGAAGATCAGTTCAAGCGAGAATTTAATCTCTTGACCTAGGATTGTGGTGTTTGAAACTAAGTCAACCTTGTTTTGATATTATCCCCAACTTTCTTCTTCTTCCTGCATTCTTTGCATCGTAATCAACCTTGTTTTGAGATTCTCTTCTCGATAAGTGTGGGTTTGTTCTATACCATTTTTAGTTTAGACATAAATACAACTCAACGAAGGTAGAAGGAGGGGCATTTAAGGAAGAAATTAATGAAAGTGGACTTTTGTGGTTTTAAAAAAAAGGTATTTGAGCGGTTGAGTTTCTCCCAAAAGGTACCGACCGACCTACAATTATTCCAAGAAAAAAATAAAGGAATAATTACCAGCCGGTGCACTTTTATAAAATTTTAACCGTTCCACTCCCCTATCTTTTTATTCAGCCGGTAAAATGCTTTTTCAAAATTTTGTTCCAAAAGTACCCTCTTCTCTGTCATTCTCTCTTTCAACCTATCTCGAATTGAAATTAGTTTAGTTTCTTTTTATCTCTTCTGCATTTTCTCTTCTCTCTGTCACACTCTCTTTCTCTTCTTCCTTCAGCTTCGTCTCCATCTCTCTTTTCTCCATTGCCGACCTCTTTTCATCTTCTTCGACCATTTTCTCCATAACTTTTGATCCCAGATGAACCACATAACCCACCACATATCAAATCGAAGTTCTCGACGAGATCTATAAGACACACGAGTTTACCCTGTGACGTCTTCTATTTAAGGTCAAAAAACGAAGTTTAAACACTGTTTTTGGCTTCGAAAGTTTTCCGATGCCCAATTTTTACACAGATTTGAGGGCAGTGTTTTAATTTATTTATTCAGAAGCCAATTTTGTCCATTTTGATGCCCACCTTTGTTGATATTTGGTGGCGGTGTTTAATTTATTCATTCCGACGCCAATTTTGGTCATTTCGATGCCCAACTTTGTTGATATTTGGTGGTAGTGTTTAATTTATTCATTCCGACGCTAATTTTGTCCATTACAAGGCCCAACTATATTGATACTTGGTGGCAGTGTTTAATTTATTCATTTTGACGTCAATTTTGTCCATTACGAACCCCAACTATTTTGATATTTAGTGGCAGTGTTCAATTGTGCATTTCGATGCCCGGTGTTTTCATTCTGATGCCCAAATTTGGCAGTGGGTTTTTGAATTTCGATGCCCAAATCTTGACAGATTTCAATTGTGCATTTCGATGCCAAATGTTTTCATTCATATGCCCAAATTGGGTAGTGAATTTTTGAATTTCGACGCCCAAATTTTGATAGATTTAAATTATGCATTTCGAATCTTCGATGCCCAAATTGGGCAGTGACTTTTTGAATTTCGACGCCCAAATTTTGACAGATTTTAATTGTGCATTTCAATGCCAAATGTTTTCATTTCGATGCCCAAATTAGGTAGTGACTATTTGAATTTCGACGCCCAATGTTTTCATTTGATGCCCAAACTGGGCAGTGGATTTTTGAATTTCGATGCTCAAATTTTGACAGATTTCAATTGTGCATGTTGATGCCCAATGTTTTTATTCTGATGCCCAAATTGGGAAATGACTTTTTGAATTTCAACGCTCAAATTTTGACAGATTTCAATTGTGCATTTTGATGCCCAATGTTTTCATTTGGATGCCCAAATTTGGGAGTGACTTTGTGCGCGCGTTTGTTGTTCATTAATGGTATTTTCATCATTTTATCACCAAAAAAATATTTTAGCGGTTGAAAACAAATATATGAGACTTTTTCAGTTATAATATCATCACAGGGGACCGGCCCAGTTATCACCCAAAAATAAAAAACCCAAGACATAGCACTTGGGCCAGCCCTTAATCCCCCACTCACCCCAATGTTATGGCTCGGTCCCAAACTTATCCCTTCCCCTTCCAAGCTAGCCCAACCACACCAATTTATCCTTCTGGCCCAACCACCAATTTTTTTACAACAAAAAGACCCTAAAAATTAGATCATTTTTTTTCTTCTTCATAATCCCTTAAGGGCATTTTAGACAAGTTACATAAAAACGTGTTACATTTAGAGAATTTGATGTGCTACATCGATCACATTTCATATATTATTAATAAGGGCTAAATGTACCATTAGTCCCTGAATTTTGGCCAAACTCATTATCAGTCCCCTAGCTTCCAAAGTGATCACCATTTACCAAACATCACCCTTTTTGTTCTTCCTAGCCGAGTGTATTGCCGTTAAGTGAGCATGTGTCACTCACATAAACAAAAATTAAGGGCAAAACAAAAAATTTCATTTCAAATAATGAATCAGTTTGTTATTATCATCATAACAGGTGGTCATGAATAATTATACACAATGACCCTTGTTTTGATGATGATAACAAACTAACCCCTTATTTGAAATGAAAAATTGTGTTTGCCCTCAATTTTTGTGCATGTGAGTGGCATATGCTCACTTAGCAGTAATACACAAACGACGTTAGGGTCAGGGACTAGCGGTGAACAAAAAGGGTGATGTTTGGTCAATGGTGATCACTTTTGAAGTTAGGGACGATGTTGGTCAAGTTCGTGGACTAATGGTACATTTAGCCATATTAATAAGGTTAATCGCACCATTGGTCCCTTGATTTTTGACCATTCTTACCATTGGCCCCTTAAGAAATTTTGTAACAATTGGGTCCTTAAAGTTTCAAAATTTTACAGCCCGGTACTTTTGATGGATGTCGTCAGATAAATATCGTTAAGTTGCCCATGTGTATCCGTGCATTTAGTAAGGGCTAAAATGCAAATTTAAACATAACTTATATCACAATTGCATGCAATCGAGTCTCTATTGTTTGAGAAAAGACCACAAGACCTTCTCTTTCACTCCTCAAACCCACCAGTTTTTTTTTCTAGATTTTTCTCACCGACCATGGCGAAGATGGTGACGATGATAGTAAACCAAAGGATTAATATAATGTTTGGTCCCTGGACATGTCGAAAATCAGTGTTTTGGTCCCTGGACAAAAAAACAATAGAATTTGGTCCCTGGGAGGGGGCAAATTGGTCAAAAAATACATGTCCAGAGACCAAATTCTATTGTTTTTTTGTCCGAGGACCAAAACATTGATTTTCGACATGTCCAGGGACCAAATTATTATTTAATTCTAAACGAAATACCCTCCAAAATACATATGCATTAAACTAAAAGCTGAAATCAAAATCAAAATGAATAATAAAAGAAAATTACCACTCAATCATTAACACTTCAACTTCTCGATTCGGGCACTCATCTGTTCAACCCAAACAACCAAATGTGTGATGATATACGGAGGTGCTTGGTCGGGGTACACGACTTGGGCGAGTCTCATATTTCTAGTAAATGTCAATGAACAGGAAGAGACAGAATGGAACAACCGAGAGGAACATATTAAGCTAGTTATGGGATGACGAAGATTAGGCCTTTATGGAGTGGACCTAGGCCAATGACGGTGAGGAGGAGGACCATGATTACCTTTACAGGCAGCGGCGTAGCCGTGAACAACCCATTCCAATGCCATTGAAGGTCTTAAATTAGATCTGTTTATGCTTGTTCGAATGACGAGGATTTCGGTACTCAGGATTCACGTTTAGGAAGTGTGTTATGAAGAGTAGTATGGGTATTTTGAAGAGGAAGGGGAGAGAGAAAAAATGGTCGGCTGTTTGAGGTGGAAAGGGATAGATGGTGGGTTTGAGGAGTGGATGAGGGATGGATTACCCTTCCAAAACATTTACAGAAGGTTGTGGTCTATGTTCATACCTTAGGGACTTGATTGTAAATTGTGATATAGGTAAGGTTTGAGAAAATTTCATTTTCGCCCTTACTAAATGCACATGGGAGGCACATGAGCAATTTTAACGGTATTTCTCTAGAGGCATCTATCAAATGGACCGAGGCTGTGAAAATTTGAAACGTTAAGGACAATGGTTACAAAAATTTCTTAAGTAACTAATAGTGAGAATGACCCAAAGTCAAGGGACTAATGGTTAGATTAACCTTTATTAATAAGGGTAATGTAGTAATTATGCATACAAGTAAAGTTAGGTTATGTTTAGGAGCAAATCAGGGATTTGGTAAACTCAAACCCGCTTTTAAACTCGACAAGTTTCTTAAATTGATTACCAAACCCGTTCCTTTAATTTGGACGGGATAATAACAAGTTTTCGACTGAGTTTACATATGTTGTCATTCTTAGGTATGCATACCGGTCATTTTCGTATCTAATAGTCCTACTTATTACTGTAAGAGCCAATATCCCTTGTAGACTATATATATATAATTGGCCTGAGGGGCTACTCTAACATCAATTAATTTTAAGATTAAACTTCAATATAATCCATACTTAGTTGGGGCCAAGCTAACGCAGGCGTAGTCTCTCTGCTATCACACCATCTAATTCTCTTACTAGAAAGAAGACTACCAAACCATATTGGAAATGATCAATTAAATTAAGTAAATCATAGGCAAGGTGTAACTCATTAGTATTCCTGCCTGTACCAATGCGCATAAGCATTTATTGGTGCAGTTTGTTTGTTTTTCCCACTGTGATGATCAAAGATGTGAGTGTATATTAAGGAGCCACTACAAGAAAAAGCACTATTTGTGACCCCCTCTATTTGGGACGGCTAAAAAACGGTCCCAAATACCCCTTTTTGGGAAGGGAGTGTTAGCAGTACCAAATACTTGGTATTTGGCACCCTTTCCCACTTGCCCTCCCAAATAGTTCAATTTTGGGACGGTTAACTATGACCCGTACTAAATGTTTTGACCAAACTACCTTAAATACCTAATTAAAAAAATTCATAATACCATCCAAGTCCCAAAAAATTTAGGCGGGCAATATTTTGTTCCCGCGTTGGTTCCCTCTCTTATTGTGATTTTCACAGACAAAGACACACACACACACACACACTCTCTCTCTCTCTCTCTCTCCTCGTGCAATTCTCAGTACTCTTCGTGCGATTGTTGTTGTGGCTGCTCGACAAACCCTTTGGTAAGCTCCCCTCTCTCTCTCTCGCTCTCTCACCCTTCTTCCTTGATTTGTACCTTAACTTTGCTTGCCCAATTGTGCCCTAATTTCGTGTTTTACCCAATTGTGCCCTAATTTCATGTTTTTTGCTTCAGTTGATCTCTCTAATGTAGTGTTAAAGTATGTAATTTCCCCCATTTCTTTTCTATTATTATTTTTGTTTCATTTTTTGAGGATTAATGTCGACACTGTTTGAGGTGAATAATGCCTAGCAGTTTACTCCATCTGCTCTAAAATTTTCGAGGATTCATGGTGTAGAAAAGTATGAATAAAGTACAAGATATCAATTTCCTCTTTACTTACAACTTGGAATCAGACGTAAATTTAATCTTCTATTTTAGAGGTTTGAAATGAAAGAAATGTGTTAACTACCGGTTCAGTTTTCAACCCCCCAACAATTTTATCAAATCTTAGAATAATTACCTGTATAGAGTTGATTTCATAGATTTGGCCCTGGGTGAACTCGATATCCAATACTTGTATGCAAGCTTCTGCAACTACAAGCCTGCTGACCTCTCCAACGAGTTTATCCCCTGGGAAGCAATCATTCACAGAATTATAGATGAATATTTATATTCATGAAAACTACTTCTGTCGATATATATTTGACAATGCTTTGGCATCGACAAGCCCGATCCCCCAAGATTCTGGAGTTACGCTCCCTCCAAATGCACCCGAGAATAGCCGAAACCCCACATTGCCACAATCATGAAGGGTGTTTAACTGGCTTCACATGTGCCAAATTACAAATACTGTGCAAGTGCTAGACCATAGGTATTTGGACTGGCATATCATGGATTCTCACAAATGAAGCGATGTATGTTCAAGTTTCACCATGATATGCAGCAAACACCTTCTGGAGAGTTCCATCCAACCCTTGGTACTTCCCAAGGGTTGAGCTATACCCTGAAGCTCCGTTCAGGGAAGCTGCACACTCAGACATGACACTATTTTTCAAGGAACTTATTCTGAAGTCCATGAGCCTCCCTTTCTGTCAAGTTTTACCATGCACCTTCGTATGCTGAGGTTCCAGTTCAATAAAAAGAGCATTGCTCAAGGAAAGGTCATCTTTAAAGTAGTGGCTCATATTGTCCTTAACTAGTATCAGGCAGAGACAGTTTTTGATAATTGAATGCTTGGCTAATTTCCTAGTTTAGATATCACTTGCCCAGCTTATGTGTAGTATCCATAATGCATAAAATTAATTTTTGATTATCTGGAATAGACTTTGTTTCTCAGTTTCCATTTATATTCCCTTAATGTTTATATCTGAATTCTCTCTTTGAGGATTTCTCTCATCACCCAATATGGTTCTCGTGTGTGTCTAATTTGTAACTGGCCGTTATTCTCACACCCCTTCCTCGCTCACAAGCTGACAGGATAACAGGATATGTAGGAGTTATGCCAGCTCATAAGATTTGATCTTTTGGTTTCAAATGAAATATAAGTTAGCAATTCGTCTATCAATTTAGACATTGTTAGTCAGACTGGCTGTCTTTTTCGATTGAAGATTTGTTGCTTCCTTTAGTTGAGAGGTTTTGGCTCATTTATTCTGGGATATAGATTTCAAGAACATGATTCTGAAAATTCCACGGCTCTTAATCCACGATGGTACTAAATCACTTTTTCTTAACCTTTTGGCATTCGAGCAGTGCCATCTAGATTCAAGTAATGAAATTACATCTTATGTGGTTTTTATGGACAATTTGATTAATTCCCTATGATGTTGGTTACCCGCATGTGGGATTATCGAGCACCGGCTTGGGAGTGATGCCGAGGTGGCCGATCTCTTCAACCAACTTTGTGAAGAGGTGGTTTTCGACATCAACGACGCTTATCTTTCCCGCTTGTCGCTTGTGCGGTGAATAAGTATCATGATCATCGATGGAATGCTTGGCGGCGAGCTTGAAACATACCTATTTCAAGAATCCATGGGCTATTATCTCATTTGTTGCGGCGGTGGTGTTGTTGCTGCCACTCTTGGGCGGCTTTTATGGGATTTATGGCTATTATAGGCCGCTTGAGCTTTGTTCATTAATTCTTTTGTTTCTATAACTGAGAGCTCTGGTTAAGTTAAATAAGAACCACCTCGGCAGCTCAGTAAGCTCTAAACTCCTTCGCATGTAAGTGTTTGGTGTTCATTCAAAATTATGGATACCTCTAGTGTACTCAGGACGCGCCACCTGTTTTGGCGGCCCCTATTAATAATACTCTTACTTATTAAATAAAAAAAAGAGTACTTTGACAGATTCAAGACTTTTGGACCAATGAGTAAGAAAGTTAAGAATGACGTATAAGTTCAGTCTCCAACTTCTATGATTAATTCAATAATTTGATAAAGAGAATATTTTAGATCTTCTCACTTGAAAAAAGATGAAGCGTATACCTTGACCAATAAGGACCGCCTTCGCTCCCATTGTAGCTTTGAGGAGAGTGTTCAGTCATAGATGTGTATGGTTCATCTGTCAGTCTTCCAGGTCTATGTGCAAACAAATGTTACCACACGTAAAGATGAATATTCATTACAAAAGGTTTTCTGTAGTTCCTTAGGCCATTGAATGAATGGCATGTTTATTAACAATTTTAGTAAAAGAAACAAAATCAGGCATTACACACCTGATTATTGTGTATGGAAGACCAGAATTGCGAACAAAATCCTCTCCCATCTTCTTATATTTGAGAACTCCATAAAGGTTCATGATGCTACAGGGGTAAGGTAAAAACATAGAATTAGTTAAAAATAAAATGGTTGACGATTTGAAAAATAATATCAGGTACATGTATTGATATAGCTTTGTACCTACATATGAATTCAGTTTATTTTATTTTGTAAGATCTACACACAAATTCACTTGAACTCCAATCATATCCTGCCCAATTTTTAAAAAAAAAATTAAAAAAATAGTTGTGCTAAGTACAACTTTTTGTATGAATGGCTCATATGAAAGTCTTGAGCTCTTTGAGTCGACAAATTTAAGTGAAATGCATCTGTCTCGTAGTCTAGCTTTGATAGTTGAAACTTAAGGTTGTAGAACATGATTAAATTGCTCTTCTTCAACAACTTAAGGGGAATGCAGAATCCCTTCAATGTCAACGCCTCCCCTGCTTAACATCGAAGACGATGGCAGCCCTCGCTTTTGTCATCTTTATCCGTATGGCAAATCTTAGCTCTCCCTCCCCCTCCCTCTTTCTTTCAATTTCTTGTGTACAGTAGTTAATTTGATCAAATCGGTGATTTGGGTTTAACGGGTAGTTTAGATTTTTACAAGATAGCAGCTCCATGGCGAAAAAGGTGACCCAAGTAGTCAAGATAAAAGCTTAGTTAAGTACAGGTGGGAATCATATTTGCCAGATTGAGGTAGGTGAAACCCAGTTTTTATAGATAAATCAAACTAAAGGCAGATGCTTGTGTTACGTATGAGGATAGCACTCGAGTTGTTTGGTTATATCGGTGCTTATATTATACCGCCGTGTGTGAAAGTTAGCTTTTGGATAGTTTGGCTTTCCATATCTTTGAATCTTTGACATGTTTCGTGATCTTTCTCTATTACATAGTTATACATTTATGCTTCAAGCAAATTGAAATTCATTATTAAAGAGTGCTTAATATCTCAAGGTGTTTATCTGGTACCCCATTAGTACTTAGAAAGGTGGGAAATATAAAGTTTGATGTAGCCGCAGGATGCAATTTCAAGACCACAAGTTGGTATGTAGTTTAATATTAAGGATGTTCAAATAAATTGCATATTGGTATGTAGTTTAATGTAGATTACACTTGCTCTGAAGAACTAGATGACAAAGTAGTTAAATGATCATGCCCCTTGCAAGGCTTGGCTTTTTGAGGTTAGGCTTGAATTTCTATTTGATAAAGTGGCAAAAGAGTTGATTTGGAGTGGTTGCTTTTCTAGTTTCTTATGTCCCTCTTTGTTTTTGTATCTCTTTCCTTTCAGAGAGTCTCCTGCTTTTGATGGACTACTTTTACATCCTTTTATTCTAATCTAATATGATTTATTTTTTATAAGAAAAAGTAACACCAAAATTTTCACACCGTAGTATAGGTGGAGACCATTGAAGAACGTTGATTCCAAAAAATAGGTATTGTAAACATGCAAAGTTGATCCATTGACTTAGCATATAATCGAGCCATTGTTTATGAGAGAGCCATGAACAGTGGTTGGGTTAGTCCAAGATTGCACTCACACAAATGATGTAGAAGTTACATCAGCAAACCTGCATTTCGATTTTCTATCATCACTATGACCTGCCCATCAGAATCAGAAAATGCTTGGAAGTTGATCACATGGATGAGATGATGACTATGAACAATAATGTGTATAGTCAAGTGCCTGCCAATCGTTGAAAGTGGAGGCCATTGAAGAACTTTGATTCCAAGTAATAGGGAACTTTGCATAGTGTTTTGTCCATAGACTGCAGATAATCAATATGGGAGAACCATGAAACAATGATGTGGAATGGTGATTAGATGAATGAGAAGATTGTGAGAATACAAGGTTTCAAATACTTGATATACTCAAGTTTTTTTTAGTGTCCTACAACTTACTGATTTTTTTTGAAATATGATACTGATGCTGTTTTATTTTGGAACTTTCATGCTACTGATTGTTGTAACTTAAGTCTTTAAAAAGGTTGAAGATCACACCTTTTGCCATAGTTGTCTTCATTAATGATGTTGGGCTTGACTAGAAAAATATAAGGAACTAAAAAGATTGAGGTTTCATCAATGGAAACTCTCTCTATTCAATCAAGTGTAGCCCTCGTTGGACTACTTTTCAAAAATTACTGAAGCAAATCCGTCCAAGGGAATGAGCTGAATTTTAGATATATTGTACTTATATGTGTTAGGTAGTTACTTGTAAATTTTCATAAAAAATCGAGGTGGAAGAGTACCTCAATTGGATCACGAAGCACCATTGTGTTCGTAAAACTGCTAGCAGGAAATCTGGGAGGTTATCTGAGCTTGTTGTGGTTAAAACTTGTTGAGTATATATCCTAATTGAGTTATTCAAAATGGTAAGCACACTATATATCTATTGTATTCAAGAATATCATTGGGTATTACTTGAATCATTAACTTGGATTGTGACATTTATCAATTGGAGTTGGACTAGTTGTGTGGATACAACTTATTTGAATCTTGTTTACATGCTTGCAACAATGTTGTGGAATGGTGATTAGATGAATGAGAAGATTGTGAGAATACAAGGTTTCAAATACTTGATATACTCAAGTTTTTTTTAGTGTCCTACTACTTACTGATTTTTTTTGAGATATGATACTGATGTTGTTTTATTTTGGAACTTTCATACAACCGATTCAATTAACTTAAGTCTTTAAAAAAGGTTCAGATCACACCTTTTGCCATAGTTGTCTTCATTAATGATGTTGGGCTTGACTAGAAAAATATAAGGAACTAAAAAGATTGAGGTTTCATCAATGGAAACTCTCTTATTCAATCAAGTCACAGCCCTCGTTGGACTACTTTTCAAAATTACTCAAATCCATCCAAGGGAATGAGCTTAATTTTAGATATATTGTAATTATATGTGTTAGGTAGTTACTTGTAAATTTTCATAAAAATCGAGGTCGAAGAGTACCTCAATTGGATCCACCAAGCACCATTGTTC
>CM028377.1:143354826-143533965 GCA_013146195.2 Codonopsis lanceolata
AGGATTGTGGTGTTTGAAACTAAGTCAACCTTGTTTTGATATTATCGACTTTCTTCTTCTTCCCTGCATTCTTTGCATCGTAATCAACCTTGTTTTGAGAGTCTCTTCTCGATAAGTGTGGGTTTGTTCTATACCATTTTAGTTTAGACATAAATACAACTCAACGAAGGTAGGAGGAGGGCATTTAAGGAAGAAATTAATGAAAGTGGACTTTTGTGGTTTTAAAAAAGGTATTTGAGCGGTTGAGTTTCTCCCAAAGTCCGAAGCCAGACCTCTGATTATTCAAGAAAAAAAAATAAAGGAATAATTACCGGTAGGTGCACTTTTATAAAATTTTAACCGTTCCACTCCTATCTTTTATTCGGTAGGTAAAATGCTTTTTCAAAATTTTGTTCCAAAAGTACCCTCTTCTGTCATTCTCTCCAACCTATCTCGAATTGAAATTAGTTTAGTTTCTTTTTATCTCTTCTGCATTTTCTCTTCTCTACTGTCACTCTCTTTCTCTTCTTCCCGGCTTCGTCTCCATCTCTCTTTTCTCCATTGTTGACCTCTTTTCATCTTCTTCGACCATTTTCTCCATAACTTTTGATCCCGGATGAACCACATAACCCACCACATATCAAATCGAAGTTCTCGGCGAGATCTATAAGACCACAAGTTTACCCGTGGCGTCTTCTATTTAAGGTCAAAAACGAAGTTTAAGCAACGTTTTTGGCTTCGAAAGTTTCCGATGCCCAATTTTTACGATTTGAGGCGTGTTTAATTTATTTATTTAAGCCAATTTTGTCCATTTTGATGCCCACCTTTGTTGATATTTGGTGGTGTTTAATTTATTCATTCAGACGTCAATTTTGTTCATTTCGATGCCCAACTTTGTTGATATTTGGTGGAAGTGTTTAATTTATTCATTCAACGCTAATTTTGTCCATTACGAGGCCCAACTATATTGATACTTGGTGGCGATGTTTAATTTATTCATTTGGCGTCAATTTTGTCCATTCACGAACTGACTATTTTGATATTTAGTGGCGTGTTCAATTGTGCATTTCGATGCCGTGTTTTGATTCGATGCCCAAATTTGGCGGTGGGTTTTTGAATTTCGATGACCAAATCTTGGCAATTTCAATTGTGCATTTCGATGCCAAATGTTTTCATTCATATGAAATGGGTAGTGAATTTTTTAATTCGGCGCCCAAATTTTGATAGATTTAAATTATGCATTCGAATCTTCGATGCCCAAATTAGGCGATGACTTTTTAATTTCGGCCTAATTTTGTGATTTTAATTGTGCATTTCAATGCCAAATGTTTTCATTTCGATGCCCAAATTAGGTAGTGACTATTTGAATTTCGGCGCCCAATGTTTTCATTTGATGCCCAGCCCAAGGCGTGGATTTTAATTTCGATGCTCAAATTTTGTGATTTCAATTGTGCATGTTGATGCCCAATGTTTTGATTCGATGCCCAAATTGGGAAATGACTTTTGAATTTCAACGCTCAAATTTTGTGATTTCAATTGTGCATTTGATGCCCAATGTTTTCATTTGGATGCCCAAATTTGGGAGTGACTTTGTGCGTGCGTTGTTGTTCATTAATGGTATTTTCATCATTTATCACCAAAAAATATTTTAGCGGTTGAAAACAAATATAGGGGACTTTTCGGTTATAATATCATCACGAGGGGCCAGCAGTTATCACCCAAAAATAAAAACCCAAGACATAGCACTTGGGCGGCCCTTAATCCCTCACCCCAATGTTATGGCTCGGTCCCAAACTTATCCCTTCCCCTTCCAAGCTAGCCCAACCACACCAATTTATCCTTGGCCCAACCACAATTTTTTCCACAAAAGACCTAAAATTAGATCATTTTTTTCTTCTTCTGCATAATCCCTTAAGGGCATTTTAGACAAGTTACATAAAAACGTGTTACATTTAGAAAATTTGATGTGCTACATCGATCACATTTCATATATTTATTAATAAGGGCTAAATGTACCATTAGTCCCGAATTTTGGCTCATTATCGGTCCCAGCTTCCAAAGTGATCACCATTTACCAAACATCACCCTTTTTGTTCACCGCTAGTCCCTACTAGCCCTAACGCCGTTAGTGTATTGCCGTTAAGTGAGCATGTGTCACTCACATAAACAAAAATTGAGGGCAAAACAAAAAAAATTCATTTCAAATAATGAATCAGTTTGTTATTATCATCATAACAATTGGTCATGAATAATTATACACAATGACCCTTGTTTTGATGATACAAACTAACCCCTTATTTGAAATGAAAAATTGTGTTTGTCCTCAATTTTTGTGCATGTGAGTGGCATATGCTCACTTAGCAGTAATACACAAACGACGTTAGGGTCAGGGACTAGCGGTGAACAAAAAGGGTGATGTTTGGTCAATGGTGATCACTTTTGAAGTTAGGGGACTGATGGTAGGTTTGGTCAAAGTTCAGGGACTAATGGTACATTTAGCCCTATTAATAAGGTTAATCGCACCATTGGTCCCTTGATTTTTGACCATTCTTACCATTGGCCCCTTAAGAAATTTTGTAACAATTGGGTCCTTAAAGTTTCAAAATTTTACAGCCCGGTACTTTTGATGGATGTCGTTAGATAAATATCGTTAAGTTGCCCATGTGTATCCGTGCATTTAGTAAGGGCTAAAATACAAATTTAAACATAACTTATATCACAATTGCATGCAATCGAGTCTCTATAGTTTGAGAAAAGACCACAAGACCTTCTCTTTCACTCCTCAAACCCACCAGTTTTTTTTTTTTCCAGATTTTTCTCACCGACCATGGCGGAGATGGTGACGATGATAGTAAACCAAAGGATTAATATAATGTTTGGTCCCTGGACATGTCAAAAATCAATGTTTTGGTCCCCGGACAAAAAAACAATAGAATTTGGTCCCTGAACATGTATTTTTGGACCAATTTGCCTCCCATGTTAATTCATGGTCCTGGGAGGGGGCAAATTGTCAAAAATACATGTCCAAGACCAAATTCTATTGTTTTTTTGTCAGCCAAATTGTGTTTTCGAGCGTGATTTTCGACATGTCCGGACAAATTATTTTTAATTCTAAACGAAATACCCTCCAAAATACATATGGATTAAACTAAAAGCTAAAATCAAAATCAAAATGAATAATAAAAGAAAATTATCACTCAATCATTAACACTTCAACTTCTCGATTCGGGCACTCATCTGTTCAACCCAAACAACAAAATGTGTGATGATATACGGAGGTGCTTGGTCGGGGTACACGACTTGGGCGAGTCTCATATTTCTAGTAAATGTCAATGAACAGGAAGAGACAGAGTGGAACAACCGAGAGGAACATATTAAGCTAGTTATGGGATGACGAAGATTAGGCCTTTATGGAGTGGACCTAGGCCAATGACGGTGAGGAGGAGGACCATGATTACAGCTTTTACAGGCGGCGGCCATGAACAACCCATTCCAATGCCATTGAAGGTCTTAAATTAGATCTGTTTAAGCTTGTTCGAATGACGAGGATTTCGGTACTCGGGATTCACGTTTAGGAAGTGTGTTATGAAGAGTAGTATGGGTATTTTGAAGGGGAAGGGGAGAGAGAAAAAATGGTCGGCTGTTTGAGGTGGAAAGGGATAGATGGTGGATTTGAGGAGTGGATGAGGGATGGATTACCCTTCCAAAACATTTACAGAAGGTTGTGGTCTATGTTCATACCTTAGGGACTTGATTGTAAATTGTGATATAGGTAAGGTTTGAGAAAATTTCATTTTCGCCCTTACTAAATGCACATGGGAGGCACATGAGCAATTTTAATGGTATTTCTCTAGAGGCATCCATCAAATGGACTGAGGCTGTGAAAATTTGAAACGTTAAGGACAATGGTTACAAAAATTTCTTAACTAATAGTGAGAATGACCCAAAGTCAAGGGACTAATGGTTAGATTAACCTTTATTAATAAGGGTAATGGAGTAATTATGCATACAAGTAAAGTTATGTTATGTTTAGGAGCAAATCAGGGATTTGGTAAACTCAAACCCGCTTTTAAACTTGACAAGTTTCTTAAATTGATTACCAAACTCGTTCCTTTAATTAGGACGGGATAATAACAAGTTTTCGACTGAGTTTACATATGTTGTCATTCTTAGGTATGCATACCGGTCATTTTCGTATCTAATAGTCCTACTTATTACTGTAAGAGCCAATATCCCTTGTAGACTATATATATATATATATATATATATATATATATATATATATATATATATATATATATATATATATATATATAATTGGCCTGAGGGGCTACTCTAACATTAATTAATTTTAAGATTAAACTTCAATATAATCCATACTTAGTTGGGGCCAAGCTAACGCAGGCGTAGTCTCTCTACTGTCACACCATCTAATTCTCTTACTAGAAAGAAGACTACCAAACCATATTGGAAATGATCAATTAAATTAAGTAAATCATAGGCAAGGTGTAACTCATTAGTATTCCTGTCTGTACCAATGCGCATAAGCATTTATTGGTGCAGTTTGTTTGTTTTTCCCACTGTGATGATCAAAGATGTGAGTGTATATTAAGGAGCTTTTTATGGGATGGAAAAACTACTAAAGGTTAATTTAGCCATAGTAGCCGCAGGAATAGACTATAGAAATTCATAATTGATAGGAATAACGACATAGTCTTTCTATTGATTGAATCACCTATTTATATAGGGATTTACAATTAGGGTTACACTAGGATTAGGGTTACAAAAATCATTTACAAGGAAAAAGTTATGCTAAGGAAAGAACTATACACGGAAAGGAACTATACAAGGTAATTACTACTAAATAATAATTACAATAAAATAATAAATAAATATTATTCTCTAATATGCCCTTGCAAGATGGACGACCGTAAGGAGAGATCGATGAATCTTGTGAAGGAAGTGCTGGAATCGTTGGCTAGCAATCGGCTTGGTAAGCGCATCGGCCAGTTGGTTGGCTAAGGTGACATGATAAACCTGGAGCTACCCATCTTGGACCCGTTGGCGAATTAAGTGAAGGTCACGTGCCACATGCTTCATGCGAATATGAAAGATCGAGTTGGAGCAAAGACTGGTGGCACCCATATTGTTACTGTAGATAACAGGAAGCAAGGCCCAGCTCGCCGAGAAGGGATGAGATCCAGCGAACCTCAGCTGCGGTAGCGGCCATAACTCGATATTCAACCTCAGTCGAGGAGCGAACAACAATGTGTTGCTTATTGGAGCTCCACGAGATCGTGTTACGACCAAGGTAGACTATATAGGCATTGGTGGATGTATAGTCATCTTTGTTGTCTGTCCAATCGACAAACACATGCAGAGCTAGGGAGACTGTCGATGAAGTAAAATACCAATATCAATGGATCCATATACATAGCGGAAAACTCGTTTGGCCGCATTCCAGTGCTCGGTGGTCGGCTTATGCATAAACTGAGATAGTTTATTGAGCACATCGGTAACATTAGGGCAGGTAAGGGAAAGATACTGAAGACTCCCGGTCATAGCTAGAAACTTTGTAGGGTCGGTAAGAGCAGTGCCCGACTGGAATGTCAGAATAAGCGAAGTAGCAAGGGGAGCAGACATTGCACGAGCATCTGTCATGCCCATGCGTGTGAGCAGATACATAATGTAACCACGCTGGGAGAGTAGGAGACCACTTTGTCGTTTAACAATTTTGACACCAAGGAAATAGTGAAGGTTACCAAGGTCCTTGAGCGAGAAGCGAGCAGATTGGTAAAGGTATGAACAACAGCGGGCTGGTTTGCGGTGATGATGATGTCATCCACAGAGTTTTTGAACCCGGAGGCGATAATAAACTGTCGTAGCTCATTGTACCATGCTCGGGGAGCATGTTTGAGACCATAGATAGCCTTGTAAAGTCGAAAAACATGCTGAGAGTTTTCCTTATCGATGAAGCCCGGAGGTTGACCCATGAAGACCTCTTCGAATAGAGTGTCTTGGAGAAGGGCATTGTTCACATCCAGTTGCTGAAGATCCCATCCTCGGCAAACAGCCAACGAGAGAATCAGACGCACTGTGGTGGGTTTAACTACCGGGCTAAAGGTCTCATGATAGTCGTCGCCTAGTCGTCGGTGAAACCTTTTGGCAACGAGGTGAGCTTTGTAGCGGTCAATGATGCCATCAACATGACGCTTGATCCAGAAGATCCACTTACAATCAACAATATTGCGAGCCCCTATCGAGGGAACCAGATCCAAAGTACCATTCCGAGTCAGTGCATTATATTCTTCGGACATGACCTGGCGTCACCTGACATCTTTGAGAGCCTGAGTGACACATGTGCGTTCGCTGTCTATGGCTAGTTGAGCGAGTTTAGTCAATGGCTTGTAAATGTTGTTCTTGGAACGAGTAACAATGTATGAGGTACCAGTAGAAGCGGGCACAAGAACTGGGCAGCGGTCGCTATAATGTCCTTGGGTTCAGCGGGCATGAAATTTTCCTTGGCCAGGTTACAAGGTACCAAGGATGAGCTAGCAGCAGACATAGAGCTGTCCTCGGGCAGGGGGCTAGGTGCCAAGGAGGGTTGAGTAGTATGCATAGGGCTGGTAGCAGGTAAAGTACTTACTGACTGGTGTAGGGAGGAGCTGTGAGATTAACCATATTCTGACTTGTGATATGATAAATTGGTGTGGACCTACTGGGGCGCGTAACGGAAGGTGTGTATGAAGTCGATAGGGTTTCACGAGAGGGAAGCCATGTAGCATGAGTGGAGACATCCGGACGAGCAAGATGAAGATTGATTTTGGCCATGGAAAACTCTGACTCAACAAACCTAACATGACACACGGAGATGAGCGAGCAACGAGTTTGTGTTCGGAGTAGGGGCGAAGCCGAGGGTAGCAAAGACAACCAAAGACTCGAAGTTTGGTGTAGTTGGGAGGAGACCTAAAGAGCTTTTGATATGGAGATAGTTGTTGAAGAATGGGTGTGGGAAGACGATTGATAAGGTAAGTCGTTGTCTGAAAGGAAAACGACCAGAAAGGTAGCAAAATAGATGCTTTTGAGAGCAGGGAGAGGCCAGTCTCAACAATATGGCGATGGTAACATTCCAAGAACCAATTGTGTTCTAGAGTATGAGGTGACGAGGTGAGATGAGAGATGTTGTTAGTGGTTAGGTAGGTGGCCAAGCCAGTGTCCTGGGCAAGACCAGTAGTATTCGCCACCATTGTCCGAGTAAAGAGTGACAATGGTCGTTTTAAAAAAGTTTTCGACTAGGGCCTTGAAGCGAGGAAAGATGGTGACTACCTCAGACTTGAGTTTGAGAGGTAGAGCCATATGTAGTGGGTGAAGTGATCAACAAAGATCACATAATACTTAAACCCATCAACAGAATAAAGGTGGGAAGTCCAAACACTAGAGTAAATGACTTGGAGAGGGGAGGTAGAGACAATGGTAGATTTAGCAAAATGAAGTTTATGACTTTTATTGTATAAATAATCATTATAGTGTGTTTGTTTATTGTGAGTAAAGTCTAAAACTAAACCTAGACTAGATAGAATCTGACGTTGGATGAGTTAAGACGGATAGCCAAGTCAATGATGTCAGTCTTGGTGAGAAACTTTGGAGCCTACATAGGCAGAAGAGTGAGGAGAGGGGGCTATGGTCAGCCATTCATACACACCATCTTTAGATTGCCTAGTTAGCAGTAGTGTTGGGAATATTAACATGATTAATTATTTAAAACCATTTGTGCATATTCCCTTTTATATTGGATTTTCTTGTACCAATTACTTAAGTCTTAATAGATTGCCTATAAACTTATTTGTTAGTAGACTACATGCTACACACTATAAGACAACTTTATTTGGATTGTTCAAAAGTTGCCAGCAGGAGAGCTGATGTTACTGTAGTCTGCTGACGGAGGTTACTGTAGCAAATTGAAGAAGCTGATGCTTGCTTTGGTCAGTTGGTTTGTCTTAAGTTTTCTTAAGCAACCAACTGATGTCAGGACTTTTACTTTAAAGTAAAAGTTGAAAAAGTGACATAAGATCGAATGCAAGATCAACTTTACACATGTCACTTAAAAGAAGTTTTTCTATTTCCTTGTTTCTTTATTTTATAAAGTAAACTTACCTTTTTCCCATACTATTCATAGAAGACTTTTGTCATCACCTTAAATGCTTTACAATTTAATATATCAACTAGCCAACCACCCTCTTTAATATACCATGCTAGAAGATATTGTCTGTATATAATTCCTTTATGCATATTTATTAGAAGATGGCTTTTTCACTTAACGGGGAACTCAAAATCATCCTTATTCCAAGGAATGAATATATTCGTCTGTCATAAATCTTTGAGCCTTAAATGAAAAAGATCTCACCTTCATTCTTTTACAAGGAATTCAAATACTCAACCATTCTCTCCAACGGCTCCAATTCAAGACTTCTATATAAAGTATTTGATCAAGGATTGAAAAAAGAAGATCTGGATCGAAACATTTCTCTTATCCCCTCAAGCAATTCTTTTCTTGAAATGTTCCAATTCTCATGGTGGAAGATATAGAGAATAGAGGATAGAAGGGTGAAGACTTCATTCATTTACTCACATAATATTTCTTCTTTGATCTGCTTCAACCTAGGACTGGACACATAACTTATTCCTTCAAGCAAATTTTTCTTTGATGTGTTCCAGTCCTTAAACAATTACTAGATATTCTTTCACATATTATTCTTTTCTAGTTCTTGTTTAAACAGTCATTGTATTCTTCCTTACTTCTTCTTAATCTTTAAAGGAATACTTTGATTGTTACACGAGTTTGTTTATTTAGTAATCATACTCCTCAAACATTGGTTTTTGTTGTACACAGATCTGTTAGTGATCACTTAGAATTTCAATATATTTAGTGCACTTCAAAATCCAAGTTTGACCAACTTGATAGTAGACATAGTAGTTTTTATTGTGAACCACTCCAAATATCCCGTTCTATATCTTCCAGCTGATAGAAATGTTTCTCACACTTAAGCAGCCTCAATCTATTTACGTGTAAGTCAGTTACATTCTTAAATAATTTACTTAGTTGTTTCATAGTTTATCTTTCAATTCAGTCCATATATATAAGTGATCAAAAGAAAACCAAACCAAACTGTTTTACGATTCAGTAGCTGTTACCTACTAATCAGCTACTAAAGACTTATCTTTTTCGCTACATCTTTTGAAGGTTTTCAAAATAACTCTTAAATTTTTTAAAAGGCTATTCACCCCCTCTAGCCTTATTTCGTTGCCAACTGGTCTTACAAGTATGCTCCTTGTTAGTAGATCTTTCATATGAAAATAAGATGGTAAGAGCTCAAGATGTATTATTGGAAATGCAAAATTGAGATATGTATATGAGGTTTTGTTTTAGGTCAGGTACAAATAGAACATTATGCAAGGCAAATATGTGCCTCTCACCAATGACCATATTTTCGGTGCCCATGTAGGTGGAGTGTAGAGAAAGGTTGACAAGGTCGCTCCTAACATAGTGAGAGGCACCACTTTCAGGAAGCCAGCTCGGTGTCCCGTTGTTTACTGGGGACGCTTAATGTGTCCAGGGTTGCCACTTGGAGTCATTGGTCGAGTTGGGAACAACGGGCAGAGGCGTGGTGGCGACCATCTTTATACTTACCAAGATATGGTCGCTGTTGTCGAAAAGTTGTTGTCGAGGATTGAGAGGGTTGTCGAGGTTACAAGGATAATTACTGAGCTTGTGAGAATGGTTGCCGAGCAAACGAGCTGTTGGTCCTCGGGGCAGCAGGATTGGCCGAAGCAAGATGCGAGAAGGATGCAACCTGTGACTGCTTGAGAAACAGTTCGCGGTTGATGAGTTTTTCATGAAGCTTATCAAACGAGATATGAATGTCTCGACCTTCGACAACATCAACAATGTGGCGGTAGTCATCATCCAAACCCTCGAGGATAATCTCAATGAGATCCTCGTGGTCGAGTGGTTTTCCAAGAGCAACGAGCTCATCAACACGACCTTTGACGAACTGCATGTATTTGGAAATCGACTGAGTGCCCTTGGAAGCTCGCTTGAGGTGTTCCTTGATCTGCTTGATATTGTAACACCCCGACTATTTGGTTCACTTAGAGGTGTATTATTTAATTATATTACATGTGCAATAATTTTGAACACTAAATTTAAATGTGATTCTCGGGTTATTTGAGTTAATAAATTACCCTGCTAAATTGTTAAGAAGTTATAAAAAATTATTTGATTCGCGTTAATTGTGCATAATTTTAACTCTTATTGATAATTATATTTTAGCTTGTACTATGCATGAGTTTTTATTGTAACTAAGCATAATTTCAACTCCAATTGATAATATTCACGTAATTAGTTTTACTTTTATTATAAATAGTACTATTTACATTACAAATATATGAAATTTGCATCACCTTCATCATGTGTGTACATGTTATTGCATAAGTTTTATAAGTATTTAGCATGAGCCCCTACAGCTGTCAAAATCGAGCCCAGCCCACCTGAAATTCATGGGATTGAGCTTCAATTTTGGTGGCCTGAAAAAACCGGACCTCTGTCAAGCCCACGAGACGCTTTTGGTCCGGTCCAAGAAAACCGGATAGTCCGACCTGGCCCGAAACTGGAAAAGTAAAAAGTTGAAAAAATGAAAAAAATAATATTGAAAACTTAAAAGTTAAAACTTTGAATTTTCGACATCCACATCCAGGATCCAACCACTTTGAATTTTTGACTTTTCCAAAGCCGTCAGCAAAACTTGTTTGATCTCTTTCTTCTCGCCGACGTCGCTTTCTGCCAGATCGCCGCCATCGCTCCACAATATGGCGTCTAGAGCCACATGTATTCTCTCTCTCTATCGCACTCTCTCTCTGTCTCTCTCTATATCGCTCTCTCTTTCAAGTCTCAATAGTCAATGTATATATATGTGTGTAGTGTGTAGTGTGTAATGTGTATCTATCAAACTATCAGTGATAGTGTATCCGTGATTCTGTATATGTGCATGTGTTGTTAGTGTTACTTGTTAGACTGTGGTGTTAAGCAAATGCAAATATGCAGATTGATGTAAAGCCATGGCACTGGTTAGCTGTGGTATCATCTTTCTTATACTAATGATTTCCGTTTTACCTAGATTTAGGGTGTGATAAATGGTTGTATTTCTGTTTCCGTCTCCATTTTCACTCCTTCAGTCCCGAAACATGTTTAAGTATTCTACTTTATCTAGTGTTTCAAATGGTGTGTTGACTTGATTACGATTTTATTACATTATTAGTTTATTACCAAATCAAACATGGATCCATGTTATTGACTTATTGTTATGTTGTACTATTTTTTTCCACATTATCCATTTTGAGTTATTTCTATTTTCATATACTCATTTTTTATATATCTCTTTCTCATATCAAAATTTGGAGGATATCGAATGACTTATAAATGTTGGATTCTCTTTTTCTGTCTGCTCCTAACACTGTTAGTTTATGTACTAATGCTTCTACTGCTAGTAAGAGGGTAACTAAGGGGAAAAGAGTTGATACTGGTCCTAGTCAAGATGTTAATGATAAAAAAAGAGTAAAAAACAAAAGTTTGATGTGTGGGAATATTTTCAACAGCTTGGCATAGTAGATGGGGTCGAGAAATGTGAATGCTTGCTTTGCAAAAGTAAATATACTTGTAATTCTGATTCGGGAACTAGTCATTTAAGACGTCATGTTACCAAATGTTATAAAAATCCGCAGATGCTTGATGTGAGTTCTTTGTTGAATAACCAAACTACACTTTTGAAGAAGTGGAAGTTTGATAGTAATGTCTATCGAGATGCACTGGTAAAATTGATTATTAGGCATGACCTTCCATTTAGCTTTGCCGAGTATGACAAGTTTAATGATTTGCTTAAACGTTTTATTCCTGAATTTAAGTCTGTTAGTACTTAGTAGAAACATTGCCAATGCTGATTGTAAAAGTGTACTTGTGATTGAAAAGGAAAAGCTAAAGTGTGTGTTAGCTAATCTTCGTGGTAAAATTTGCTTAACTTATGATGTGTGGACTGATGTGACTACACAAGGCTATATGGTTGTGACCGCTTATTATATTGATGAAAATTGGAAGTTAAATAGTAAATTGCTTTCATTTTGTGTCTTGGAAAATCCACATACGGGGTTAGAATTATCAAACAAGTTAATTGGAGTCCTTAAGGATTGGAGGATATAATCCAAAATATTTTCAATCACCTTGGACAATGTCTCTTCCAATGATAGCATGGTTAATATTTTGAAAGACATGCTTAATTTGTTATGTCAAAGTGAGTTTTTTCATGTGATTTGTTATGCACATATCTTGAATATTATTGTTCAAGAAAGTTTGAGGGCGATGGGTAAAGCCTTGGAAAAAAATCGAGAAAGTGTCAAGTATGTGAGGATATGGGTGGCAATTTGACGCACGATACGATTGGTCGACATGAACACGATACGAAATTATATGGTTTGGGTTGTGGCTTATCGGGTTTGGGCCCTTATAGGGCCAATACGATAAGACACGATAAATAATGAGTTGTTATCGACTGACTTGATAGGCACGGTAAGATACGATAACTAAAATATATATGTTTTTAAAATATATTTTTTAAAATTTACTAGGGATTGTTCATTTCTTTCGAACTATTTTCATTAAAATTTACTAGGAGTTGTTCATTTCTTTCGAACTATTTTTATGATATATATATATATATATATATATATATATATATATATATATATATATATATATATATATATATATAAACAAAATTAAAACAAAAAAAACATTAATTTTTTTTAAGACCGCCATGCTGCACCACCACCCTCCTGCCCAACCACCAGTCCAACCGCCTAGCCCAGCCTAGAGAGACTGCCCAAAACCCAGTCCCCAGCCCAACGACATTGCTTGCTTGGCAGTCCCTCCAACCAGCCTACCTTCATGCCTGGCCCAAACGTAGACCCTCCTTAGTGACTGCCAACCCTGCAGTCCCTAAGCCCACAACCCCCAGCCCAACTGCTACCCAACCAGTCCCAAGCTCAATCTACCCTTTAGGGACCGCCCAAAACCCAGTCCCTAAGCCGTTTGTGTTTTTTTTTTTTTTCATTTAAACACTAAATCAAAAAAATAAATAGATAAAAATTAAACATTTAGAGATAAAAATCAAACATTTGAAGATAAAAATCAAATAATTGGAAGTTAAAATTAATGTAAAGTGTGCGTCCGTGGTAAATGTAATATCGTTATCATCGTTCAAATCCATATTTAACATCTTATTTGCTGAACAAAGTTAAAATTACAGTAATTAATTGTGTTTAAATTAATTTGAATGATGTTTAAATTAAAAAAAAACAATAAAAAATAAATAAAATTAATTAAAATTGGAAAACATATGAAAATTAGAGGTGGTAAATGGGCGGGCATGGATTGGGTCAAATAAGTATTTAATAATATGGGTATATATGAGCAAAATGGACGCCCATTTACTCATTAACCACTAATCAAATAAATACAAAAATTACAAAAAAATAATTTTCTTTTATAATTATATATATATATATATATATATATATAATTATAAAAGAAAATTATATATAATTGACACAAGAGATGAGCAAACACACACACACACACACATATATATGTTGAGAAATTCTCCATCAACATCCTCGAACATTGATTCTGTTCCCCCTTTAATTCTATTTTCAGGTGGGATGTAAGCGCGATGGATCAACTTCCGAATTACATGAAATATATATATATACCATACTTCTCGCCCTCTACGACGAACTTGATGAACAAATGACTAAGGAAGGAAGAGAGTACACAACTTTTTATGCAAAAGAAGCAGTATGAACATGGCCCTAATTATTGGTTTATATTAATTATGTTAAATGTCATTATTAATCTTAAGTATTTTATAATTATGTATGTAATTGATAAAACAAAAGTAGAAGAACAAAAGAATGAGTTTTAGTATGGGTGCCCAAATGGGCTTTATCCATCATAATTAATGACTTAACTTAACATTTTGGTGTCTTCATACCCATTATTTATTTTGAAATAAACGCGGGTAAAAATTGCCACCTCTAATGAAAATGTATTTTGGTCAAATATATTTCAAAAGTATTGTATCATTTTATAAATGTTGTATTAGGTGCTTATGTAATATATATACTCCTATATCATTTGACTTTTTTTTTCCCAACATCTCACTATAAAGACTTAAAAAAATCATTTGACTTTTCATAATAAACACACTAACGTGCAAAGAGTATATACCAATCAGCTGTACATTCAAATCAAAGAAACCCATTGTTTTTCTGGATCTATCGCACAATTGAAAAGGACAATACTGATAATTGATTAGAAAAATACTTTTTTTAATATAAATATTTAGAGTTGACACTGAATTTTGAAACATATCAAAATAATCTAAGAGACTTACTTTAAAACAAAAGGAATGGAGCTATACTTGATAATCCCTCCCTTATGAGCAAATATTTCACTATTTCTGTAACGCCTCAAACTCGGTACCGACATCGCGGTCTCATAATTTGACCACATCACCAATTCTGAACATTAACTCAAAATACCCAAAATAAAACATTTAAATTTTTCCTATTCAAAAACATACATAACGGTCTAATACGAGTTCTAAAATAAAATAACCACCAAGAAAAATTCCGAACAAATGTTTATCCCTAAAAACTATCAAACTTAGGATAATTAATCTTGTCCGCGCCACCCCTCAAACGATCCACTTGATCCCAAAAAGATTTCAAACTTTACTTACGACCTGAAGAAAACAGAAAAAAGGTGAGCGAATAATGCCCAGCAAGTTCATATACAACCCCTCTGGTTTCTAAGGAGGAGTTGACCACAAAAATAAATTTCGCCAGAGTCAAATAATTTTAACAAGACCAGAAACTGCATTTATCGGATAAAGAAACGAATAAATCGAATATAATGATACTTAGGAGTTCCAAATAATAGATAAAGCTCAAAACAAATACGAGATATTCAATTGTCGCCAACTGTCCCATTCCAGTTGAAAACAATGAATACCTGCAGATTCCATGATCACTTAAGTGGTCAATTCGACCTGACTAACTGCCCCAATGAGCCTGATGCCCAACGGGCCTAAAGGTGTATCCGGATAACCTCACCACATGTCCAGTGGTGCCAAATAATTCAAAGTTCAAAAATGTTACGTATTGCACGTAACAACTTAATTTACTTAGTGATCACGGAGGAGTTCCAAATAAGGTCAAATGTCCAAAGTTATGCAATTCATTTTGTCCAACGGATTGATATTTCAAATAAGTCAAATGTGGGTTACAAAAGTTTCAAAATTCAGATTATGAATAAAATAGGCTCGACGGAGTTCAAAGCAAATATCGGCGAATGCCGAACATAGGTTTACAAATAAAGTGCTAAGCCAATAAATTATAATGGAAGCCCACCGAATAAAATACGATGATCAAATAACTTAAAGGAGTATAATCCCTTACCTCAAAACGAAGCTTCGAAATCAACTCTTACGCAAAAAAATATGACTACTCATTCTTGCTCAAATCTAAAATTCAATAACCAAATTATTACCCCTTCCCAAAACTTAAATAACTAATTAACTATTAAATAAATTAAATATACATTTCTTTTTTATTATTATTATATATTACCCCTTCCCAAAAGTCAAACACCCCTTTTCCTTCCCCCTACCAACCGTCCACTCCCAACAATCCCCTTTTTTTTTTTTTTGTCCTTTTTGTTTTTTTTTGAAAAGACCACTAGAATACACTCATAACCCTCCCCCTTACCTACCTAGCCTACCCAGCCTATCACCACTTCTCTCACCCGTCCCCTCAAAACCCTTTCTCACCTTTTTTTTTTAAAAAGCCAACGACCTCCCTTCTCCTTTCCTCTCTCTTCTTCCTTTAATCTTTCTTTTTTTATTTCTTTTTTCCCCAGCGCATATTCCTCTACCTCTACAACCAGCGCACTTTCTCATTATTTTTTTTTTCTTTCTGTTCTTCACGGCGACAACCCACCGGCGTCCCTTCAAAAATTAACCCAAGCTTTAAACCAGGGCCGGCCCTAGGGGGTAGCAAGAGGGGCTACCGCCATGAGCCCCCAATTTTTAGGACTCCAAATGTTTGAGTACTACATTATATTTAATATATATATTATAATGTCAAAAAGTTTAACAATTGATTGGTTTCACCTAATGGTCAAGATGCTTTTGATATAAGGTAAAGGTCACAGGTTCCAATTGTAGGTTCTCAATACTTTAAATGATTTCATTTTTATAAAGGACCCTCCTTTTTTTTTGGCCATGGCCTCTCAAAACTCAGGGCCGACCCTGCTCTAAACAGACTTAGTTCCGCCAAAGAAATCACACAACCAAGATAACAATCAAGAAAATAAATCTCTTACCTCAATCACAATTCGATCTCGTCCGGAGACTCATGTCGCTCTTCCCACTTCGTGACTTCGCCAAAGACTTCCTCCGACGATTCCCTCTGTGCTCCCTCTCTCACAGTCTCTCCCTCTATGTTATTATCTTTGTGATTGATTTACTTAGGAAAAATCTGCCCCCTTTAAATAGTCACGGAAAAACAACTCTTGAGTTCCTCCATGAATGCGGTGTAAATCTCCGGCCGTTTTCCTTCTTCACGGCAACCACGAACAGCCCTTCACCTCCCCCCATTTACTGTAGCAATAACCTGTTTTAAATGTTGTTATTATTAGTTTTATTATTATTATTATTATTATTATTATTATTATTATTATTATTATTATTATTGGATCACTAATTAGGCTCAAGCCCAATCTCAAATAAATAACCCAAATGTTCCAGAATTAAGTGGGCTTACTATTAAAATAGGCCCAATGATCTATTTCACTAAAAGTAGGCCAAACCACAAATACCAGCCCAAAATAATTAATATAAACCAAAATATATTTATTCTAATTAGCAAATAATATTATCGAAATTAGGGATATTACAATTTCATTTTAACATGTTTCATTTAAAAAATCTAATTTGTAAAATTAAAGCATAATAGTGTTATTTTATCACCAATGAACTACTAAAAATGTTATTTTCATAAAAAAATTAACTTTCAAACAGGGTCTCTTTACTCTCAGAATAGAAGAAGTAATTAGTTTGTATATAATAGATTTTATTCCACCAATATATATATATATATATATATATATATATATATATATATATATATATATATATATATATATAAATTAATCTTAGCTTATGTACGGTTGAATATATGCAATGTAATAGGTTTTACTGGGGTATAACTTTTTTCGACCCAAATTGAAAGCTGATTTAATTTCTTACAAAAATTAAAAAAGTTGACTTCTAGTTATTTCAATACCTGTATGTATGAATATTCATTCTTTTAGTTAATTTAGTTATTTTAGTTTTGTTAAAGTTAAATTGCAAATTGTAGTCTTTCCTTTCATGATGCATTGCGTTCCCGTGTTTCTGCATCAAATGGGATCTGAGCTTTTATGCCAATAGTGATAACTATTCACATGCTATGTAAGGGTGCATGGCTGGCTAGCTCTAGTTTAGTATGCCCACACCAATTGGAGCGTCACCCTTTCAAGTTCAAGGCTTATAGGGATCGAGATCCTCGACCTCTAGTTATAGCTTTTGGGCAAAGAAAAGGAAAGCTTAGTGTGCCCACAATTTGGCAACTGTTTAAAACCCGCAATTTTTTGGAAAAATTGTGGGCGATCCATTTTCCAAAGTTTTTATTTGTTCAAATATCGTGTTTTTTTTTTTTCCCAAATTGAAAAAAAGATACTTTTAGGGATAAAAAAATTACGATACCCTTAATGAGTATGGACGCGCTATGAGAATGAATGACGGTGCATCGATTTTATTGCATTAATATTTGCATCGCGATTCATTAGTTTAATTACCTAGTTTATTTTTGTACCGCGATACATTAATGTTTGAACCACGATTTATCAGTTTAATTATGTGCATTGATTATTGAACCATGACGCATCAATTTTATTGCATTAATTTTACATTGCGATTCATCATAGTATTTTTGAAGTCCGATACATCAATGTTTGAAGCGATACATCAATATTTGCAACGCAATACATTAATCCAATATTTTTGCACTACTATATAAAATCATAAAGAACCAGACCACGTCCTCCATCTTTTTCTTCTTTCTCCTCCGTCGTAAGCATTTTTCTTCATTATCCTCCTTTGCCTTCGATCCCCGTTTCGTTAAGCAACAATGATAATTTTCGAATCCAAAATATATTATCGAAGCTGTTGAAAAGACGATATTTTCGGAATAATATTTCAAAAAGTGGTTTTCTATTATTGAAAAAAAGAATGATAAATTTTTTAGATTAAAACTTTTAAAAAATGATAGACCAGAATTTACCATAATTTCCCCTCCCTCATATTATATGTCTATTCAAACCGCCTATAGATTAGTAGGTGTGAACTTATATGTCATACATTTTAAGTTTACCCATTTATTTACATTTGGTGATCCATATGCTCATTACACTTTATTTTTGGCAAAGAGTTCATTATTTTATTTTTTGATGTTTCATTAAAAGAGTCAATTTTCAAAAATTAAGGTATAAAAATGTTATTTTATTACTAATGAACTATTAAAACTATTAATTTTTTAAAAAATTTAACTTTCAAACGATGATTTTTTATTTGGAACAAAGGAAGTAATATTTAACTCAGTTGAGCTTATACGAGCTCTAATAGACAACCACCTTCGGCGACAACCTCCGCTAGCGACAATCTCTAACAACGACCACACCACCACCACCGGCAACACATCTCTGATGACCATCACCGTCATTGACGACAACCTTCAACGTACAACCACAGATCTTTTTGATGTTTGTTTTATTTAATATTTTTTACTCAAGGTTAAATGAGCGCCCATAAGTACTTAAACCCATTTATGACCAGCCAATCTATACATGTGTTGTTAACTTAGCATACTCACCCGTCCATTTAAGCCTATGCAACCCACATGTGCGCTACCCATCTATACTCACACATTTGCCCCCATTTTGGAACCGTTTAATGCATGATAATAACAATAACGTTGAAAACCTTTTTTTTTTTTTTTCTATCAGCACAATAAGTTATATTTATCAAATTTGATTATACACATAGTACTCCAAGAAGACTTAGGGCTCGTTTGGAGCAGTGTTTTGAAAAACAGTTTTTTTAAAATACAACGTTTTTAAAACACATCATTTTTAAAACGCAGTTATATTCTTGTAAACACGTTTGAAAAATTATTTCAAAACGCTATTTTATAAACAGAGTAGTTGTAAACATAACATATTTTGAAAAGAGCATGCAATGCTAGGGCCACTTTCATTTTACACCAAAATATAGCTACTCTATGATGTGCCATATTCTTATTGGTTGGACATTTTGTGGGTCCCAGCACTTTAACCAATGAGAGTATGCCACATAGAGTACCTATATTTTAGTATAAAATGAGAGTGACCCAAACATTACTCTTTTAATGTTCCAAATTAGAGCGTTTTAAAACATACACATTTTTAAAATACTAGATTAAAATACTTTTTAAAAAAACACTATTTTTTACCGACATTTTAGTTAAAAGACAACACCAAACAAGAACTTAAATAAACAATCTATTATTTACAAACTCCAAAATACACCTAATGCATCCAACTTTAAACTCCAAAATACTCCTAAGGGGACCCAATACTGAATGCGCCTATATAAACACCGAAAACTCCCAAATAGAAGCCCAAAATAAACCCTAAAGTGAAACCCTAGACCAGATTGCCTTCGTCGAGACCACATCATTGCTATCACCACTACATTCAATTGGTGTTTGTACTCGTGCGTAAAATATATGGTATATATGTTTTTTAATTAAATTATATATACAAAATTAAAAGAATAAGTTAGAGGACACTGCTTAACTAAAAATATTTATAATACAATATAACTCATAGTCGCACATATGCAATTGACTAAAACTATTTAGGGGTTGAGATTAATTCATTTACTGAGGTCCTAAGGTCATTATCACTCCCCGAGTTCACATGTGTGAACGGCGGTTGAGCAACTATTCTCTCTCTCTCTCCAACTCCCCCTACTATTCACGGTTGGTGGTCGCTAATCCTTCCACCACCAAACTCACGTCCCTTTTCTTTTCAATATTTTAATTAATGTATTAATCAATTTTATGCAAAAAAAAAAATCGTAAGTTTTGTAATTTAAAATATTTGTTTTTTAACTGTTATCGTAATTAATTTAATCAATTTATTTTTTGAAACTGAATTCTAATTTAATTTATGTATAAGTTTTGAATATTTCTATTTTAATTTTTTTTCTTTTTAATTGTTATCGTAATTAACTTAATTAATTTAATTTTTTTTCGGCCTGCAATTTCATATACAAATAAATTTTAAAAAAATCGTAAGTTTTGTAATTTGAAATATTTGTTTTTTTCTTTTTAACTGTTATCATAATTAACTTAGACAAATTATAAGTAAATATTAATTAATTTTCACATTATCTGTTTCATTTATTGATAAATTCACAAATTGGCGCCGTGCCATCGACACGGGCAAGAGTACTAGTTAATTACTACTTCCAGTCTACATAAACCACAAGTTTATTACAGGGTACTTTGAGAACAAACAACCAAACACAAGAAGCCCTTACAAGTTATTCATGTGAATCATTCTAGATGAGCTGAGATGGTGATAAGAGTTATGACTTCTTGAAAAGTTGCATCCAAGAGGTGTCTTCTCAGACTCATCCATTTCCACCAACACCTTGAGAAAAATGTCAACGTTGCATGGAAGTGCTAGAGGCCCCTCACTGTTGTACCCATACTCTAACTCGGCTTCTTCAAGAAGCACTTTGAAGAGAGGGTGATTTATGTACTCGGTCTTGATTACAAACCTTTGTTTCTGAGGTCCAACGTATACTGATAAGCAACCTTCGGGAGAAACCCTTCGTCTTCTTCCTCGTTTTTCCTCTTCCTCTAGACCTCGAGGCCACGATTTGCTCTTCCTCATCACGAATATTGATGAATTCTTGCGTTCTCCACGACCACCATGACCGAAGGATTTGCATCGCTCCCATGTCTTGACGATAAGCCCTTTCTTCCCTTTGCTTTTAGCCGAATCCATTTCTTTCGATCAAAAGAGTCAATATATGTGCGCTAATTACTACTAACTCAACTCAACTTAACTCAACCCTCGATCGTCCCAATTATTTTGGGTCGGCTAGTAGAGAGCCAAGCACGCCCTACACAGACGTCTACCTATTTTAGATATAAAAATCCACATACAGCTCTTTTCTCCATCATCAGGATCATAAGAGGTGTATGCATCAATGATATATATGACAAACAGAACAAACTAAGAAAAAAGGGAATTTCTTAACCTCTATCATAAGCCAAATATAGAGTGGACTTCATTCTTGGCCTCATTGAGTTACTCATATATATCTATCTACAATCTGAAGTACCACAAGTGTAATCATTAAGCTCTACAAGAGAGAGAGAGAGAGAGAGACTAGAGATTAGCAGATCAGATGAACAATTCTGAAAGTACTCAACAAAGTGATAAACATAAAGGTGAAGGAGAATCTCGAAGTGCCCTCATTGATGGATCTAGCTATGTCTTATATATAAAGCCCATAGGGCGGGGTGTGTTGATATGGTCTTTTTTTTTTAGATAACCAAATGTCAACTGTATATTTGGTGTCTTTCCTGCATTATTGGCCTTTTCTTAATCAACGTTACAATGACATGAAAAAGCCAGCTTCTATGAATTAGGAAAACAAATGTTAGTGGCAAGAGTTTTGCTAGATTCTACCAAAATTTAATGCAAATTATATTTCCCACCCATTTTTGACTCATACCAGTACCACTATGTATATGTTGCTATTTCCATTTCAATTTCGAACCAACTCATTTCAAGTGTTGCTTTTACTTATACATAATGGTTTCTGCTTTGTACCCTGGGCCCCGTTTGGTTGCTCCATTTTGGCCTTGACGGTTGACACCCAAAGTGATGGTTGTGTTTTGCCAAATTATTCAAGGAACATTTTGGCCCATCTATATATTACATTATAATGACTTTAGATTATACGTATATAATTGGTAAAAACTATTGAAAAATTAAGATTTACTTTTTTTACTGAATTCCTACTATCTAGATTAAATCCTACTATTGTAATTATCCAGTTTCTTTGTCGAACGGTTATTATGGCAGTAATTAACTAATTTTAATTGATTTTTATGGTAATTAACGGAATCAATTTAATTTTTGTTTGACTTACATTTATTTTTTTAAAAAAATTGTTCATAAGTTTTGTAATTTTAAATCTTTATATTTTAATTTATTTCTTTTTAAAAAATTAGTGTTAAGTTTATTTTATTGGTCTGAAATCTTTGTGATTTCGATTTCGAATAATCTTTTGTGTGTTCACTCTACCTCATTCAATTTATTTTATGATTTTTGTTTATTGAGATTTTCATTTTTAAGTTTATTTCAATTAATAGGTGCTAGGTTGGTGTGCGTGTGGGAGAGAAAATGCTTTTGGACGTTTAATTATACTCTTTTTGAATGTGTTATAAAATTTTAAAGCCAATAATGTTATTTATTTAGTTTTTGGAATGTCGTCATTTTTGTGTAGTGTACATTGATCCGACCCCATGCTCGCTTCATACACTGATCACGTCCACATTGACACCGTGCCATAGGCATATGCACAAAATCTAGTTTGTTACAAGTTCTATTTGATAATATCATATCATTTTTTAGGGTGAAATTTGAGCCGGTCCAATTTAGATTTTTTTTAATCGTTACGGTACCATACGTTTTTTTGAAGAGATAATTACGGGTCGGTCATTTTTTCTAAAATGTTAACCGTTGAAATACTCTATATTTTTTTAAACCGGCACAAAATCTAGTTTGTTATAGTTTCTATTTGATAATATCATATCATTTTTTAGGGTGAAATTTGAGCCGGTCCAATTTAGAATTTTTTAAATTGTTACAGTGTCATACATTTTTTTGAAGAGATAATTACAGATCAGTCCCTTTTTATAAAATGTTAATCGTTGAAGTACTCTATATTTTTTTAATCGTAAAAGTAAGTATTACTCTTAAAAGAAGAGTCGGCCGGTTTGGAGAAGAAGGAAAGTTGCAGCAACTTTCCCTCTCCCACTTTATCCCCGTCAAACTACGCAGCACCCCTTGAGGGCATTTTGTACTGCAAACAACATTTTTCTCAGCTTTTCAAGGAGAAAGGAGCTTGCCAAAAAAGGCAGTTAGACCAACTACAATGGAGTATCCAATAGTAGCATTGAAAGGAGCTTGCCAAAAAATGGCAAAAAGTCTGGCAGCAAGTAGTAGCCAAATCAATAAAGTGGAGACTTTAGTAGCTTTGAATGCTACGGTAGCTTTCAATTATCAAGAAGTCAAAACGGCATAGTATTAGATAAATTAATAATGAAACGTTGCTGTTTTAATTTGAGCAAATGAATTAGCATCATCAAGTGACCCGCATCCTCACATCACCTTTCCACGTGGCGTCATTTAACTGGTCACGTGGATTTTTTCTTTTTATCCGGTTTTTGGTCTATTTTTCACCTCAAAATTTTATATTATTTTTCAATTTTTTTTAAAAAATATCTACGTATTTTTATCTATAAATAGAGATTTGGTTTGTTGAATTTGGATACCAACTCAATTTTCTACATTTTTATCTAAATAATTGAGATAAAGATAGTAGAGATGTAAAGTTATTGGGGTTTGTGTCATCGCTGTAAGATGTTTTTTGATTGGGTAGCTTAGAGTATCTTAAAGATATTTTTTTATTTATTTTTAATGATTTGGGTAGCTTGAGGGAGCAACATTTTCTCCCCATTGTACATGCTCTTACAACCATCTTATTAAGGTTGCATCTACGAAGCACACATTAGCCTCTGTTCCAAACGCTTAAAAAATCGACATTAGCTTCGTATTTTGAATCAAACACACAAACACAAATGATATAAATTAATAGATGAAGAAGGAAAAAGAATGTGAAGTTATATATGTATGATGGTAGATTAATCAAATCCAAAATGAAACACACAAATATTTTTCATCATCCGACCTCCATATTCTCTTCCTTTTCATCACTACATTTCTCCTAATTTTTTAACCTATATTTCTTATGACTCACGTACTGAAATTTCAATCATTAATGCAAGACACTATTAACAACAGTTTGTAAAATTTTATACCAATAACTAACATTTTATAATTCTTTTTGTCAAAGTTTAAAATATAGTTGACAAAAAAGACAAAAGTGAAATCATTTTCTTGGAGACGAAGGGAGTATTCTTGATTAGTATGATAAAAAAAAGCAAAATGTTTGATGATGTTGTTATTATTACAATTATTATTATTGAAATTATTATTTCATCTATTCCTAAATTATTGTTTTTCCGTAGTATTTTTCAAATGAAAATTTGTCATAAAACACATAATTCGTAGTACTTAAGTACAAATTACATGTTTTATGATTTTTTTTAAAAAAAAAAAGAAAAGTCAAATTTCATTTTCGAAAAACACTCTGTTAGATTCAAAAAGTCAAACAAAAACAATGATTTAAGAATGAAGGACGTGTGTTTTTATCGTTGTTGTTGTTGTGTATTGTTATATTTTTATTCATCATTAACATCATCAAAAAGAAAAATAAGTTTTCATTCAAATAGAAGCTCATACTCGCAACATTAGTAAAAATGTTAAGTTTTAAAATTTTTGATATTAAAATTTTAACCTTAAAACTTTTGGATAAAATTATTATTTTTGAGACTATTTGAATATATATATTTTAACGGGAACTTTGTGATATTTTACCCAATTTTTTACAATTTTATTTCCGTGGGTAGAGGGGGTTTGGTTTGGTCACCGCAACAAGGAAGAGCCAGGTTTTTTCCTTTTTCTTTATAAATCTTTATTTATTATTATTACTACTATTATTATTATTATTTTTTATTATTTAACTCTTTTGATAAGTTTAACAAGTCTACGAAAGTTAAACAACATTAAATAATTGAAATAATAATAATTAAAATCCTAAAAAAATGTCATAGACATTGTCAATTAGCTAGTTAAGTGGTCCATTGGATAGATTACGATAAATAGTGCGACTGTGAGTTCATGCACTATCCATCCATACGTTTTAAAAAGTGGGAGTTTCCTTTCAGAATTTGTGGCGGTGAATCCACGTTTCAACACTTATCCATAAGAGCACATTAGAAATTAATTTTGTAGATTAATTTAAGGAAGAGTAAATCCATTACATATATCCACTTGCATGTTTACTTTTTAAAATTTGTCGGGACAATATTGCCCTTGCTTTAAATATGAAAAACCCGATTCTAGCGTATCACTCTCCATCTCTTTCACTCTCAAAATGAATGGCTAGAAGCAACATCAACATGAGCACTATCCACTCACAAACTAAGACTCCATCAGTTTCAACTATAGAGTCACCATTTGAAAAATCAAATTATCAAGGGGATTTATTAATATCATTAGAATTAATTATAATTACAAAAATACTTAAGTACAAACAATATGCTTACAATATAAGTGAAGTGTAAAGAGAAAATATTATGTAAATTGTATGCATAAGTTTAAAAAATTGATTTTTAAAATAAAACATCTCAAAATAATATAGTTAACTTTTTACCTAAAACGAAAGAAATATTAATTTTCTTTCTTTTGCCATTAATTTGCAAACGCTTGTGCGTCCTATATTTAAAGCACCGTTGATAATTTTTTATTTTCTTGAAACTCCTTATTAGAAAGGTAATCTTTTACAAAATACATAAATGTAACAACTAAAATACTAAACGTAACACTATTTAATGCGCAAAATTACCTAACTACGACTCTCTACATTTAAACTATACCAACCCCTTAATTAATTTCCTCAACCAACCACACCCCCTCCCCTCCCCCTCCCCCTCCCCCTCCCTCCCCAATACGACGCACGACAGACACATACATTGATTTCGATTTATCTCATACTCAGAAATCGATTTATCTCATACTCAGAAATCGATTTCTCTCTTTTCTCTTCTCTCTCACAGTCTTTCTCCTTTGCGCCTCCCTTCACTCTCACCTAACCCGCCTCCCTCCAGATTTAATTCTACCAGAAAAGAAGGGAATCCATTCACAGGTATCGATTCCTCACTTTCTTTCTTCTCTGTATGTTTTGATTTTGAATTTACTTGCTATGTTTGAATTTTGATTTACTTGCCATTTGTTGTTGTTATTGCTGTTGACATTAAATCCATTCACATTGTTGTTGTTATCGTCTAGGATTGCTGAAAACTTAACCTCTCAGAGCGTGAGTGTTTGAACCCGGTATATGCCTAGGCTTAAGCCCTCTAGGCGATCTACATGTGTTTCCCTTGTCCTTCCGGGAAATGAAGTCTTTTTGTTGTTTTTGTTTGTTTGTCATTTCTTGTTTGTTGAAATTCGGGCATCGTAACTGTTTGCATTTGTAATTTTCCACCTCTCTATTTGGGCGGTAACGACTTGTATTTGTGACTTTCTACCTCTCTATTCGGGCGGCGTAACTGTCGAAAAAATGTTGATGTCGTGTCTTAATTTCGACGGCATAACGGTTGCGTTGGCGACTTTCTGCGACCAAGTTTAGGGTGAGAACCTAATCGGTTAACTAGGTTTCTATTTGGACAGAATTTTAGGAGTGTTTCTTCAGCCTAATTAAAGGGGAGAAGAATTTCTATAACTTATAGCGAGAGTGAGGGAGTAACTCGGCAAAGCAACGACTGGGGGAAAATTATCTGTTTGAATGAAGGAGGGCAAGCCTTAGGGTGTAAGTGGTTCATTTTAGACCAAAACCATAAATCGAACCACCCTTCCTCGATTCCAAAATTTTCAAACCGAACCGAACTGACCATAGCTTGAAACCGAACCGAACCAAACTACTCGGTTCGGTTTGGTGGTTTGAATAGAATAAATGTAGCAAATTTGCAACTTGCAAATTAAATGGAGAATGACCTTCACTTTACACTACAGTCCACTATGTAGGAAATGATCAATAAACCCAACCAAATCACACTGTCAGTAACTCCGCATCACCATTCACTACTACTACTTCTGCTATCACTAGCAATACATATTACATACACTATTAAATATGAAACATTGTGCACAAGTATAACCAAAATAAAATTAAAATAACTCAATCAACAAGGCTTCCTAGTTCCTACAACATAACAACAACAAAGAACATGTTCAAGTCTTGATATCGGTTATTTTCAACAAACATCTTTGGACAAATGAAAATAACTCATTTTGATCAACACAGAAGACAACACAAGAACATCTCGCAACACAAAGAACATCAAGAACATCTACAAAGACCGCAACAACAAAGAAGTAGAAGAACAACAAAGAAGAACACATAACTCGCTTGCTCCAAAGATAGCTAACAAACTAGCAGCATTAACATCTCATTTAGACATTACATGTGAAAAACAATTAAAGTATGTTACAACTTACGATAAAGCATAAACACTCACATGGAAGCAAAATTTTTTAAGTCAAGGGACCCGTAAAACCATTCACCGTTTACGGATCATCTGTAATACCTTTAATAATAATACAAAAAATAAGATACGGATTAGTTTAAACAGATAACTAAAATTAATAGCAAATAAATAGGAAAATAGATTAAAATCTTACATGATTCAATGTCAATCACATCATCTAATCTTGACTCAAGTTCTATTGGACGGGGTGATGCACGTAATCAATCTTGCGAACATATCAAGCTCTCCACTATCTAAGGGCTCAATGAATGACGAAATTGATCAAGAACTCGCCTTCCTATACTAAAGGTAGATTCAGAAGCAACCGTTAAAACATGGATTGACAAGACTGTTAGAACATTTATTTACATAGGACTTGTACGCACAATCAAGAACATGATCATGTTTTCCACATAAGCATAATGAACATAAATTGAAAACATACTGGAACCAATTGACGCCATTAGTACGAAGTAATTGAATCCGATTAACTATAATACGGAACGCGAGTCTTTAATTCAAGTGAGTTTTGGTTTTCACCCCCTTATCTATTTCACATGTAATGGAACGTATGTATTTTGTGGAGACAACTGTTAAGGTAAAAGAACGTTAGAAAGCCTAATCCCCAAAAGACTTTAAATAGATAGGAGGTTGAACCAAACCCTAAAGCGTAATCAATCTCCCACCACCCATCAAGGTGTAGAGATTTCTTGGGCCTATTAAGATTTAATATACTTTAAGTATATTAGATGACTAAATTATATAAGCCCATAATGTTATTTGACTAATATAATTAATTAAGGTTCGTAACCAATAGTTAGTTTATTCTAAGTTAAACCCGTAGGTCACAAAACATGGGTTAGACCCCGTCGGGTCTAACATTCTCCCACTTGACCAAGGTCATGCTTAGAATAACCTCATAAGTGTGGTTTAATAAGAACGAACTATCATCTCTTACGTTAGGTCATATTTTATAAAATACTATAATCAAATCGAAAGCAGTATTTGAGTCCATTATTGTCACACAACCATCCTTCGGTTATAATCACAATATCCTAATAAAACATGACATTCAAATACCTTAATAACATGAACAAATATCTAATTGTTTCCTAAAAATAACGATACAACCATGTTCATGAGGTTCAACCTAAGTGTTAGGTTCAACCTAAGTGTTAGGTTCATAAACCTCAAATGTGCACTTTCAACAAGAAGTAACTAACCGTTAGTCATGATTAGAGATTTCAAACGGTCCGGCTCGATCCAAGTCCACCGGGACTCGCTTAACGACGGGTTGGATCGGGCCGAAATAGTGGCGGGTCTCGTAGAACTCAAGCCCAGCCTATGCGCACTTCGGGTTTATGGGCCAAAAAAATAACTATTTTTTTATTAAAAAAATTCACAAATTAGCTAATAAAAGTTATATAACACATAAAAAGTTTAAAACACACATACTTACTAGTCTAACTTACATAATTACAAAGCAAAAGTGCAACCAAAGCAAATATAACGAAATGTAGTAAGTTCAACAATTAAACGAAACAGAAACTAGAAAAACTATAATGTTACAGACCAAAGAAAAAATACATGTACTACTTGAAGAGTTTTTTTTTCAAAAAAATTATAACCAAATTAAAGTTCATCATATTGTCCCTAATTTTCTAAAATGTTTTCTGAGGATAAACAAAGTTTTTCGGGTTCTAGTTTGCAAAATCATACTAACTAGCAAATGTTCATTTTTTTATTTGCTCGACACAATCTAGCATTTAAATTTTATTTCTTATCAAGTTTATACTATTGAGGCTTTTTATTAGCTAATATCAGATAGAGATGTTCAATTAAATAGATCAGTTTCGATAAAATTACTAACCACAACCATACTAAACTAGATTGGAACTTGAAAGATCAACTCCAATTCCTGTTTGTAAGTGTCACTTCCATCAATTTAGAATATGGGTTTCAAGCAAAAGAGAACAATGATTTGGAAATAGATCATATTGTGTCATAAATTTATCTAACCAAAAGAAAAAAAAAAAGCAGTTTAAATGAATGTCTGATAGTTTTTTTCTTTTTAGGTTTTATGTTTTAGTTTTTAATTTTTTAATTAAGTTTAAGTGTTTAACTTTATGATCGGGCCAGGCCAGGCTTTTCGAGCTTTTTAAGGTTAGGCCTTCTAAATTGAGTCCTAGACCATTGAAAAGTCGGGTGGGCTGGACCGGGCCTATGAGTCGGGCTCAATTTTGACAGATCTAGTCATGATATCCAAAATCATGAAAACATAAAGTGATCACTTACAAAATAATCTTTATAGCAGTAACCCATTATCTAAAAGGAAAATCTTTCTACCAAACCCATGCTAGCAACATGTTTTCGAAAGAGATTGGGTGGTAAGCCTTTCGTCATGGGATCCGCTAGCATAGCAGATGTACTAATGTGCTGAATATATACTACTTGATCATGGACTCTTTCCCTCACAACAAGATACTTGATATCGATGTGTTTTGTAGAACTGCTTGATTTGTTGTTCTTGGTAAAGAAAACAATAGCTTGATTATCACAATATATCAAAAGTGTTCTAGATATGGTATCAACCACTCTAAGTCCTGTAATGAAATTCTTCAACCAAACACCATGACAAGTAGCTTCTTAGCATGCTACGAACTTTGCCTCCATGGTGGAAGAAGCTGTTAATGATTACTTTCCATGAAACTGGTCCTCCAGCAAGCATGAATATGTAACCTGACAAGGATTTCTTGGTATCGTTGCATCCAGCATAATCATAATCAGAATAGCCAATAACCTCAAGGCTATCTATTTTTCTATAGGTAAGCATAATGTCTTTGGTACCTTGTAAGTAGCGCATTACTTTCTTGGATGTTTTCCAGTGACCCATTCCTTGGTTTATCTGATAACGTCCAAGCATACCAGCTGCGTACGCTAATTCTGAGTGAGTACAAACTTGAGCATACATTATACTCCCAACTGCAGAAGCATAGGGAATGTGTTCCATTGCATCAAGCTCAAGTTGCTTACTAGGACATTGTAGGAGACTGAATTTGTCACCCTTAACAACAAGGGCAACAATGGGAGAACAAGCGTGCATGTTGAACTTTTTGAGTACTTTATCAATATAAGCTTTTTGAGATAAGCCAAAAATACCCCGAGACCTATCATGGTGAATCTTAACGCCTAAGACGTAAGTGACTTCACCAAGATCTTTCATATCAAAATTATTTGAACGAAAAGATTTGGTCTCATATAACATGTCTTTATCACTACTTGCAAGCAAAATATCATTAACATACAGGACTAAGATGATAAATTTACTCCCACTAACCTTTAGGTATATACATTGATCCACAGCATTCTGAATAAATCTGAATTTACTAATCACATAATGAAATTTCAAGTACCATTGTCTTGAGGCTTGTTTTAGACCATAAATGGATTACTTTAACTCCATACCATGTGTTCCTTGCCCTCAACCTCAAAACCTTAAGGTTGTCTCATAAAGACTCTAGGAAACAAGTCGCCATGAAGGAATGCAGTTTTAACATCCATATGATGTAACTCCAAATCGTAATGAGCTACAAGGGCCATGACTATACGTAAAGAATCCTTTTTTGACATCGGTGAAAAAGTTTCAAAATAATCTCTGCCTTCCCTTTAAGTGAATCCTTTAGTAACCAGTCTAGATTTATATCGTTCAACATTGCCTTTAGAGTCAAGCTTAGTTTTATCGACCCATCTACAGCCTATATTTTTGGCTCACTCAGGCAACTCAACGAGATCTCAGACATAATTTTTCTTCATTGATTCTAACTCATCATTCATGGGATCAAGCCACTGAGTTGAACGGTCACTTTTAAGGGCTTCTTGGAAGAACTTGAGATCATTTCTAATGCCAAGATCATAGTCAACCTCATCAAGGTATAAAAAATCATCAGATATGGTTGGTTTTCTTGCCCTCTCTGACCTCCAAGGAGGTTATTCATTAGCAGGAGGTTCATTAGGCTCATTAATGTGGGGTTCAACATTAGGTACAATCTCAGGTGCACCAACATTTTTAATAGGATCTAAGATTTGATCCTTATCAGAAGGTACTAGTGCTACAACATTTTGAGGAACAAGAATAGAAACATGTTCTTGAATTTCCTCTATATTTATTTTTCTTGGTGTACTCCCACTATAACCAGCAGTTTCTAAAAATTCTATATACCTTGTTTCAACAATTCTAGTGGTATGAGATGGACAGTAAAAACGAAAACCTTTTGATCGTTCAGGGTAGCCTATAAAGTAACAACTTATGGTTTTAGGATTGAGTTTCTTAATATGTGGGTTGAAAATTTTAGCCTCTGCATGACAGCCCCATACATGCAAATAACCCAAACTAGGTTTCCTTTGTGTCCATAATTCGTAAGTCATTTTTGGCACATACTTACTAGGAACTCTATTGAGTATATGCACAACTGTTTTGAGAGCGTCAACCCATAGAGACTTAGGTAGAGTACAACGACATATCATACTTTTTACCATGTCCATGAGGGTACGATTACGTCTTTCTGCAACACCATTTTGTTGGGGTGTACCCGACATTGCATATTCACCAACGATACCATTTTCTTTCAAAAACAAGGCAAAAGGTCCAGGGTGTTTACCCAAATCAAAGAATTTTCCATAATATTCTCCTCCCCTATCGAATCTTACAATTTCAATTTTAAGGTCAAGTTGATTTTCAACTTCAGCTTTGTAGACCTTAAATACATCTAGGGCCTCAGATTTATCATGAATGAGGTAGACATAACCATATCGTGAGAAGTCGTCAATAAAGGTAATGCAGTACTTATGTCCACAAATACCCGAAGTAGTAAAAGGTCCACAAATATCAATGTGAATAATTTTTAAAAATCTAGTACTTTGGGTAGCTCCACGTTTAATACCTTTTACAAAATTTCCTTTAATGCATTAAACACATGTGCCAAAATCTGAGAAATGTAAAGGATGAAGAACTCCCTCTTTTATGAGTCGCTCCATTCTTCTCCTAGATATGTGGCCTAAACGTTCATGCACAATTTAGAGGAATTGTCATCCTTTAGTTTTCTCTTAATACCAGTTGGAACAACTATATCATTCGCATTCATCGATTCTAAGGATTCAGAAAACGAAAGATCTAAACATAATTTGTAGAGGTTTCCCTCTAACAAACCAGAATCGACAACTTCAGAGTAAAAAGAAAGAGAGAAGCCTTTACTCTCAAACTTAAACAAAAAACCATAAGCGTCAAGTTTAGAAACAGAAATAAGGTTTCTAGTCATACTGGGAACATAAACAGTATCAACTAAATCCAAATTGAAACCACTCTCCAAGACTAAACAGAGAGTTCCAACAGCTTCAACTTGAGCTTTCTCTCCATTTCATAATATTACGTGTCGATCTCCTTTATTTAGTTTCTTCACAGAAAGAAATCCCTGCAATGAATTAGTAACATGCATAGTTGTACCGGTATCAATCCACCATGTGTTTAAAGGAACATTAATCGTAAAAGATTCATAACAAACATTAATTGGTGAACTACCTTTCTTCTCAAGCCACTCACGAAACTTAGGGCAATCCCTCCTCATATGCCCTTTCTCTCTAAGAAAGCGACACTTGATGTTGCTAAGGCCTTTTGCAGTAGAAGAGTTTGCCTCGTCTACTTTAGTAGTAGAAATACTCTTGTCCCATTTCTTCTTACTTTTGGTATAAGTCTTTCCTTTCCCTTTAGATGGTTTAGATGTGATGATATGGGCACTTTCAATCCTCTCGGATTTAAGCCTTCTTCTTCTTGAGCTCACATGCTCATTAGCTCACGCATCTTCCATTTCACTTTCAGCGAATTATAGTTGACCTTAAATTGGCCAAACTGTGCTGGAAGAGAAGTCATAATGAAGTGAGTGAGAAAACCTTCAGATTTCCATGTCCATTGCATTAAGTTGAGCAGCCATGTCACTCATCTTCATAATGTGCTCACGTACACCACTTACACCATCATACTTGAGCGTGACCATCTTTGTGATAAGAGTTGTAGCTAGTGCATTTGAAGGGCCCAAAAATTGCTCTTCGATATGAGCAAGATATTCCTTAGCATTATTAGAATCAGGAATTGCTCCACGAATAGCGGTGCTAATGGAACCTTTCATAATCAATAGGGATATGTGATTGGAACGCTCCCACGCCTCTGAAGCAGCTTTAGCCTCAGCAGTGCTTTCAATCGTAATTGGTGGAGGGGCGTTCACATGTAAGGCATAATCCATATCAGAAACTCCAAGAATAATGCAAATCTGCTATTTCCATGAGGCAAAGTTCGTACCACTCAAGGATTTAATAGAGGAAAGACAAGTCGTAATAGTAGCTGCAGGATTAAATGCTAAAGGAAAACAAAAACAATCATCCAAATTACGACCTTAAGAGAAATTCACAAAAAACAATAACAAATCATTAATGTTTAAATAAATTGAAAATAAGCAGTTTATCTATAAAAAGGTAAAATACACAAAAATCTTTTTATTCAGAAATCTAAGACATCATCAATAGCCTTCCGTTGGGCCGACTATCAACATACAAGTGATCTCTCTTTAAATCATTATAAAAATTATGAAAAGTTGAAGTCACTTAAAAATTACATCACCGTTGGGTAAAAATAATTCAAGTCATGCAACTTTGAATTTTCATTTCATTCTATTCAATAACCAAAAACACGAATCTTCCGTTGGGCCAATTTATATTTTAAAGTAATGAATATCTCATGAGGTGATTTTAGCATTAGCTTAATTTGTCCAAAAAAAATGAACTTCCGTTGGGCTGTCCAATTTTGAAACAAACAAGAATCACAAATACCAGTTAAAGCACACAAAAGAATCGAAATATTTTCTATGCTCGTAATTAAACTAGTATTAATACATAGCAAAAATAACAAATCATTATCGAAGGAATTTGTCCACAAAGCAGAAGCAAAGCAGAATGGATGGCAATGATATATCATGAATATTTCTCATATGTCATACTGGCAGTAGTTGAACCAATGCAATTATGAAATCCATTTAACTAAGATTCATCAAATATCTATCTTTACCATGAACATTTTGTCAAACAATTTAACCAATGACATTATGAAATCACGAAACCATCATCAGCATATTTACAATAATAAACAAGCTTTCCACCGCTTCGATTGCAAGTGAAAAAAAAAACAAACGGAAACAAAAAGGAAAAACTAAACAGTTTCGGCAATCCATAAAGCAACACGTAGTTCATATATATCCGGATCGATTAACCTTTTGATATAATTTAGAGCAATAAACCTTTAATCTTATTTGCATTATGATTATGTAAAAAATTAACAAGGCTCTGATACCACAATGTTAAAACATTTATTTACATGAGACTTGTACACACAATCAAGAACAGGATCATGTTTTTCACATAAGCATAATGAACGTAAATTGAAGACATACCGGAACCAATTGACGCCATTAATACGAAGTAATTGAATCCAATTAATTGTAATGCGGAACAAAAGTCTTCAATTCAAGTCAGTTTTTGTTTTCACCCCCTTATCTATTTCACATGCAATGGAACATATGTATTTTGTGGAGACAACTGTTAGGATAAAAGAACGTTAGAAACCCTAATCCCCAAAAGACTTTAAATAGATAGGAGGTGGAACCAAACCCTAAAGTGTAATCAATCTCCCACCATCTATCAAGGTGTAGAGATTTATTGGGTCTATTAAGATTTAATATATTTTAAGTATATTAGATTACTAAATTATATAAGCTCATAATGTTATTTGGCTAATATAATTAATTAAGGTTCGTAACCAATAGTTAGTTTATTCTAAGTTAAACCCGTAGGTCACAAAACATGGGCTAGACCCCGTCGAGTGTAACAAAGATATGTCGTGCCATCAATGAAAGAACTGGAAACCTAGAAGCATTCAATTTCCACCAGGCCAAGATATCAAAACTCTCACCACCTTGTGAGTGCCCCGTTTTTAACCGGATCTGCGCCATTGAAAGACGGGGTGGTTTCGAAACTTTAAAGCGTGTAGAATACGCTTGGCCTCAATTATGGACCCAAAATATGTATAACAAAGTCGCCATCTTTATTTTTAGGAGAAACAAAGAAAAACCATAAAAATACCAGATTGTATGGTGGGTTCGGAGCTAAGTTACGAGTTAGGAAGGGATTAGACACATATAGACACCCCAATTTCGTACCCCTGGTATGTAACATGACATGAAATATCAAGACCTGTTAAAACTTAACCAATGTCAAGTTACAGGGTTCAAAGATGCAAAAGACAAAGCAGGATGCACAAAACAGTGAAATGCAGGGGGCTAAAGTGCCAGAAAAGGACTAAAAATCAAACCAAGCGCCGCCTATTGAATAAGCTGGCTCGTCGCCCGGTTTATATAAGGGAGGCACCCACTTTGAGCTACAGGGATCCCAAACTTGCTACAGGACAGCTACAGTTCGCGTAAAGTGCAAATCCTCCGACGTTCTGTACAAGGAATTGAAGCCTGAAGAAGGAAAAAGAAATTCCTTCCGTGTTCCTTTCTCAGCCTACAAATAGAGGCTCGAGTTCACTCTCAAACACACATAAAACGTACTGAAAATACGCCCAAACTCTGCGTTGTTATTACGTCGTGAGAATAGTGAGCGATCGAGAGAGAGTGAACACCCTCTCCTATAAACCTCGAAACCTTGCCAAATCTCCTCCAAACTCAAAACCAACCGGTCAAAGTGAGCCTTAGCCCCCCAGATAGGTTTTCACCCTATTTCCCCGATCCAAAAATCTCGAAAAGAGCAGTTGATCTGCTCGAGTAAAAAGGCCAAATCCGCCAGAAGCAAGCAGTTGCTCTGCCCAATTTCCGCCTCCCTCAATCAAATCAATCAATCAGTCTCAATTAGTTACTTGATAAGCACAAGATTTACACTAATTTTCCCGGGAATTTTCTGTTATTTTGTGTTATTTTTGATTTAATTATGCTTTGGAAATAATATTATTTGTGTTTTTGTGCTTAATGTAGGTTTCCATGCATAATCGAGCTTTAATATGGTGTTTAGCACAAAGTTCGAGGCAATTCCAGGCTTAAAAATTGTTTTAGAAATTAATTGGTCAAAGTTCGTTAAGTCCGTTAAGAGATCCAAGGCAAAATCAGGCTAACAGAGTATAACGGAGGCTGAAAAAGCTAACAAAGGACCAAATTGATAGTCTGGGAGGAATCAGGCCGGCGGCACTAAAAATCAAGACTCCAGGGGTACCGGAGAAATTATTGAAAGTTTAGGGAGGCAGCCGCCTAAGCTGAAACTCGCCTTTTGAGTTGTCGAAGACCGGATGGAGACACGTGGCGCATTCTGCCGCGCCACCTCCACTAAGCGCGACCCGCGTGCTTCTCCTGGATCCGGGTTCAGCCCGCGTCTTCCTCCTGCCCTCCAGCCCATTAGCCCACTTTTCAACCCATTCCATCTCACACTCTTTCACCCATCTCACCTGGATCAACCCGCGAAGCCCTCCCCTTTCCAGCCCTGCTCCATGCGTGCCCCATCAGCCTTTTTCTCCCTTCTTTGCCCTTAAATTTCCTTTGTCTTCCCTAAATTACCCCTCTGTCCTTCCAGCCTTTGTTGCCTTCTTTCTAAATCTCCAGGCAGCTTCAATTCGGAAATTCAGAAAGCCCCATTTACGTGCACAAGCCCTAAGTGGGGCACCAGCCCCATTTCACCAAAAATCTCTTCTAATTTCTTGAAGCTTGATCAACTTGAAGGTTTGGAACATCATTTCAAGGGCCAAGGACGCAAATACAAAAGATTTCAACCCCAGATTCGAGCAACATTGGTTTAATTCTTTCAACCTATCTTTTGATAAATTGTTGTATATTCTTGGGATGATTTATTTTGTAATTGTTGAATTGGTTGGTGCTTAATTTATTTATGGAAATGCAATTATTTTCTATGTCCAATGTATTTTTTTGATTTAATTTATTTCTTTATTTAGTACATAAGCATGTTGGTTATTATTTTGTGAAATTAATGCTTTTAATTATCTGGCCAATAATTAAATGATTTTAGAAATATTTAGGATCCGCGAGAGCTACCTATTTATTTCGGACTAATCAATTTAATAGTTGGTGTTTTGTGACACACACCGATAGCCATAGTGAGACTAGTTTTGACACGCGATCGAACCACCTTAGCCATTCGCGAGGTCGGGGAGATTAGGTTGACTATAAGATGCGAGAGCCCGTAGTTAGCCAATTTAGCAGTCTCGGCTACCAACATGACTTGTCAAAAAATATAGAGACTTTCTTTTTGCGAAGTATTACCCATGCGCTTGGTTATTATTGTGTTTTCTTAATGCTTTTAATGGCGTAGCGAACCATTAGATGATCACTAGAATGATAGGATACGAAGCGAAAGCCCTTCCTGTTATTCCGAAAATCACAATAGTAGTTTGCGTGGCGTGAGACCGAAAGGAGATCGCGCGTAGATAGTCGTAGGATGCTTGTTTACACATGCAGTTATTTTCTCCCCTATGCTATGTGTTGCGATGATATGAGCCCGTAGCAAGGTTGAGAGATAGCTAGATTTGCTATACGTAGCGAAAGCACGTAGCGAATAAAATAGCGTGTCCGACTACCAAGACTTGAGTTAAAGAAAAGCAAAAAGAGAATTAAATTAAAACACCGGCTAGACTAGAAATAATGCGTTCCTACATTTTTTAATCTTGATTTGTTGTTGCCAAACCACCTCCGCATTAGTTTAGATTTAATTGCTTTCTAGGTTGTTTTGTATTTTTTAGATTTTAATTTAATTTCTTTTCGCTCAAATATAATTAGTTAGCATAATTTCGGTACTTAGTTGGAGTGAGAATTACGCGCATTCCTCGTGGGATCGACTCGTACTTCGAACTTTATTACTTGATACGACCGGGTAATCTTGCCCGTGTTGCGTTCGCGCACATCATTGCTCCGCCCTCATCTCGAGGCCAAAAGCAAATTTCTAAAGCAGTCACTCTACCCGAATCCCCACACCACTTCATCAAAAAAGACTTCCTCTCCCTGAAGGACAGAGCGAGCACACCCTAATCCGCTAGAAGGTAAGCTTGAAAGTTTTTATTTATAAAAAGTGCTATTTTTTATCCGGCCCAATGTAAAAATATAAGCAGTTGTGCTGCCCAGATTTATTTAAAAAATAGCACTAAAAAGAGCCATTATTATGGTCAAATATTTTTAATTATATTTGTAATTATTGTAAAGAAACGGCTGGAAGTCCGTAAATAATGTACAAATGGATGTATTTGTTTTTATATCCTGTCTTTTAATGCTTTATTTATTTGCTAGATAAATATAACAAAAAACATACTTTAGCCAAAAACTGTTTTTGAGACCGGAAGGGCGAGTTGGGTGCCTAGCACCTTCCCAACTCGTAACTTAGCCCCTGAACCCGTTTTTGCAAACTCTGGTTTCACTTTTGGTTTTTCTTTATTTCTTCCTCAAAATAAAGATGACAACTCTATTAAAACATTTTGGATCACAGTGGGGCGTCGCAACACTCCTTTCTTGCACTTTTCCGTTTTCCCCTAAAAAAGGAAAAATATGAATGAAAGGGTGATATATTCCTATATCCTGGTATCCCATAAAAAAATGGATAACTTGATGTAGAAAACCCAAAGCACTCATCGTGATCCGAAATAGGCCATAAGGCAATTTTCATAAAGTCTGTAGTGGGGCTGGCAACATCCTTTCTTACACTTTCCATTTTCTCCTACACAAGGGATGATGTGAATGAAAGGGTGATGTATTACTATATCCTGGTATCCCCTAAAAAATGGATAACTTGATATAGAAAACCCATAGCTCCCATGACGGATCAAAAATTCATTGAAGTTACCGAGGCGTATTCAACGTGTTATTTTGACAGCACTCTTCTCGCACTTTTAATTTCGTCCTCCCCTACACAAGGGAGGATGAAATGAGAGCAGTGATGTCCCGCTTCCGCACGTATACGCACCCCTATACAAGGGCGCGCGGGGCGCAGGCGCATCCCGGGGAACCCACAGCACCCAACTCGCCCTTTTTGTCTCACAACAAGTTTGTCAATATGCTCGCTTTATTTTATACACTTTGGCTCAGAACAAAACATATATATATATATATATATATATATATATATATAAAGGAATTAAAAAGACATTACTTTACATTTATTAAAGAAAAGAAAAGAAAATTACAACTAGAATAATACAACTTAAAGAATAATTACAAAATTTTTATAAGCTATTTTAATAATAAAATAGCTATGCTATTAACAAACTTTATTTATATTTACACGTATAAGCAGGAAAGAAAGTAATTAAAGTGTCAAAAAATACAACTACTTTACATTAAAGTAAAGACATAAAATAAACTAATTAAAATAAAATGAAAATATAACCATTATTACATTAAAGTATAAACCGAAATAAAACTTAATTAGATATTTTTATTTAATTTATAGATTATAATAGATAACTATGGGGACAGAACTTACCTCCCGGAATGTGAGTGTCTGAACCCGGTATGCCTGGGCTTAAGCCTACTAGGCGGTTTTAGATGTGTTTCCCATGTCCTTTTGAGAAAGGAAGTCTTTTTTTTTTTTGTTGCTGCTTTGCTATTGTGGGGATTCAGGTAGAGTGACTGCTCCGATTAGTTGCTTTTCGCCACAGGATCCGGGCGACACAATTGTTTGCTTTGCGTGTCTGCTGAGTCTGAAATCAGGTAGAGAAACTGCTTGCTTTTCCTTGATTTTGACATCTGGATTTGGGTAGAGCAACTGCTTGCTTTTGCTTGATACTGCGTCTCGAATCGGGCAGAGCAACTACTTGCTTTGGCTGTATTTGACGTTTGGATTCGGGCAAGGCATCTGCTCTTTTTGGGTTTTTGGAACCGGTGAAATAGGGCGGAAACCTAGTTGGGAAGCTAGGGTTCACTTTGGCCGGAGAGTTTTAGTATTTGGGGGAGATTTGACAGAGCTTCGAAGCTGGAGAGGAAATAACCTCGGCGTTCTTTCAGGAGAACTTTCACAAACTGCTCTGTGAAGTCTATGAATTTCTGAAGCCGGGAGGCTTTATTTATAGCCGTGGATAAAGGATTCCTTCGCTGTTAAGTATCATCCATCGTACCTAAGTAGCTTGTACCGCGTGCTAAAAAGGTTGCACCAAAAGGCAAAAGCTACAGTGCAGTGGGTAAAGTGGGTGCGATCCAAAGCAGGAATGGGTGCGGCGCCATAGGGGGCTGTGGGCAGTGCCCAACCTTTTTCCTTTTCTGATTTTGGAACTTTGGCCCATGCAATTCAATGTTTATGCATTCTTCTTCTCTTTTACATTTTTTGCATTTTAAACCCTGTAACTTGACACCCGTTAGTCCTTTTGACAGGTCTTGATATTTTATGGCATGTCATATAACAGGGGTACGAAATTGGGGTGTCTACAGAGCCCCTCAATGATGGAGTTTACGGGTAAACCGAAACTTACCAAGTAAATGAACATCGTTAATAAGAAATAGACTCCCAAATTTCGTGGAAATTATAATAGGGAGGAATGCAATATACGGCAGTTTATAGATGCAACAGTTTATGATGCAATTCAAATCTCACATACCCTAAACATATTTAGTTGGTTATAGTAGGCTATCATAGTTTTTAAGCAGATATGCAAATTAAATGCTCTGATGGTCGCACCTACTAGGCTGCCTACGTATCCTTTTCTCAGGAATCAGACCAAATATAGTTCGGCATCAGACCGACAAGTAAGCTGCGATGCGGAAAGATAGTTGCAATATCCATTACAACCTAGTGAAAATAACGCACATCAAAATACAATATCCATTGCATTATCACATAAATCAGATGCAATATCCATTGCATCGCAAAGATCTAGATGCAATTTCCATTGCATCGCCACAAACCCAAATGCACTATCTATTGCATCACAAAGATCAGATGCAATATTCATTGCATCGCCACAACACTAAATGCAATATCCATTGCATTATCACAGAATCAGATACAATATCCATTGCATTGCCACAACACTAAATGCAATATCCATTGCATTATCGCAAAATCAGATGCAATACCCATTGCATCGACATCAAGACCGAATGCAATATTCATTGCATCGCCACAAACCTAAATGCAATATCCATTATATTATCGCAAAATGAGATGTAATATCTATTGCATCGCAAAGACTAGATGCAATATCCATTGCATTATCGCAAAATCAGATACAATATCCTTTGCATCGCAACGCTAGATGCGGTATCCATCGCATTATCACAACACCAAATGCAATATCCATTGCATTATCATAGAATCAAATGCAATATCCATTGCATCACAACGCTAGATGCGATATCCATTGCATTATCACAACACCAAATGCAATATCCATTGCATCACAACGCTAGATGTGATATCCATTGCATTATCACAACACCAAATGCAATATTCATTGCATTATCACAGAATCAGATGCAATATCCATTACATCGCAAAGACCAGATGCAATATCCATTGCATCGCCACAACACCAAATACAAATATCTAATGCAATATCCATTGTCTTATCGTAAAATTAGATGCAATATCCATTGTATCGACATCATGACCGGATGCAATATCCATTGCATTGCCACAAACCTAAATGCAATATCCATTGCATTATCACAAAATTAGATGCAATATCTATTGCATTATCACAAAATCAGATGCAATATCCATTGCGTTATCACAAAATCAGGTGCAATATCCATTGCGTTATCACAAAATCAGGTGCAATATCCATTGTATTACAACGCTAGATGCGATATCCATCGCATTATCAGAAAATTAGATGCGATATCCATTGCATTACATCAAGACCGAATGCAATATACATTGCATTGCCACAAGACTATCACCAAAGCTGATGCAATATCCATTGCATTATCACAAAGCTTATTACCAAATCCGATGTAATATCCATTGCATTACCATAAAATTATTACCAAATCCGATGCAATATTCATTGCATTATCATGAAATCAAATGCAATATCCATTGCTTCATAACAAGATTGGATGCAATATTTATTGCATTGCCACGTGACTAACGCGAAAATCTGATGCAATATCCATTGCATCTTTACGAAACTTGATGCAAGATCCGATGCAATATGCCTTGCATCACTATGAGAGAAACTCAAGCTAATATTCGACGCAATATCCATTGTATCACCAATAGAGAAAGTGTATGCAAATATCTGGCGCAATATCCATTACATCACCTTGAGAAAGACATTAACTTACAATGCAATATCCATTGCAAATTAAGCGAAAACTAAATTCAAACCTAAAATGCAATATTCATTGCAAAATAATTCAAAGCATTGCCATTTTTTCTCAAAAAATACAATATCCATTACATAATCAAAAAGGGTTTTTTTTCTTCAAAGAGTTACACTACAATATCCATTGTAATGTCAAAAGATATACATTTTTTCAAAGAGTCACACTGCAATATCCACTGCAATGTCAAAAGATTTTGTTTAAAGAGTCACACAACAATATCCATTGCAATGCCCCAAATTATTTTTCCAAATATTACATTGCAATGCCCTAGTTTTTTTTAAATGTCACGTTGTAATATTCATTGCAACGTCCAAAAGTTTTCGTTCATGTCATGTTGTAATATTCATTGTAACGCCCAAAGTTTTTCCATGAAAGTATGATGCAATATGAATATGATAACCAAATATGTGATGCAATGACAAGATGCACGCTAAGATAACATGCATATGGAAAAAACTCTTCCTTTTTTTTTCTTCTTTTTTTTTTTGAAAAAATTGAATTTATGACATGGATGTGTGCCCATTGTTTTCTTAAACATGCTAAGACAAGACTGGTCAAGGGATGCAGATGTGATAAGAGAGATTAGGATGCGGCTTTTGGTTATGAAAGGTTATGAGTATAGGAGTTAATGACGATATTTGAAATGAATGTGAGTGGAGTGTTGGGTCACTTTTCAGTCTTTTGACTAGTGCATCAATCAAGAAGGGAATTCAATCACAAGATCAGTGAATCCTACTAATCGATGCCTCGGATGGACCACTTTTTTTGTTTTTTGTTTTCTTTTTGTTCTTTTTTTTGGTTGCTCTAACTTTTGCCTAGGCCGCCCTTTCGGGTTTTCAACCTAGCGAGCCTTTACCTTATAGGGAGTCAGTCTTTCAATGCATGCGAAGATAAGCCGCTTCTTCTTGAGGGATCACGCCTTTGTAGCCTCTTCGTTTCTTCAGGCGAGATGGAAAAGACAGTTGTTTCTAGAGATGATGAGCCTTTATGTATCAAATGAGTTTGGCATGAGAAGCCTCGGGATGACTCGATGAACCAAATTTTATAAAATGGGATGGGAAAGTTCCTGAAGAGATTAACTGGAGACAACCCTAGAAAGACTCGATTGGAGAGAGACTTTTGTGGCAGACAGAAATGAGTATGCTCAAAGAAAAATGGATGACTCTAATGGACAAAAAGAGAGTCACGATCCAAAGTTTATCACTGAGTATCACAAGTTTCATGGACCCTATTTAACATTTATGATTTATCTTTTGACGATTTTATATGTTTTTTAGCAAGGAGTTCTGTCCTGGACCCATATCACGTTATAACCAATTGAAACAAAGCTATAGGTAGCAACTAATGTATAGTGTTTAAGTCTTTGGGATGGATTGGCTTTAGGGTGGAGGATTTGATTAGCCTCTGGTTCAAAGACATTTTGGGCTGTGGATATGGTTATTTTCGGAAAGGCGATCAGAAACAATCATTGGTTGGCTTTCTAAGTTGTGGGTTTGGATGAGAATTTGGTTTATGGGCTTGGTTGTGGGTATGGTTGGGAGATTGACTTTTGGCTTTGGTTGTAAGTTATGGGGTTGTTCAAGAGTGATTGGTTCTTCTTTTTTTTTTTTTTGCGAGCGAAAGATTTTGAGGAAATTACTAAGGAGAGGCTTCTTTTCTTTTTCTTCTTCTCCTTTTTTTTTATGCATAGGCTAATTTTTTTTTTCAACCTTGCACCCTTTTTTTAATGCATAAGTCCCCCCCCCACACGTTTTTTTTTTACCTTTTTTTTTGTTGACCTTTTGGAGCAATTTGGGAGAGTGCTTGAAGAGATATATGTCTTCTCTCTCTTGGGAAAAAAAAGGTGGTCACTGTTGGTGGATATACATATAAGGGTGGAGCAGCCCCAGTTTTGGGAAGCTGGATCTAAAGATGGTTATGCTTTGGTATGGTGGTAGCCCCCAGTATGCCATTTAATAGCTCGGTCGCAATGGGTCGAAGATGACCTTTCACCAAGACAGAAGGTTGCTTTATTGAACTAACTTTTTAAATGGTTTATGGGTCCATATCTTTGAAATGACTCATTATCAACCCGTGTAGTTTTTTCATGTTTTTACATGAGTTGATTCATCATTTTTGTTTACAATAAATAGATACTTCGGCGATAGGTGGTCCTCAAAGATTAAAAAGAAGACTTCGACAAGCTAATATAGGAGAAACAAGAATTTACCAGACTCGAATAAAGATAAATACCTTTGGAAAGCTCAATTTGAGGATTTGGTTGGACTTTTGAAATAACGGGGATCAAATGGATTAGTGAGCATACTCTGCAAGGATGGACTGTAGGCATCAATATGGGAAAAAGAGACACCCTTGGGGTTTGAAAGCCCCAGTCCTGAATTATTGCTTATGATCCTTGAGTCGCCTTTTCTGGATTTCACGGCTTTCCAGACTTTTCTGCTTTTTTTTGGCTTCTTGGCTTTCCCAGTTTTCCTTTTTTCCCCAACTCCCTATCAGTTTTTTTTTCATGTTTTCTCTTTATATAGATTAAAGCATTTGACCGAATCCGAAGGATGCCTACGTTCCTCATTTTGAGGCTCAGGTCATCGTAGTTCTTCTCTGACAAAAAATTTTCTTTTTGCTAATCTTATTTTTTTTTATTTTTCAATTTGAAAGAATAAAGATTTTTTTCCTTTTTGTTTAGAGAGAACGAAATTCTTTTAATTTATATATATTTTTTAAAATGATCTTTTTTTTTTTTTGCGAAAAGAAACGATTTGTTTGAAAGGAAAAGAGAACTAAGTATTACACATGATTTTTTTTTAATTAGAAAACTCCTTTTTTTTTTTTTTTTGCGATATTTGAAATGAGATGTGACGATTACGTACCTCTGGACAATCATCTCAGGAGAGCAAATGATAGATAATCAATTTTCTTTTTAAATTTTCAGCCCCTGCAAAATTGTTAGTGGTACCAAAGGAAAACAACAAAGATCCTAATATGTATAAACAACACTGAATTAAAGGGAAAAAAAACTTATTTTTTGATTTTTTTGAAAAGTGGAGTAACAGGAAAAATGCGTGCAACAAACGGTAAAAATGGGCGATTCGACGGATAAAATTGACCCAATATCAGACAAAATTATTCAAAAAGAGGAACGGACCACGTAAGAAAAGGGTGGGCGCAGCCCATAGTCCATTTGGGCGCTTCGCCAGGCTAATTGTGTATTTTCACTTTCTTTCTTTGTCCAATTTACTCTTTTCACCCTTTCTCTCTTTAACACTTAGACCCCTTCTTGTTTCCTTCTTGCCTTTTAACCCCAATTAACATTTTCATGTTTTTTTAAGAAGAAAAAGACTTGCTCTCTTTTTAACAAAAAAAACTTTGAAAAAATTTCTTTTGGAAAACACTATTTTTTATTAAAAAAAACATATATATTTTCCTTCTAACTCTTTTATTTACTTTTTGGTTTTTGAAACATCCATTTTTTTTTTTTGAATAAAACTTTCTCCTTTCTCTCTTTTTTTTGAACATTTTTTAAAATGATTTTTTTTGCTTTGAGAAAATGAGTTTCTTTTTTTACTTTTTTTTTTGAAAAGAGACGAATTCTTTTTTTTAAAAAAGAAATTTTAGAAAACAAATTTCTCTTCTTTTTTTTTGAAAACTCTTTTTTTTTTGAATTTTTTTTTAAATTTCGAAAAATGAATTTTTTTTTTTTAAGATTGAAAAATTACATACACAAAAGAAGCCAAAAAAATATAAAAGAGAAAAGAAAAAACATGCATATTGCTATTAAATGAAAGAAGATTTTTTTGTTGTTGTTTTTTTCTTTTGAAAGATTGAAAATTATATACATAAAATAAGCCAAAGAAATGCAATAGAAAAACAAAAAAAACATATTGATAATCCCAAAGAACGTAAGTCTAGCCCTCTTTTGTTTTAAAGAAAAACAATTAAATCCCAGTAGAGTCGCCACTGTGAGTGCCCCGTTTTTAACCGGATCCGCGCCACTGAAAGACGAGGTTGTTTTGAAACTTTAAAGCGCGTGAAATGTGCTTGACCTCAATTGTGGACCCAAAATATGTATAACAGAGTCGTCATCTTCATTTTTAAGAGAAACAAAGAAAAACAAAAAAAATCAGATTGTATGGGTTCGGGAGCTAAGTTACGAGTTAGGAAGGGATTATGCACCCAACTCGCCCTTTCGGTCTCACAAAGTGTTTGTCAATATGCTCGCTTTATTTTATACACTTTGGCTCAGAACAAAACATTTATATATATAAAATGAATTAAAACGCGATTACTTTACATTTATTAAAGAAAAGAAAATTACAACTAGAATAATACAACTTAAAGAATAATTATAACATTTTTATAAACTATTTTGAAGAATAAAATAGCTATGCTAGTAACAAACTTTATTTATATTTACACGTATATGCAGGAAAGAAAGTAATTAAAGTGTCAAAAAATACAACTACTTTACATTAAAGTAAAGACATAAAATAAACTAATTAAAATAAAAGAAAAATATAACCATTATTACATTAAAGTATAAACGAAATAAAACTTAATTAGAATATTTATATTTAATTTATAGATTATAATAGATAACTATGGGGACGGAACTTACCTCCCGGAACGTGAGTGTTTGAACCCGGTATGCACGGGCTTAAGCCCACTAGGCGGTTTTAGATGTGCTTCCCCTGTCTTTTTGAGAAAGGAAGTCTTTTTTTATTGTTGCTTTGCTGTTGCGGGGATTCGGACAGAGTGACTGCTTCGATTAGTTGCTTTTCGCCACGGGATCCGGGCGGCACAACTGCTTGCTTGCTTGCTTTGCGTGCTTTGCATGCTTGATGAGTCTGAAATCGGGCTGAGCAACTGCTTGCTTTTGCTTGATTTTGACGTCTGGATTTGGGCAGAGCAACTGCTTGCTTTTGCTTGATACTGCGTCTCGAATCGAGCAGAGCAACTGTTTGCTTTGGCTAGATTCGACGTTTGGATTCGGGCAGGGCAACTGCTCTTTTTTGGGTTTTTGGAACCGATGAAATAGGGTGGAAACTTAGTTGGGTTGCTAGGGTTCACTTTGGCCGAAGAGTTTTAGTGTTTGGGGGAGATTTGGCAGAGCTTCGAGGCTGGAGAGGAAATAAACTCAACGTTCTCTCGGGAGAACTTTCACAAACTACTGCGTGAAGTCTGTGAATTTCTATAGCCGGGAGGCTTTATTTATAGCCGATGATTGGGGATTCCTTCGTTGTTAAGTATCATCCATCGTACCTGAGCAGCTTGTACCGCATGCTAAAAAGGTTACACCAAAAGGCAAAAGCTACAGTACAGGGGGTAAAGTGGGCGCGACCCAAAGCAGGAGTGGGCGCGAGGCCATAAGGTGCTATGGGCAGCACCCAACCTTTTTGCTTTTATGATTTTGGCACTTTGGCCCTGTAATTCACTGTTTATGCATTTTAATAGACATCCGTTAGTCCTTTTAATAGGTTTTGATACTTTTATTTTATGGCATTTCATATAACAAGGGTACGAAATTAAGGTGTCTATAGAGCCCCTCAACGATGGAGTTTACGGGTAAACCGAAACTTACCAAGTAAACGAACATCGTTGATAAGAAATACTCCCAAATTTCGTGGAAATTATAATAGGGAGGAATGCAATATGCGACAGTTTATAGATGCAACAGTTTAGGATGCAATTCAAATCTCACATACCCTAAACATATTTAGTTAGTTATAGTAGGTTGTTGTAGTTTTTAAGCTAGATATGCAAATTAAATGCTCTGATGGTTGCACCTACTAGGTAGGCTGCCTACGTATCCCTTTCTCTGGAATCAAACCAAACGTAATTCGGCCTCTGACCGACAAGCAAGCTACGATGCGGAAAGATAATTGCAATATCCACTACAACCTAGTGAAAATAACGCACATCAAAATGCAATATCCATTGCATTATCACATAAATCAGATGCAATATCCATTGCATCACAAAGATCAGATGCAATATCCATTGCATCGCCACAAACCCAAATGCAATATCGATTGCATTATTACAAAATCAGATGCAATATCCATTGCATCGCCATAACACTAAATGCAATATCCATTGCATTATCACAGAATCGGATGCAATATCCATTGCATCGCCACAACACTAAATGCAATATCTATTGCATTATCGCAAAATCAGATGTGATATCCATTGCATCGACATCAATACCGAATGCAATATCCATTGCATCGCCACAAACCTAAATGTAATATCCATTGCATTATCACAAAATCAGATGCAATATCTATTGCATTGCAACGCTAGATGCGATATTCATCGCATTATCACATCACCAAATGCAATATCCATTGCATTATCACCGAATCAGATACAATATCCATTGCATCACAGCGCTAGATGCGATATCCATCACATTATCACATCACCAAATGCAATATCCATTGCATTATCACCGAATCAGATACAATATCCATTGCATCACAGCGCTAGATGTGATATCCATCACATTATCACAACCCCAAATGCAGTATCCATTGCATTATCACAGAAAAAGATGCAATATCCATTGCATCACAATGCTATATGCAATATCCATCACATTATCACAACACCAAATGTAATATCCATTGCATTATCACAGAATCAGATGCAATATCCATTGCATCGTAAAGACCAATTGCAATATCCATTGGATCGCCACAACACCAAATGCAAATATCTGATGCAATATCCATTGCATTTTCGAAAAATCAGATGCAACAATACTCTAATATGAATTTGGGAGTGAGGGAGAAGAACTAAGAACCGAAGACGACGTGTACTATTGTCTTTCACGATTTGGGAATTCCGGAATTGAGAGTTGGGTGTAGGGTAAGAATGAATTAACTATATATATGATGAGATTAATGGTCTAGATTGTCTTTTGCAGTATATCAATGGCTAATAATAATTTACATAATATATATTATATAAAATAAATAAATAAATAAAAGTCAGTTCAGTTCAGTTTGGGTCCAATACATAAACCATAAATCGAACCGAACTGGTCGGTTTTTGCAAACCAAAACCAAACCGCCTTAGACCAAAACTGAACCAAATCACCTGGTTCGATTTGGTTCGGTGGTTCAGACTTACAACCCTAGCAAGCCTTGTATTTATAGGCATGGAAGAGGCAGACTTAACCACGAAGGCAACAACAAATATTTTGCATTTGAGCTTTGAGGGGTTGTACCCTACGCTGAAAAGGTGGTACGTCAGAAGGACCGGTAGAAGGCCAAAAACCAAACTGGGTGCTGCCCATTGCTAAAGTGGGCGCAACGCCCCTTTTTGTTTTACCCTTTGAGAATTACACTTTTCCCCCTTATGTTTCATTGTTTCGTGCTTCTCCTTTCTGATTCTTCTTTGACACTTTGGCCTTCCTAAAACTTAACATTTGTTAGTCCATCTATAATTTATAGGTCATAATTTTAGGACATTTATAATTTAGGGGTACGAATTTGGGGTGTTACTGGGTGTGCAAGAACTTTATGGAACCAGATCGACCCAATGGAACCGGACAAAACCAATCAAAACTAGATAGGACCAATACTTTGGTTTGGTTGTGGATCTAAATTTTCATAGAACCGATCATTTGGGTCGATCCCGGTTCTCGAACCAAAAAAACACGAAACCGAAACCCAATTAGATGTTTATTTATTAATATATATATATATATATATATATATATATATATATATATATATATATATATATATATATATTAAATCCTAATTTCCTAGTCCTAAATTCCCAAATAAAAAAGGCTTTCTGTTAGTCGTGTCACATTTTAAGAAAGAAATTCTAGGTAGTAAGTCTATCTGACTTTCTTTAGATGTAGGCTTCTTTCTTCATTCTTCTTTGATTGGCCCTATTAAAAAAAATTATATAAGACATATCCGTCCTTCCAATGCGAGGAGAGGAAAATTCATTTATCCTTATATGCAGGTTGTGGTTGCTGGTACTATTGCTTCAGGTACCAATTTTTGTTCAATTTGGGGGAATGGGGTTTGGGTAAAAATTGAATCTTGGGGAATGGGTTTGCCTATTTTTGGTTGATTTGGAATACAAAAATTGGGATTTATGTCAGGGTATTCAACAAAAATTACATAGCCTGGCCATGGTTATGGAGCACATGCACAAATTTGGGGTTGTGTATGTTTGATTTGTTCAATTTTTATGCCCTTGTCCGAAAAGACTCATCATTTTGACCATTTAAAATATTATTACGTATTTGTATTAAATTAAACAGTTAAAAGTAAAAACCATAGTATTGGTCTAATCCTGGTTCTCGTACATTTTCGGTTGGTTCTGGACCGGACCAATTTATTGGTTCTCATACATATTTGGTTGGTTTCAGTTCTAAATTTTTTGTGAACCGGACAATTGGTTTGGTTCCGATTTTCTCTTTTTTTTTCCAAAAAACTAGACCAAACCAGACCAAGTTCACCTCTAATGGGAAGGGTCTGATGTGTACTGATGTATTTAGAGCACTACGATATATATATCATTTAGTTGACGAGGACGACTATTTGGGTGGAGTTCGACGATAGAGAGGAGGTCGAGCACCTAGCAGAGGTAGAGTAGGTGTGAGAACCCAAAATCTTACTTGTATAACATGCTTGCTATGTCTACTTGTCATGCTAGAGACATGCCTAACATGTATAATTTGGTTTCGCTCCTTTGGTTGAGCCATAGTTGTCTTGTAAGATTTCTATACCTTGAATGTTCTTGTTTTGGCTGCTATGAGTCGTGCCTTTGTTTTATGGACTTTCTGAGTCGATATGAGACTTAGTATCATCACTATATGTTTCTTGGTACTTGTCATGTTCATTGGTTGCTTATTAAAGTGATAGGGATCACTAAAGCCTTACTTGATATTTCGGGAACTTAGGATTGCACATATGCCTTCCTTTGCCTTGTTTCGTGTCTGTGAGACTCATGAGATGTTTGTTTGAGTCTTGGACCATGTAAACTAGTCCTTAACATGCTTAAGAGTGCTTACCTATGCTTGTAGTATCTTTGTTTAGTTCGTGTTTGAATGGTTGATTATCATTAGCTGTTTATGTTGTTCCCGACGTCCGTTCCATTCATTTTGTCATGTCTCGGGAGAGGTTTGATTGTATTTTGAGTGTTGATTCGTTCCCTTTCAATTGTTTGGGTTGTTTGGGATTCATTCTAGGTCAAATCTTAAGCCTTTTTGATCTGGAGACCTTGCGGACGCAAGGTGGTTTGGGCTTGCCCTCGCATAGAGGGCATAAACTTGGGAGGTGCATTCTAGTAGCCTTGCGGGGGCAAGGTATAGGGACCTTGCGGTTGCAAGCCCCCTTTTGACAGCAACGAGTAGTTTTTGCTATTTTGTGATTTTGAGCGTGAAAAATCTATCCTACCCCCATTTCAACCCATCCCCTTTGCCTTGTCCACAACTAGGAAGGGTAGGATTGTCCTCCCTAACCCTTTATGACCTTAATACTTCTTCCTCCTTCCTCATTTTTCTTCTTGAACCGTCAGTTTTAGAGAGAGAGGGAGAAGGCGCTTCCATGGGAGATTCGTCGATTCCTAGAGTTCTGGCCATCGGATTGTCGAGCCGCAAGTGCCATCGCGAAGCCCTCGTCGAGTAGATCATTTCCCCTCGATTTTTTTTCCTCTTCTAGATGTTTGTGGCTCGATTAAGGTACGTTACCTAAGCCCTAGTTTCTCTCTCTACATGCATTTTGATGTTAGGTTGTTAGAGACTTGTTCCTCGTGATTTATCGTTGTTATACATGTTAAAATGATATGTTTTCATGGATATCAATATATGTTAGTTAGGGCTTGAACCCAAATGATTTTATTGGGTATATTGGAGTTGTTATGGTTTAAGATTGATTGTTGTTGGGTTAAGAAACCTAGATAAATTGGGAATCCCGAATTTATGCTTTGACCTAGAATTTGAGACCTTGTAATTTGACCCAAATGGAGTTAATTAATTATAAAAGTTATTGTTTGAGCCCTAGGATAAATTCCTATGACTTTTCGTGTTCGTCGGGTCACAATTTCTAGAACTCAAGAATTAATCGGGTAAGACCAACTTGGTGTTTTGGTATTGGTTTAGAGCCTAAGACTCTAATCGAAGTCCTTGGATAACATTAAGTGTGAATTTATCGCTAGTCATTGGATTGAGGATGCTCGGGTCACAAATGTGCGATTCGAATAAAGGACGTTTGAAATGGTCAAATCATGAACTAAGATTATTGATATTTTGTGGACTTCAAATGAAGTCCTATGTCTTGTAAGAGTGCAATCTAGACTGTAGGGGACTTCAAATGGAAATTAGAGTTTAATATGATAGAAACCCCAACTCACGAGAGTCGCCTTGTGAGCATGAACCCACATTGACTCGTTTGAAATCCTGATTGAGAATCTTGTGAACATTTTTAGGAATCCATGATGGTGAATTAGAGAATCCGTCTACGGGATGATTTGGAATTGGGATGCTATCTACCTTAGCACTCTACATTTAGAGTCTATTTAAAATGTCGCGAAGACAACTAAGTTATTTTCTAAGACACACTTGTATTGCCTCGGTCTTGCGAATTAGTATCACCCGAACACCTTGAAGATTATTGACTATGCCCTATGGGTTTATCCTTTGAGGGTATTGCATGACCCTTATCGTTTAGAGAACTCTAATGGAGTCTCGTAGTGTTATAACATGGTTTATCTTGAACCCTCAAGGACTTGAATGTCGAAAGAATAGCATGTGACCTTGTTGATTGGTAAACCTAGACAATCTAGGTAGCCTCGAGAATCATGTGAATTGTGAGTATTAAGTTTTGAGCTTAACTTGTATTATTCTAGAAATAACCTTCCGTGTCTATTTCAATATTTTGACCTATTAGACGTAATTATGTCCAGTCTTGACAATATAAATTTCCATTTCTAATTTACGTTGTGATATGAGAAAGCATGACCATGATCCGTGTTAATGATTGAATTCTTGTTGCTTGTATTATGAATATGATTTAATAAACATATTTTCATATCTTGGCACAAAGCTTGATTTACTCTTGAATACCGAATTGAAAGTTGCTTCGTGTACATGTATTGAACTCGGATTCCACAAATAAGTGGGATGGTGAACTTGTTGAACTAAAGCTTCTTAATGAAATACAAACCTAGATATATGTGCACTGTGAACATGGAGAAGGGATAAAAATGCATATAACATTTGTATTCTATTTGGGAATAATTGTAGTGAAGACTCAACGGAGTCGAATTAAGGAACGATTGGACCTTACTAGGATCGTGGCGAGATCCTTTGACACTTAGAAATCCATTGGACTAGATTACTAGCTTTTGGAACTTGAATAGAATTGAGTAGACAACTTGACACTTATACTTGAGACTCAATCAAGCTCCTTTTATAATCTATATGATTAATCATGAACATGTCGTGAAAAACATGCCTACTTGTCTTGAACGAGTTCGCTCTTGTCGAGCTCGCTTCCTACTTGATTTTATATGAGTAAACATCTACTTGACATGGATGAGTTCGCTCTTGTCGAGCTCGTTCTCTACTTGATTTTAGTGCCAAGTAAACATCTAATTATCATTCCATTAGTCCAGCTGGCATACTTGTCTTGTCTCGATGGTAACGATGCATCGCCATCACGAATTATGAGATTCGTGGTAGTGATGGGTCGCCAGCCCATCATCATGCACCCACCCTCCACTATTTGATCACAGTGGAGAAGAGTACCTTGTCGTAACCATTAGGGCGCTTGGAATAATACTATCGTGTTCAAGGTCGATGTATCAATCACGTGCATCCGACAACCAATATTCAAGATAACCATTTTCATTTCAGGATCTACGTTGCAGCAGCGGCTCTATAATATATCCTCCTGTTATGTGATTTATTTCAAGCACTTATGTGATAGTAAAGTATTAATTGAGACATGGGATCGAAGGTGACTATGTTTATCTTAATTGTGCGTTATTGAATTTCATGGTGTGTATATTTGTAGGTATACATACTTATACTTGATAATTCTACGACTTGATATGCATATATGTGAATATGCATGCTTATACTTGCTAGTTTCATGAATGACTTGACGTGTATACATAAAGGTACACATACTTGCATGAAATGTTTTCATGAGAATTACTTTCTAATTCATTTGATTTGTGTTGAACAAGGAATTCCACCCTAGTTCATTTGGACAGTTTAGTAACTAAGAAGGAGAGATTTCTTGTAAAGTATACCACACGTCTTCATGAGCTTCGTCGTCGTAACGCGATGTTACTGTTATTATAACAATGTTTCATATTATGATATATTGTTTAGTAGTAGCGTATTGAGTCATTATGACTCATCCTGTACTTTGTTTTCTAGTTGCAGTGACCTGTTCGCCACGTTGAGGCCGAGTAGATCGTGATTGTAGCAGATCGCAGCTGATCGATAGCTCAAGCTTAGTTCGTGTGATTGTATGTTCGTGTGTTTGTGTTTATAGTAGCCGACATTCCCGAGTAGTAGCTTGTGAATTCCTATCTCATCTAGCATCATTGATTTGTATATTGTACTTTACTATTCTTATGAGCTCGTTGTATTGTAAAGTTATTTAGACTTTACAGTTGGGTAGATCACTTGGGGTTCTGATTTGGTTCTTCTTTAGGCCGCCGTACTGTGTCATGCCGTTATTCGGAGTCTTAGTTTTATATTCAGTTGTCTCCCGGGCACGCAGTAACTTTGGGGCTTTTCTTTATTCTAGTTGTTTTCATTGTTGGTTAACCCCGGTATGCTTTAGCCGTGAGTAATTGTTATATCAGGTTAGTTCCTTGTTGAAACGTCGGCCTGGAGTGCCGATGGTTTGTTCTGCGTCTGCAATGTTGCGACATGCGAGTTTTGTACTTTCTCCTCTCGAGACAATAGTCTCTCTTGGTTTCATTAGTGTTGATTTCGAGTTTATTAGCTCGGGTCTTCACTATATTAACGCTTCCGCACCTTCGATTTTTGTTGACCCGTATTTTTGTACGGATGTACATTTATGTTTAGAGCTGGATAGCTCTATTGTCTGACTCGCACTACTATTTACAAGTGCTTGTCCCATTTTGCCTTGTCCTTGCGGCGTGACCTTGGGATTCTGTTTCGGAATCTGGGTTGGGTCGTCACAGTAGGAGGTCGTAGTAGAGGACGACGAGAGGGTGGTGATGATGATGATGATGATGAGGACGACGAAGATGATGACAACCACGATGACTATGGTTTGGATGTTGATGGAGATGGACTCACATCTAGGTAGGTCGGTGAACCCGGAGTTACTGAATTTCTTGGTTGTATTGCATCTGGAATATGGTATGGTCAGGTAATTAAATTTATTATATTGGTTAATTGCATAATGATACCCCTTTTTATTTCATACTTTGTAGTATTGTTTTAATATTGATGATCTATTATTTCATTATGTTCAACAGGAAAGGCCAGTATTGAGTTGTCATAGCTCCATGGACAGTTGGACAACATTACGTGGGCCATAGGCGATGTTTCCAAGCTTCAATGTATCACCCTCAGTCAACTGGGACACTTGAGGGATTGCATGTTCCAGCACTTGAACATGTCGTTGACATCAACTTTTGTGGAGAGATGGCAACCGGAAACCAATAGTTTGCATATGTTGTTTGGGGAGATGACGATGACATTACACGATATGTATTACATTTTCCAAATCCCAGTTGCAGAGAAACCCATCTTGGTAAATACCAAGTTAAGTGCGATCAAGTCGTCTCTCACCATTTTACTATGCACATCTATCTCTCGAGTGGAAACTGAGGTGAAAGGAAGTGGTATTAAATTTTTGACGTTACATGAGTGTTTGGCTGAAAAGAATGTTAAAGCTGAACCGAGGGCAATCAGTTATTTGTTGTGGTTGATGGGGACGTCGTTGTTCATGGACAAGTCGTCAAACCGAGTAAATATTCAATATCTACCGTATGTGTTGGTTATCCCTGATATTCCCACGCACGCTTAGGGTGCGGTGAATTTACCCTTTCTATACCGTCAGCTCAGTATAGCATCGAGGAATAGTTGTAGACAGATGATTGGGTGTTTGTCTCTACTGCAGATATAAAAATTAAAGTTGGATAGTTTAAAGTTTAAATTATTTGAAAGATATTTTATTTGACACTATTTTATTGTAGACCTGGATTTATGAATACTTTCCTCGATTCAGACCAAGTTGTGCATCCATATGGACCCATGCCTCGCCATATGCTATGAGATGGGCCTTTTCTCTCGGTGGCAAAAGAAATGATCCCGAGGCTTTGCTGGAGTATCAGAGTGTCCTCGATGGGATGACTGTTGATGATGTAAGTATTTATCATTTTTAAATAACGTATCAAATAAATGTAAACATGTCAAGTTAAGTATATAAATGTTTATTTTTGTAGGTTTTGTGGACTCCTTTTACGGCTATTTCATCATAGGATGTTCCGATCAGTGTGTTCTCGGGCGTAATTCATTACCGTAAAATTAACGTGTCATACATGCCCAATTTCTGCGTGAGATAGTTTGGATTTCTTCAAATGATTCCTAACTATATATTCTTGTCGACGAAGGTTTATAGAGGTCGGAAGACTCTGAAGTACTTTTGTGTCCACGATGAGATGTTTCACAATTTCCAACTACAGGAGCATCATTCTGTAAACCCCAGGAAGGTTGGATTGAGGATGTATTGTGATGTACTTTATTTGAACTTTAGTGTTATAATTTATTGGAACTTAAGTGTTATGTTTTTTTTTTTTTAACGTTATTGTGATGTATTTTATTTGAACTTTATTGTGATGTATTTTATTTGAACTTGATTGTGATGTATGCAAATTTAATAATTAACCCCTATACTATACAAAAATAACAGTTAACCCCTATACTATGCAAAAAAACTTCACCCCCTAAATTATGCAAAAATAACGGTTAACCCCCAAAATTAAAAAACATTGTACACATTAATAGGCCAACATCTCAATATTAAAGAATTTAAAATTACCGAGTCATTACGCACTTGAGAGGTCTCTCTGTTCTTCTTTGGACTCCCTTTGTGGTTCAAAAATATTAGTTAAGGGATGTACGCAATCAAAAAAATGTCTAGCATAGTGATATTGTTGCGTTTCCGAAGTCCCTTCTATATATGATAAAATTTTTTTATCAAATCAGTCACAGACTCCCTTGTCGAACTCATATCTTGAACTTCGTTCATAGACAACGTCCTCCAAAACACATGGATTTTATGAGGCTCAATTAGTCGCTTTTTCTGCGACATGTGCCACATTTCACAAGCACATGGTATGATGTAACTTGTCTTGAACAAACACCCACACTTCTCATAATCACCCTCGATTGACTAGTCTATACCCTGGTTCTCATTCCATTCGTATTGTAGTAAGTCAATGACCTAAAATGATACCTTAAATCTGAGTCAACGGAGAAGATAATTTACTTTTGACAAAGGATTTGCTACATTCAGAGACCTTTCAAATAAAGTCATGATCTCATTGAACTGAAACTCGATAGCATAATGGATTTGATCGAATATATGATCGAAACCAACTGACGTGCATAACCATCTCTTGATTGGGAGTGTGCACTCTCAACTCTATAACATATTGTACAAGTATAAAATTTATATAATGTTCATGAATAATAAATCTATTACATTCATAAAAGCGCATAAGTTTTACCTGTTAGTCGTTCGATTGCCGAAATACATGTATTGTTTGGTCAAAACAAAAACAAATTTATCCTTATACAACTCCAACCATATCGAACAACTGTCGGGACCTTTTGCCATATTTACACCATCACTTCACAATAATGCAAGTATTCATCATTAGTTTTCGACTCAACTATATCCGTCCACCTTTTCATAAATGTATCTGCAACACTTTTCTTTCCCAACAGGTTCCTTACACACTTCATGGCATCCTTAGCTACGTGTCTCTTACACAACATATGGTGAGACGCATCGAAAGTTATCTCGAATTGCATTCATGAGCCAACTCTTTATCCGTGACAATAACATCCGGCTGAGGAACATGAACCAAAAAAGCTCTCAACTTATGTAATGCACAAGCGAATGTTATGAAAAATTGTAAACATAATTATTGAAACTAGACAATTTAAGTGATGAAACATTTCAAATAAGAATAGTTTACTCTTTGTCTGGAACAGATAGAGTAATTAAAATATACTAGATTTCGTGTCCGTATCTATGGCATAGTGTCAGCATGGACGTGATCAATGTATGAAGCGAGCATGATGTGAAGAAATTAATAAAGGATGATATCCCAAAAATTAAAAAAATTACGTAACTCATTTAAAAAGAGTATAATTAAACATTCAAAAGCATTCTCTCTCTCACACGCCAATCTGGGCTGTGATGCTATGACCTCTTCTCATTTTGGTGCCCTCTGTGACCTCCATCCTCGTATTTGTGGCACTATTATCTTGGATAAGGTTGGTACCCCTTATGTTAGACGTGTCAAGTAGCTTTTGTATCTTTTCTTTTGGATTTGATTTTCTTATCTGAGGTAAGGCTCCTTTGTCCCCCCTATATCGGGTTAGGCTGGTTGTCCCCTTTAAGTTTGTATATTTTTTTATTTTAATAAATCTCGCTGGTGCCGCCTTGTTTCCCTATCTAAAAAAAAACTCTACACATGTTAATTAAAATAAAGTTAAATATGAAAAAATCTCTGCAAACAAAAACCATAAAATGAATTGAATGAGATAGAGTGAACTAACAAAATACTATTTCGAAACCGAAATCACAAAGATTTCAAATCAATAAGGGAAACTTTCAAAAAATTAAAAAAGGAAAGAAATTAAAATACCAATATTTAAAATTACAAAACTTACAATCAAACTTTTTTAAAACAAATTAAATCTAAATTGGACAAAAATTAAATTGAGATTCAGTTGATTACGATAACAATCAATTAAGAAACTATGAACTAAATATTTGTAACAATAAATCTAGGCTAGACAACAAAAAAAAAATCAGGCTGGAAAAAAATTAAATTGATTCTTTTTTTAAAAAAAAATCTAGGTCGGAAATAAAAAAAATCCAGATATAACCACACGTTCGTAGAGAAGAAACTGGATAAACAATAAATCTAATATCTCCGTAAAATAATAACTATAAAACCGTAAAGATAAACAATAAATATAATATATTATTAAAACAATAACTATAAAACGGTAAAACAATAATTGTAAAACCGTAAAACAATAACTGTAAAATCATAAATAAAAAAACTGTAAAAAAAAAAAAAGTAAAACAATAAGGGAAGAGGAGGTTATTCGCACACTTGAAAACCCAAATAAATTACAGTCGTAAGATATCATTAAAAAATTAAATTCTAACATCTGAATAGCGTTAGTCAAGTGCACATGTGCGAACCTAGTTGTTTTATAATATAGATTCTCTCCATTCTAATAAAGAAATAGTTTACTATACTATTTAAGGATGTTTCACTTAAAGAGTCTATACACTTTCAAAAATGATGTCTACAAATCTTCATAACATTTGAACTTTACTCCTTATATTTGATATTAACATATTGATTATACTCAAACATAATAATTCTTCCCGACATATGTAATTCTGATAATTTCCAATAATGGCAAGTCATACTTATTAGTCTTGTTTGTTGCATCCATATGAAGAACATACGAAAATAAGGCTAACATCTCAACAATCTTCTGATGAGCAAACATAGCATCAATCAAAACATCTTTATTTTTGACGCGGATTTCTGTTCTGAACCAGAAAAAATATCCATGTTGCCTCATTTCATTTAGAAAAAATACTTAATTTTTGATTGATTTCTCATTTTCTTCTTTCTGATACTTACCAGAGCATTCTCTACATGCTTCCTTAAACTTCTATTATCAGGACTTTCCATCTTCAATAGATTTAATATTTGTTTCGGCTTCATATTAACATTATAAAGTTGATCAACCCTTCAATCTTAGCCTTTGTCAACTTCGTTGCAGAAGTGTGCCAAGTTTCTTCCCTTGTCAGTGGATGGTTGTGGCCTGTGGGCATTGTTAAACCCGCTAACTTGAACTCTCCAACTGTTAGAGAATAATATCTTTTAATTATTCTTGTTGATTTGTAATGAGTAATTAGTGGTAATTACCTTGTAGAGTTCTTTCCTAATTGTGTTACCTTCCTTGTATATGTTTCTTGTATCCTACTCCTAGTGTAACCCTAATTGTAAATCCCCCTATAAATATGTGATTTATTCAATGGAAAGGCTATGCCATTATTCCTAAACTTTATCAGTTTCTACATGGTATCAGAGCACTGCTCCTAAAACCTTCTTCCTCTTCCCCTAGCCGCCGCCCTAAACATCCCCTACAATGGCTAACAGAAATCACTCTCTCACCGTCAAAAACCCTCTTGATCCCACCCAAACCTTCGACCTCATCAATATCTCCCACCACAACATCACCAAACTCACCTCTACCAATTACATAGCTTGGAAACTCCAAGTTGAGGCCACCCTCATTGGCTATGACCTCTACAAGTTTGTAGACGGTTCACACCCATGCCCGCCTCCCACTGTCCTCACCAAGGATGCCCAAACATCCAAGGACGTTCCCACCCCAAACCCTCACTACCAGCCTTGGATTCGCCAAGACAAACTCCTCTTTGGGGCTCTTGTTGGCTTCCTGTCTGCTCCCCTGGTTCCTCTGATCCAACAGCCGCCATCGCTCGTGAAGCTTTGGGACATCTGGCTCATACATATGCTCACCCAACTCGCGGTCACATTAAACAGATCAAAGATTACCTCAAGCGAGCAACCAAGGGAACTCAGTCGATCACCGACTACATGCAGTCTGTCAAAAGTCGGGCTGATGAACTCGCTGCTCTGGGCAAACCTCTTGACCACGAGGATCTCATTGAGACCATCCTCGGTGGTTTGGATGATGACTACCGCCACATCGTGGATGTGGTTGAAGGACGGGATACTCCCATATCGTTTGATGAGCTTCATGAAAAACTCATCAATCGCGAGCTTCTTTTGAAGCAGTCTCAGCCTTCGTCCTTCTTGCACCCTACTTCGGCCAATTCTGCTGCACCAAGGAGCAATAGCTCGACAACTCGACAATCCTCCTCGCAAGCTCGGTATCAACCGCCCTCGCAACCTCGGCCACCTTCCCAACCCTCGGCATCTGCTCCTCGGCCACAGCGACCGTATCTAGGCAAGTGTCAAGCATGTCGCCAACAGGGCCACTCGGTTACTCGCTGCCCAAACTTTCAACTGATCGCCACCACCTCTATGCCCGCTACTCCCAACTCGGCAAGTGGCTCCAAGTGGCTCCAAGTGGCAACCACGGGCTCACCTTGCAACCACGGCAGACATGGGGACACCGAGCTGGCTACTCGATAGTGGTGCCTCTCATCATGTCACTAGTGACCTCGGCAATCTCTCGCTACACTCCAACTACACGGGCATGGATGACATGGTCATTGGTGATGGTACTGGGTTAACTATCTCCAAAACTGGTTTCTCCTCCCTTCATAATGTTCTATTTGTTCCTGACATGAAAAAGAATCTTATATCCATATCTCAATTTTGCATCTCTAATAAAACATCTATTGAGTTCTTACCAACTTCTTTTCATGTGAAGGATCTACTGACAGGGAGCATACTGTTGACCGGACAGTCTAAGGACGGTGTGTATGAATGGCCGACCACAGTCTCCCCGCCCCACCCCTCTGCTTGTGTCAGCTCCAAAGTCTCTCATCAGGACTGGAATCATCGTCTTGGCCATCCGTCTGGCCCCATCCAAAGTCAGATATTATCTAGCCTAGGTTTAGCATTAGACACTGCTCGCACTCCTATTCATTGTAATGATTGCCTTTCTAATAAAAGTCATAAAATTCCTTTTCATCAAAATACTATTGTGTCTACTCTCCCTCTTCAAACTATTTATACTGATGTTTGGACCTCCCCCCTTCCCTCTATTGATGGGTTCAAATACTATGTGATCTTTGTTGATCACTATACCCATTACATCTGGCTTTACCCGCTCAGACTCAAATCTGAGGTTGCCACCATCTTTCCCAAATTCAAAGCCTTAGTGGAAAATTATTTTAAAACAACCATAGTCACCCTTTACTCGGACAATGGTGGCGAGTATATGGGGCTTGCCCGGGACTCTGGCTTGGCCGCCTACCTGTCAGCTCATGGCATCTCTCACCTTACCTCGCCCCCTCACACCCTCACACCCCGGAACACAATGGGTTCTCGGAACGTCGCCATCGCCACATTGTTGAGACTGGTCTCTCCCTTCTCTCTCGTGCTTCTCTTCCGCTGCCCTTCTGGTCGTTTGCTTTCCAAACCGCGACCTATCTCATAAATCGACTACCTACACCCACCCTTGCTCGCCAGTCTCCCTACCATAAACTTTTTGGCTCTCTGCCGAACTACGCCAAGCTTCGTGCTTTTGGTTGTCTCTGTTATCCTTGGCTCCGTCCTTACTCCGCCCACAAACTCGATGCTCGCTCCACTCCGTGTGTCTTCCTTGGTTACTCGCTCACTCAGAGTGCCTATCTACGCTATGATCCGAGCACCACCAAGTGTACATATCGCGTCATGTTCGCTTTGTCGAGTCCACCTTTCCCATGTCCACCCCGGCCACCGCACACCTATGATAGTGAGTCTTGGCTACCCCTCATGAACCGCTTTGGTCCCTCATACACACCGCTTGCTCGCTCCAGGTACCCTACGTCCGTGGCTCCCGCCACTAATCGAATTTGGTTGATCTCGGCCGCCCACGCCCCAACCTCCCACATTGGCTCTTGTACAGAGGATACCATGCACCTCTTTGTCCCGTGCCAGCTCCATCCTCCTCGGCCACAAGCTCCTGCTCGCGGATTGCACTTTATCCGTTGCTCACCCACCTCGGCAACCCATGCCCGAGGATCACCCCTGCAAGTCCCGCTGCCCGCTACATTGGTTCCCATGCCCGCTCCATCTGCCCTCTGCTTCCCTCTCCGCCGGCACATCCTCCATAGTCACTCACTCCAAAAACAACATCTTCAAACCGAAGATCAAAATGAGTCTTTCGGCTCGGTAGCGATGGACGGTGAACCCACTTGTGTTACTCAGGCTCTCAAGGATGTGAAGTGGCGTCAGGCCATGTCTGAAGAGTTTGATGCTCTTGCTCGCAATGGGACTTGGGATCTAGTCCCTTCAGAAGATGCTCGCAATATAGTTGGATGTAAGTGGATCTACCGTATCAAGAGACATGCTGATGGTACTGTTGATCGCTACAAAGCTTCGCCTAGTAGCCAAGGGATTTCACCGGCGTGGGTTGACTACCACGAGACTTTCACCGGTGGTTAAACCGACCACTGTTCGTCTTGTTCTCTCACTGGCTGTTTGTCAAGGATGGGCTCTTCGTCAACGGATGTGAACAATGCCTTTCTTCAAGGCAACCCGTCCGAGGAGGTATTCATGGCTCAACCGCCCTGGGTTTACCGATAAGGACAAACCTCAACATGTGTGCCGACTTCGCAAGGCTATTTATGGTCTCAAGCAGGCTCCCCGAGCATGGTATAATGAGCTGCGTCAGTTTCTTCTTGCCTCGGCTTCCAAAACTTCGGTGGGCGACACATTGCTCATCCTTCGCATCGCGGCACCATCATCTATCTCCTTGTATATGTGGATGACATCATTGTCACTGGAAACCAGCCCGCTGGAGTTCAGACTTTCATCTCTATGCTCGCTACTCGCTTTTCTCTCAAGGACCTTGGTGATCTTCACTACTTTCTTGGGGTTGAAGTTGTTAAGCGCCCAAGTGGTCTTCTGCTCTCCCAACGAGGGTATATAGCTGATCTCCTTGCTCGCGAGCATGACCGATGCTCGCCCGAGCTACGCCTCTTGCTACCTCGCCTACCTTGACTCTTCACACGAGCCTTGCTCTCGAATCCAAATTTCGAGCAATGGTCGGCGGTCTTGATATCTCTCTCACTCGGCGATGTTGCCTTCGCTGCCAACAAACTCTCCATTCATGCATAGGCCCTTTGAGCACCGGATTGCGGTCAAACGAGTTCTTCGGTATCTACGTGGCACAATTGATGCGGGCATCCTCCTTCATCGCCGATCTCCTCTTTCTCCATGCCTTTACCGATGCCAAGCGGGCTAGCAACAAGGATGACTACACATCCACCAGTGCCTACATTGTCTATCTTGGCAGCAACCCGATCTCCTGGAGCTCCAAGAAACAACGCACTGTAGCTCGCCCTCGTGAATCGGCGGTCGCCACTGCGGCTAAAGTCAAGTGGATTGTCTCTCTTCTTAGCGAACTCGGTCTCGCCTCCTCGACTCAACCAGTCATTTACTGTGACAATGTGGGCGCTACGAGTCTTTGCTCTAACCCGGTTTTTCATACTCGCATGAAGCATGTGGCTCTGGACTTTCATTTCATTCGGCAACAAGTTCAGGATGGGCTTATGCGAGTTTGCCATGTCTCCTCGGCCGATCAACTAGCTGATGCTTTGACCAAACCTCTTGCTCGCCAACGGTTTCATCACTTACTTCACAAGATTGGTCTCTCCTCTCGGACGTCCATCTTGCGGGGGCATGTTAGAGAATAATATCTTTTAATTATTCTTGTTGATTTGTAATGAGTAATTAGTGGTAATTACCTTGTAGAGTTCTTTCCTAATTGTGTTACCTTCCTTGTATAGGTTTTTTGTATCCTACTCCTAGTGTAACCCTAATTGTAAATCCCCCTATAAATATGTGATTTATTCAATGGAAAGGCTATGCCATTATTCCTAAACTTTATCAGTTTCTACACCAACCATCATCTTTTACGTCCACCAAATACACTTCGAATTTACACTAAATCTTCTTCAAACCATTTATATATGTTTACATATTTTAAATCTTTTTACCATCGTACCGAGACTTTCCACATTCTCACAACCTAACCATACTTTACGAGTTGTATCATATTTAGTTTTAACTTTGGACACGTAAATATTCATTTCCTCAACACATCCGAAATCTCTAACCCATTTTTCTGCCGCCTCTAGATCAATAAAATTTTTATTCGTCACAAAAATGAGATACATCCGAAAATAGATTATTTACGTTTTCAAGCTGGTAATATATATATATATATATATATATATATATATATATATATATATATATATATATATATATATATATATATAATCAATTTCTAGCAAAAAAATGGAAACATCCACCACACTTTAGCGGCGGTTAGAAGACTACAGTTCCGCTACTGAATAGCGGATCTATGGCAAAACAACTGCAACGGGGTAGCGGATGTTTTGCATGATACACGCTTCTAAAAACGTAAATTTTTATAAAAACCGCTAGCATATAACGGTTGTACATCAAAATATCCGCTACACAGTAGCAGCACTATTAATAAACATTCGAATTTTTTTAACGAAAAGTGCTAAAAAATTCAATTTACAAATTAAAAAAAAATGATGTGAGATTACCTGAAAATGACCATCGCCTTGAACATCTTCATTTTCATTAGGATTACAATCCATTATACAACTTGAGTGGAGGGTTTGGAGTTTTTTTTTTTTTTTGAAAGATGTAGATGAGAAAAAGTTAGTGTTGGAGGGAGGGAGTGGGATTGGAGAAAATGGAGGGGGTGGTTGGTTGAGGGAGTAAATGAAGGGGTTTAATAATTAGTATAGTTTAAAATCTGTAAAGGGATAGTTAAGTATTTTTAGCTATTAAATGGTGTTACATTCAGTACTTTAAGTGTGATCGTTTATGGTCACTCAATCTTTTATATCCATGTATAAACTGATTAGTCACGACATGCATATAGCACGAAGCCTAGAAAATTTGAGAGCCATATTTTCTGCAAACGATTTGTAATTAGAGAATTATCACTATGTATACACTCAATCCTACATCAATACATGTCAGAAAAATTAGTTCACTTATAATTAGTGGTCATTGACGTTTTGGTGGGTTTGTATTGAGTTTAGTTGACCTATGTGCTTGTTGGGCAAGTGGACATGCATGTCGCATGCGTTGCGGTTCGGACTCTTGGGCTCAGCTCGTGACTAATAAACTTCTTCTATCGATCTGGATGTCAACATGGAAGTACGATGGACTATACACAAGTCAAGGATAAAATATAATAATAACATCCTAAAATAATAAATACAAAATAGACACTTTTTAAGGGACAAAAGGAGTATTAGAGATTATTTTACCAGGTCACATAAATGCAAAAAAATTAGTTTCTGTACTACCAGCCATTCTCTCTCTCCAACACCACCAACTTTTCGCCAACATCTCGACCATATATCATAAATTCATAGCCAAAACCTGATATCTCATTTAGACATATATTGTGGACGGTATGACTCGATTGTCCAGGTAATGAGCCAAATCCTCCGTTTGGGGGGAGGTGCGAGGGGCATAGCCGCCTGCGTACAAACTTTTGAGTTTAAGAACGGACATGTAGACCAAGGTAGACGCGGTCGCGGACAGAGATTTGGCTCAAGCGCACAAAGGTGTGTACGCGGGCAAGCTTGGACGCAAGCGCGACTAATTGTAGAGGGTTTTGGATTTGGGCATGGTCGCAGAGGTAGCTTGTACAATGGACGCGAGCGTTAGTGCACTGGGATGATGAAAGCAAGTGTGATGTGGCATGCAGTCTACTCAGGTTTTTGGCGCGCTCACAAAGAGCCTTTGGGAGCTAGCGCGCCCGACTACGCTTCTGGTTATCTAATTTCCTGATCTTTGTATGTTAATTGTAATCTTAAGACGTGTTAGATGTGAGCCGTAAGAAAATTTCAAGAGTTCGTTGTACCCAATATCTCTTTCTTCTTCCTTAGTTCTTTTTGTTATTATCATTGATTGTTTAATTGATTTCGCTGCTACACAACATGTCTTAATGAAAGATAAGGACATATCTTGCGCGCTCAAAGGAATTGAAGAGGGTCAGCGACTCAGCGTATGATGAAATTGACGGAAAATGTTTAAATGACTTCCAGAAAATATTTTCATTAATTTTCTGTCTTATGTAACATTTGAAAAATATAATCAACATGAAAACATTTAGAAGTCAACAAAAAATGAAACTTTCTTTTCATGAAAATAATTCACACTCATTTTTCGTAAGTAATTTTTTAAAATTTGTTCAACCCTTGTTCGAGCACCCCACGAGCTCCTCCCTTCCTTTGCGAACCCCCCCCCCCCCAAGAAAAACAAAACAAAAAACACCCCTTTGCTAGTCATTTTCAACAAACGCACCCACCCACCCAATTATCCCCAAAGTAATAATATTACAGTATTCCAAGCACACTCTTCACCCTCTCTCTCCTCATGATCACACAATTGAGTTATTTTTATATTTTTAACAAAAATTAAAATCTCACACAATTACACATATTTATGAACACAATTAAAAATACAACAAATAATTTTTTGAAATATAAATTGATTTTTTATTATGTTTGTGCACATTATTTATATATTATTATTTTAATATTTACTCACTAAATTCTAAAATAAGTGTCCACTATATTATTTTAGGTGTTCCAAAACAATTATTTATTTTTAAAGCATTTTTTCATATCAATTATCGATTTTGTTATTAATTTGTATTTTTAGATTGAAAGATGATGAACTCTATGATTTGACACTACTAATGATAAATTGAGGGGTTACTAAAGAAAAATTACTTGAAGTTGAAACACTTTTTTTTTTAAATGAGTGTATATTCAATACAAACATTAATAGTAGGAGGAAGAGAATATATTTTTTGTATATATTCATGAATTTTTTTTTCTATAATATTTTTCGTGTGTTTACCAAATACCGGAAAATCTATTCCGACATAATTTCAAAAGATTTACCACACTTAAAAATAAAATCTTTACATTTTCTGAAAATCATTTTTCGTGAAACAAACGAAACCTAAGTCCAAATGTATGTTCAAACGAATAGTATCATGTTTTCTTCGAGTTGGTCACTGACGACCTTATATTTTTTCTTCGATGGAGTTATCATTGTATCAAATTACGTCCAATGTATCACTCCTCTTAACCAAGGTCAAATAGTCCAAAGTTATTACATAGTTTGGAGTAATGCATGCTACAAGCCTACAACCCAAAAGTTTATAAACAAATAGAGAGAATTAGTAAACAGATCCCAAATTTGATTATATGAAACATTCAGATTTCAGAGTCGGGGGAATAAGAACTCTTCTATACAGCACCGTTATCTTGTGGCTATATGTGTATTCGAGCCAAGTCGAGTTTCGAGCTTAATTCTAAAATTACCGAGTTTGATTTTTTCGAGTTCAAGTTGTGCCTCGCAAACCATTTGCGAACTCGATTCAGTGTCGTTTGTGACCTATTTGCGAATGATTCAATTTGACTCAAATATGCTCGAATTCAAGGATACTCAGAGCTTTATCAAGCCATGTTCGAGTTGAACGGAGAAAAAATAGTTAAAATATATCTTAAAAAATGGTTAATTGCACTAAAGGTCTCCTAACTTTGGCCGATTCCAGTAGTAGTCTTTCTTAAGAAATTTTTCGTAATAATTGGGTCATAAGAGTTTCAAATTTTCAAGTGATTACTCCTTTTGATAGATGTCATTAGACACATAATATTAAATACTTCATGTACTGCTTTCATGCCTTTAGATAAAGGCTAAAATGAAATTTCTCACGCCCTCAATAAGACAGTCGTCTCTCTAATTGATCTCCTTTGCCTCTCCTCCCTACCCTGATCTATTTCTCTCTATCATGTTCCTCGCTACTTTAATTCACTTAAAAAGTTCAGCAATCAAACAAAGAGAAAAAGATGAAAAACTACATGAAACCACTTTGTAGCCCAACAAAACACTGGATTTACTTTCAAAGAGAAAAAAACCAGAGAATCCACTCAGCCGAGATATTACAGAAGAGTGAATGTAAAAAATAAGGAGAAATTAAAATTGTTGTCTAAACCCAAAACAAATCAAATTAAAGAGAACCCACTTTCTATATTTATTCTCTCTCAAATCTCTCACCGTCGACAATTCAGAGTCCGGATCCTCTATTTCAAAATTGTATTTCATCTCCTATTCCACCGTCGGATTATTGCCACGTGTCAATAAGAAATCTTCATAAAAGGAAATATTGCGCTAGATTTCACGGATTTTTATTGTTATGGAAACACAATCAACTTAATAATTGATTTTGTTTATTTACAATTGACACGCGACAAGAATCCGACGATGGAATAGGAGGTGGAATATAATTTTGGAATAGAGGATCCGGACTCAAATTAGAGAAGTTCCGTTAAGAAAAATAAAAGATTTACATTTAAAAAATTGAGAACCCATTCAATTGAGAAATTATATAAGAGTGAATGTGAAAAATAAGGTTTGGGGGGGGGAGAGAATTGTAGTTTGTGTCGAAAAAAAAATTATTGAATACATTTTTGATTTTTGTGTGAATGAATTTGATCAGGCCACGAGAGGGGGTGCCGAAAGCCTCGTCGCACGTGACTGGTCCGTGATGTCGTCAGTTGGATATCTGGTTGTTCTGCAAAGAGAGAGCACCGTTAGGGAGTTGGGAGGTTATCCCAGCTAAAGCCCTCCGGTGTGAGAGTCAATAACAAGGATAATATATGTCGGAGCTCAGGCGTTCCCTCAAGTTACTGGTGAAATAATGTATTGAGCGTGTACAAGAGAGAGATTGAGAGGTTGAGGAGTCCAGCCCCTTATAATGAAGGAAGACCCCTCTATATATAGTACTTTTATGAGCCTTTACTTACTTTGGGCTTGAGCCCTTCCTTTGCTATGGACCTTTTGGCCAATACTTTAGGGGGTGTATTTTCGGTACACATCAATAGCCCCCTACTCCTTATTCCTTGAGGTTTACCTCAAGGGTAAGGAGTACTATTTGCTTGTGATTCTGTCTTGTCCTGCTGAGAGTTAGCGATTTCTGCTTTTGAGACCGGAGAATGTTTCTTAACTTGACCATTCGAATATGGCATGAGATTTTTTTGCATAGGTGCTCGAGCTGACCAAGGTGTGATAATTGGTGCTAAGGCCTCGAGTAACTGGTCTTCGATTAAGTGAAGATCTTTAAAGAGAATAATAGTTAGTCCTCGCGTACCGAGGATCTTCAAGAGAATAATAATTGGTCCTCGCGTACCAAGGGTCTTCAAGAAAATAATAATTGGTCATCGCGTACCGAGGGTCTTCAAGAGAATAATAATTGGTCTTCGCGTACCAAGGGTCTTCAAGAAAATAATAATTAGTCCTCGTGTACCGAGGGTCTTCAAGATAATAATAATTGTCCTCGCGTACCGAGGATCTTCAAGAAAATAATAATTGGTCCTCGCGTACTGGGGGTCTTCAAGAGAACCAGGCTATAAGGCCATCATAAGATTTATCCTCGTCTTTTGTAAGCTACTTCGACTTTTGTTCGTAGCGACCTTCCCCGTGTACCGAGGATAAGGCCCTTGATCTCCACCTCGCGTACTTAGGATGGTGTTGAGCGTTGACGCTCTTGTTTTTGCGACCTTCCCCGTGTTCCGAGGATAAGGCCCTTGATTTCCACCTCGCGTACCGAGGATGGTAGTGAGCGTTGACGCTCTTATTTATTGCGACCTTCCCCGTGTACCGAGGATGAGGCCCTTGATCCCACCTCCGTGCGAGGATGAGAATGAGCACTTTAGGCTCATTGTTCATTGCGACCTTCCTCGTGTTCCAAGGATACGGCCGTTGACCCCCCACCTCGCATACCAAGGATGGGGTGGCTTCCATAGTGGTTCATATCCAAGGTAAGAAGGACAATTTGCTCATAATTCTTTCTTGTAATGCCAGATTTTGCTTTGAATTCCAAGAGAGTTTATGTAGTCGACTTTTGAACCTTGGTGAAGAACCTGTGTGTATAATTGACCATTTGATATGATTCCTCCTCAGCTTTGTGATGGTTTTTGAGATAATAATAAGTGTTCTTTGGTTGACGAGATCTTTCAGAAAAGTGATCCATAAGGCCATAATAAGACTTGTCATTGGCGTGACGAGGACTTTCAAGAAAACCGAGCTATATGATGCTATGTGATATGAAACTCAATAGGAGTGTGATGCATCAATTCTCAATAATAATATAAGGCTCGTGCCGAGAGTGTCGATAATGCCGAGCTGGAGCGAGACAAGAAGTTTACGCCAAGTGTAGCCGTGAATGCTGAAGAGGAAGCATGATGGGATACTCGGGGAGCATAATATGATGAATATAAGCTCAATCTCGGTCACAATATAAAGCATTAAAGCGTAAGTGGACGCGTAAGGGACTCGACGCGAGTATGACATGGTGCTCAATAAGGGGCATGAGCGTAACGTGCATGGGCATGAAAATAATATGAAGCTCGGGCATTGGCGCAAACATGATGTGCACGGGCACGAAAATAATATGAAGCTCGGGCATTGGTGCAAGCGTAGCATGCTCGAGCACGGAAATAATATGAAACTCGGGCATTAGCGCGAGTGTAGCGTGCTCGGGCACGAGAAATGATGATATGAAGCTCGGGCATCGGCACAAGCGTGGCGTGCACGGGCACGAGATAAATTTGAAGCTCGGGCATTAGCGCGAGCGTAGCGTGCTCGGGCACGAGAAATGATGATATGAAGCTCGGGCATCGACACGAGCGTGGCGTGCACGGGTACGAGATAAATTTGAAGCTCGGGCATTGGCGCGAGCGTGACGTGCACGGGCATGAAAATAATATGAAGCTCTGGTATTGGCGCGAGCGTGACGTGCACGGGCACGAAAATAATATGAAGCTCGGGCATTGGCGCGAGCGTAGCGTGCTCGGGCACGAAAATAATATGAAATCTTGACCGTGAGTTAGATGAGCTCGGGTATTGACCTAGATATGGCGAGCGATGATCTTTCAACTAGTAGTCTCTATCATCGTCGACGATCTGGTATGGATGAAGATGTCATGTAAATAACTATTGTGGCCATCATGGGGCTTTGTCATATAAGAGTGATGTAGTCGTGGGGCTTTGTCATATAAGAGTGATGTAGGATCTCATCAGCCATGGTAGTAGTCGCACCCCACTTCTTAAGCGTAGGAGCATCCCCGTGGATCAAGAAGTAGTAAAGATTTTTATTTGTTTCAGGCCTCAATAGCAGCCCCCTAGTTAACTTTTGTTATTAACTGGGCAATAATAAATCAATAAATGTCTTGGCTTCCTGTAATTCTGTAGTTCTAGATTCGGTGAAATAATGTTTTTGGAAGCATCATTGCGAATCAATCATGCTTCATTTTTAACTAGAATGTGTATTATGAATTTGTCCTTGCGCAAATAAGAAAGTAATCATGCTCGCATTTAACATAAAACAGATAGTTCACGCGTTTCGCGTAGACAATTTTTCGATTTATTGATATGAATAGGCGAACGTATAGCTTGACATAAATTAATTTCAATTTGCATGTCATGTTTCTCAAAAGCATGCGAGCTTGTATCACACTTAATTGTCACGCTATGCCAACAAAAGTTAAATAATATAATATTTAAGTAGACAAGGCTAACGAGCTCGTGTTCGTTTAATCGAGATAATGTTGTTAAATTTGTAAGAAAATATTTCTACTCGCTACGAGGAATCGAATATGTCATCACATAAAGTTGTCAAATAGTTGCGTCCAATTAATCATACTTGTCGTACAATTTCAGCTCATCAAATAATTTTAGCTCGTAATAATATTTTTACCTCATAATGCAGCCTCAGCTTGACATATATTTTTAGACTGCTAGTCAATATCTCGCTCATTCCATACATTAGTTTTGTGTATTTATTAATCATTAGTCGGTCAACATCTTTTTCTTATTTATTTTATTATATATTAATATATTATTATAACATGTTTTCATAAATAATGAATGAAAGACAAAGCAATAATTATATGCTGATATGTATATTAAGAAAATTTTGTAATATAGTAGTTGCACTAGTCATGCAAATTGTTCAAGCAAATCACACGTATACCTTTCCTCCAAAAAATAGCATGGTCAGTTTGTGTGTTGTTATGGAAATATCATAACTCAGAAGGGACCACATAATGATGAATTTTATTCATCATGAATTGGATGACATATTAGGCAAAGTCAACAATATCAGGCAAAGAAACAAAGGGTTGGAACAATGACACCTGATAGTGATATTGGATGACATCACCCGACAACATTTCCATTTGAGTAGTGGAATCTGCACCAAGCTCTGTACCAATATTTTCTTGAGTGCACGCATTCTTTCTAGCAGGGTCTGGTAAGCATCACCTCCATTCGACCAAAACACGGTGTCGTTCCGAGCCGTTTGTTGTGGCGTGTTACTTCTCAAATCAAATAGATTTTGGTGGTCTTAAGCTCGTCCAGCCAAGGCGCACCATGCAGTTGTGCTTCTTTTTTGTTTCACGTGCCGGAGGTCATCAGATCTGGTTGCCGGAACGCTGCCGGCAATTATGGGGAGTTACCGCCTCAAGCTTCTTCGGGCAGCGTGTGTGAGAGCGTGTGTGCTCGGATGACAACGATTTTGGTGGATTTGGACTTGTCCAATGAAGGCGAATACAGGGGAAGCGTCAGAATGTTGCTCTGTTTTCGTTTTCTTTGTCAAGCTCACATGCATAGTTTGTGTGTTTGTGTTCGTCAGTGGTGTTCCGGCACCCTTAGAACGGAGCTCCGTCGAAGTTGAAGGAGACAATGATTAGAGAGAAACGAAATAAAGTCATTCTCGGCAACGGAACCACTTGATCAGGCCACGAGAGGGGGGTGCTGAAAGCCTCGTCGCACGTGACTGGTCTGTGATGTCGTCGGTTGGATATCTTGTTTGTCTACAAAGAGAGAGCACCGTTAGGGAGCTGGGAGGTTATCCCAACTAAAGCCCTCCGGTGTGAGAGTCAATAACAAGGATAATAAATGCGGGAGCTCAGGCGTTCCCTCTAGCTACCAGTGAAATAATGTATTGAGCGTGTGCAAGAGAGAGATTGAGAGGTTGAGGAGTCCAGCCCCTTATAATGAGGGAAGACCCCCTCTATATATAGTACTTTTATGGGCCTTTACTTACTTTGGGCTTGAGCCCTTCCTTTGCTATGGACCTTTTGGCCAATACTTTAGGGGGTGTATTTTCGGTACACATCAGAATTCCCACCATACATCCCATACAAATCAATGTTTGAGGGGATATCTATGAATCTTGAACACAAAATTACGAATAAAATTAATGGAAGCAAATTGAAGTATTCTGGTAACGGCGGCGGAATGGAGGTGGGAGAGAACGTTGTTTCCAAGGATGAATAGATTGACAATTAAGGGGAAGGTTGATGGGTTTATGACTTTATGTTGGATTGGCCCAGTCGGCGATGTCCTTGGCCCCGATTAGCGAGTCGATTATGTTGTTGTTGTTGGTTGTGCGTGTGCAACGTGGGTGGTGATGGTGGTGGTACTAATGGTGGAATCAAAGTTTAAGAGGGGTGGATCGAAGGGGAGTGGTGGGTGGTGGTGGTTGTGGTTGTGGGGAAAGAGTTGAAGTAGTGACAGGTGGAGGAGACTCTAGCGGTAGAGATATGCACAAGAAAGTAAGTAAGAGGATAGGGAGAGAAAGACAATGGAATAGGATGGGAAAGAAAGAGACATATGAGAGTGATTTAAGAGAAGAGGGGTTTATTGAGAGGTGTGAATTTACATTTTAACCCTTACCCAAATACACGTAAATATATTTATCTAACATGTATTAAAAGGATTAACAACGTAAAACTTTGAAATTTTTAGGACTCAATTGTTACGAATTTTTTTTAGAAACTATTTCGGGAATTGTCCAAAGTCAAGAGACCAATAGTGCGATTAACATATTAAAAAAATCATATTTAATCACATATAATGATATAAACAAAACATAAAAAATTAATTTAATTATAAAAAATTAATTTAATTATAAAAAACGATTTTTTTTTAACAAACAATTGAGTCGACTCGAAAAATTGGACTAGCTCGTATTTGAGTTAGCTGGACTCGATTGCCATCTTAAGTTCGTTGAAATTCGAGCTTAATCAAGTCAAGCTCAAGTTTGATTTATTTAACAGGCCTTCCTAAAGCGCTTAATTAAGTAACACCAAAAAGTAGTTGCCCCATGGAGACCACAGTCGGCATTTCATGGTTGGCACTTGGGAATGCTGTGGCATCATCGGCAACATGAATACTACTCTTAAGGTTACATTATTTCCTCAACTTCTATACTGTAGATAATAGAGTTACCATACTCCAGTTACAACAATGAATCAATTAAAATATTTATTCCTCATGTCACGTCATTAATTTATAATTTTTTTTTTATGAACATTTTTTTCCACTATAGATAAACTCATTAAAACTTTATAGGATGTACCCACTACGAAATCTTTTATTTTTTCTCAATATACATTTACCCTTCTTCAACAAATTAAAAACAAATGTCAGCAAAGTGTCAACCGGTTCAAGAACATCAACCTTTCCAAAACTTCAACCTTTTACCATTGCTCTCTTTTATTGAACGCATAGTGCAAATGTCCAAATGTATATTGCAAATGTCCAAATTCATTGTAAGAAAACTTAAATAATATGAATAGAAGTTGAATGTAGACGTTGTTAGAAACAATATATGTACTTCTTAGTAATATGTATATAGTTTTTAAATTGATTAATTTTTATTTGCTATTTTTCCTTTTGTACATAATATAACAATTATATTCATTGTATATGAATAACTAAAAATATCCATTTATGCAAAAATTTACATAAATGTCACTTTTCACATGTGAAAACTTGTAGATAGAATGATTATCATCACTAGATTTTCTCAATGCACTTATGAATGATTATCACGTATTTATTATGCTATTGGGTATAACACTCGAAAGTGCATTTTAAGAAATTAAGAAGATCTAGTAATGATATGGGGCTTCATATCGTCAATTCAATTGTCACATTATGTGCCATGTCCATCAACATCTAATGTTGTACTCAAAATGATTAATTATTGTTAATAGCTATTTATTGCAACAATATGTAAAGGATGTGAATAGTATTTAATCATAGTTATTAGTATACGAATATATACACAACACTCCATTCATTCTGGGAAAAAAATTCACTATTTTATTTTTGGATGTTTCACTTAAATAATCAATTTTAAAAAAATTAATACATAAAAGTGTCATTTTATTATTAATAAACTATTAAAAGTTTCATTTTCTTAAAAGTTTGACTTTCAAACGGGTACTCATTGCCCGGAACAGAGGAAATATATTATACTCTATCCATTCCAAACAAAAAACTTATCATACTATTTTGGGATGTTTTACGTAAAGAGTTCACATTCAATAATTATATCTATAATCTCCATAACATTTCAAGATTACTTTCCACATTTAATATGAACATGATAGTTATGCTCAAGTATTATTACAATTAGTATTATACCCGTGCATTGAACGTATGGACATATATATTTTTCAATCAAATAATACTCAGTTAAATTATAATCAAGCAAAATGAAGACAAAAAACAAAACTAAAAGAATAGATTATTTCAATGAATAGAAAAATATCATTTGATTCATTTGATTAAAAATTATTATGAAAATAAAGAAATATATGTGTTAGTTGATTAACAATAATAAAATAAATAAATTTGAATAACTGTAATTTATGAAATTAAATAAATAATTAAAATGAAAATACAAAAAAATGTGTATCGCAGTGTATCAATTTTCAGTAGCGATACGTCGATTTAGATTCACGATTCATCAATTTAGAATCACAATGCATCGCTATGAATTTGAAATAGATCAGTTTGAACGTGAGACATCGATTTAAAATCGCGATGCACTGCTATGGAATGAGAATGACAATTACACAATTTTGAATCGTGCATGGCAATGTATGAATTGATGTTTACCGCAAGCGTGTCCGATTCATTAAAGGTATACTCATCCTTTCACATCAAAAAATATTTTTTCCGATTAAAAAAGTATAGTGGACAGCAGTTGAATATCTGTCAAAAGAGAACGTCCCAATTTTTACCCTATTCTTTTCAAACCTTTAAAAGACAAAAAATATAAATGGGTCTGACGTGTTCATAACCCGACACATATTAATTGAATGACAAAACTTACTCTAAACAAATTTAATTAACGATGATTGATTGAAAATTGACTCAAATAATTCTATTTGTACTGATTTAAACATGTTAATGGCTCATTTCAATATCAATAATCAATAATAATTAAAAAGACAAATTTAATCTCTTGACTTTGTTACTTCGCCCCACTCACGGATATTAAAACGACATCGTTTTATAGTATATATATATATATTAAAAACTCTTGACTTGGGTCTCGTTAGCTACCTTTTGTCATGATATCTATTCCAGCAATCTTGCCCTCTCACCAAAGAAAAACAAAATATTAACTCAACTTATGGAACCAACTCTCATTTTAGTTTTTCTTCTTCACTCCCTTTACTCATTATCCCTCTCCTCATTCTCTATATCCTCGAAAATATAAAACTCTATGGAGGGGGATCATCAAGATAGCTTTCCAAGTGAGAATACTTGGGCACTCTATAATTTGATGTAAATCTGATTACTTTTCGAATACAACGGCAAATCAATTCGTTCATGATTAAATGGTCAGTTCATTTTTTTTTAAAAAAAAAAAGAGGTAACTTTGCACTTCCAAAACATTTCTTCTTTATTAGTGGAAAAATTATGTTGCAATATTGTTTGTTTCGTTTTGTTATTTACAATTATATAGTTCTTGTTACTTGAAGTATTTGTTAAATTTTATTTATTTCAAATCGATATATTTTTTAGATCTGTCAGTCATTTATAATTAATCATGTGCATTCGTGTTTTAGATGAACTTTTGATGTTTTTAAAATTTTGAATATGATAAAATGGACAATAAAATTTCAAATCTATATATTTTTGTTGGTCAGTCATATATTTAATATCAATAATGAGTATTTGTAATTTTGTTCATAATATTTCTTTTAAAAACTTTGATCCGATGAAATAGACAAAAAATTATTCATATATTTCATTTAGTTATAATGAGTTGTGAGTTTTTGTTATTTCATTGGAAGTATTTGTTTTAATAGCTTTTAATCTGGTGAAGTAGACAAAAAATTCATAAGTAAAATCATATACATACATACATATATATATATATATATATATATATATATATATATATATATATATATATATATATATATATATATATATATATATATATATATATATCTACAGATTAGTCATTCAATTAGAATTAATTGTGAGTATTTGTGATTCACTTCAGTGAAATTTCTTGTGCAAAGTCATCCATGATTTTTTTGAAGTTTATCTGGCAACAATGAAAAACTAACGGTTATATGCATAAAAGATTGTGTTTTGATAACAAAGCAATGAATGCAGTGGTTCTAGTTCCTAGATTCTAGTTTCAAATAATTATAAGTATTTGAAATTTGTATTATTTAATCATAGGATTCATTAAATGTTTGTTATAAATAGGGGTTACTATTTTAGGGATACAAATTTTGGCGGAAAATTACTATTTTTAGACTACCTAGACTTTATATATATATATATATATATATATATATATATATATATATATATATATATATATATATATAGATTATGACTAACTCTAATATTATTTATATACTCCTTGCGTTCCGGACAAAGAGTCATCGTTTGAAACTCAAAATTTTTAAGAAAAAATGACAATTTTAGTAGTCAATTAGTAATAAATGACAATTTTTATGCCTTAATTTTTAAAAATGAACTTTTTAAGTGAAATATCCAAAAAATAAGGCCAAAATATGTTTTACCTCCCAAACTATAAATCAATATTCACTTAGTCCCCCAAAATCTGAAAACATGCCAAAAGCCCACCTAATGTTCCATTTCGTCCCACATAACCCCCTGCGACTAACACCCATTACAATTTGAACGATAATTTGCACGTGCTCCTTCACGTGATAGTCATTTTAATCATTACTCATTGTAAAAAAAGAAAAGCAAGGCGACTCCTTCCATTTCATCTCCACCAGCCAGAAACATCCCAACCCACCATCATCCTCACCAAAATCCCCCCTCTCCCTCTCTCTCTCATCTCTCTCATCTCTCATGCTCAATCTTCCCTCATCTTCTCTCATAGCGAGCTCCCATATCCCCCCTTCCCTCAGCAGAGCCGACCAAGCCTCGTTCCAGATCCGACAGCTCCCACCATCACCCTTCATCAAACCCAGCAGTCGGGTAGGCAAGAGATGTATTATTTATGCCACTGTAAACGGGTTCTTACAATTTACTTCGAACCAGAAAAGTGTTGATATAAATGATCAAGTTAAATCTCAACAAAGACAAAAAGAGAACAAGAAGAAAGACAAAGGGAGGCAGTTCTGAAAGTTTAAGGGTGTCGGGTGTAATAAAATCATAGTTATATCTGTCAGTTTCTGTTATGTGAAACTTTGTATTTCTCCAGGGGTAGCGTGTGTAATATTAGGAGGCTGTTATGTAAGTCGGTTATAGCAGTTATATATAGGCTGCTATCTCTTTTAATACATTACGAAATATTTCGATAGATTAGAAGGGAGGCTTAAGGGTTGTACAAGAGAGACTTTCTCATTGATCAAGAATGATCAATGAATTGTAATCTGTCAAGAAGATAGAAATTTCAATAAGATCAAAAATTATCATGGTATCAGAGCGTGTGAACAAGATCTCCTAATCCAGTTTGCAGAATTGAAAATAAAAAAAAGGGGTAATTCTTCTGTGCTTTATTCCCTTCTATTTCTTCTTTTCTTTCTTTTCCTTTTCATTGCTATTCCATGTCAGACTTAACATCTGATAATCCTACGATTGTTGAGAAGAAAGACAAATCATCAATCACCAACACTACTGTTGATGATTATGATTTGCCTGAATCATCTCTCCAACTTTCTTCCAGCCATCCTCTTTATCTTCATCCAAATGACCACCCTGGAATGAATCTTGTGACTGAACCCCTTTCGGATACCAATTACAATCAATGGAAAATCTCCATTTGCATTGCTTTGTCTGCCAAAAACAAGCTTGGTATGATAAATGGCCTTAGCAGAAAACCTGTTCCTCCTTCTAAATATGAGAGTGCTTGGTCAAGATGCAATAGTATGGTTGTATCTTGGCTTCTCAACTCTGTTAATCCTGAGATACGCCAAAGTATTGTCTACATTTCAACTGCTTGTGAGATCTGGGATGATATATCTACAAGATTCTCACAAAGTGATGCCCCTAAGATCTTCCAAATTCAGAAAAATATTATGATGTGTACTCAAGGAAACCTTAGTATCAATGCTTATTTTACAAGATTCAGAAGCTTGTGGGATGAACTCACAAATCTTCACCAAATACCTAAGTGTTTGTGTAACTGTACCTGTGGTGCTAATACTGCCAAAGAAGAATATGATCAAGTTACCAAACTCACTGGTTTTCTTATGGGACTAGCTGATGATTATTCTGATGTCAGAGGTCAAATTCTTAGGATGCATCCTCTCCCATCTGTAACTAAAGCTGTGTCCATGCTTGTTCAAGAAGAGGGGCAAAGACAACACACCAACTCCATCAGATTTGATAATGTGTCTTCTGCTTTAATGGGAAAGGTTAATAATAATTCTTGTAACAAGTTCAATAAAAACAGATCTACAACAGGTTATCAAACTCTTAACATCAAAGCCAAGAATTTTTGTGAGTATTGCCATGGAGAATCCCACAGTAAAGATAAGTGTTTCTTTATTCTTGGATATCCTGAGTGGCACCCTTTGTTTGGGACAAAGCCTGATCCCAACAAGATGCCAAAGAACAAAGGAAAGGTCAAAAACTTCACTGCTGTCAACAACAGTTCTGTCCAACATCACTCCAAAAATTCTGCAACTAAAGAAAAGGCTGATGCAACTGATAGCAACAACAGCCACTTCACTCTTGGACAATTGCAGTAGTTAATGACTATCCTGAACAATGCCAAAAACATGAGTACTACCACTGCCATTCTGGATGTCCCTGAAGAACACCTGTCAGGTATGAAAACTAATATCCTTGAACCTGTTTGTCTTGCTAATCTGAAGTCTGCTTGTCTTGATTGGATTATTGACACAGGAGCTAGTGATCATATCACCATCTCCTTTGATTCTCTAATTAATCATGTTCCCATAAGCACTCTAATTCATCTTCCTAATGGCAAAGCTTCTTTTATAACTCACAAAGGAACTGTCATTTTATCTGATGATATTATGCTTAAAAATGTGTATTTTGCTCCTGATTTTCAGTTTAACCTTATATCAGGAAGCAAATTAATCACTGATACTGGTCTTAACCTAATCTTTACTGCCACTTCTTGCTTTATTCAGGACCAAGCTCAATTGAAAATCAAGAAGATTGGTAGTTACTCTGGTGGCCTTTACAAACTACTTCAATCTGAAGCTAATGAGTTCCAGCAAACCACTACTATCTGTCATAATGCTTTCAAAATTAACACTTGTAAATCCAATAACTACTTTACTATCACTGAATCTATGAACAAATTGAAGGAGATGATTACTTTGAAACATTCTCTCCTGTTGCCAAAATGACTTCAGTAAGAATGTTTCTTGCTATAAGTGCTGCCAGACAGTGGCCTATATCCCAGATGGATGTCTCTAATGCATTCCTGCATGGAGACTTACTTGAAGAAGTATACATGGACTTGCCTCCAGGTTACTGTCATAATATGTCCTCATCTTCTTCTCCTATTGTTTGTAAACTTGCTAAATCCCTTTATGGTTTAAAACAAGCCCCCAGACAGTGGTTTGAAAAATTCTCCTCAACCCTTCTGCAATTTGGATTCAAACAGTCCCAAAATGACCACTCTTTATTCACATATATTGTTGAATCTAAATTTGCTGCAATCCTTGTGTATGTAGATGATTTGCTTATTACAGGAAATGATAAAGACCAGGTTGATCAAATCAAAGCATTCTTAAAGACAAAATTTCCTGTTAAAGATCTTGGATCACTTAGATACTTTCTTGGATTAGAAGTTGCCAGAAACAAGTCAGGCATCTGTCTTCACCAAAGAAAATATGCTTTGGAGATTATTAATGATGTGGGCTTTACAAATGCTAAGCCTGCAGCTATTCCCATTGAAAAGAACCATAGGCTGGAATCCATCTCAAGTCCTGATTTGGCCAATCCTGCATCTTATAGAAGACTTGTTGGAAGGCTGCTTTACCTATCCATTACCAGGCCTGATATTGCATATAGTGTCCAAGTTCTCAGTCAATTTATGGCAAAACCTCTTGAACACCAATGGGAAGCTGCTTTGAAACTGGTCAAATATATAAAGGGAAGTCCTGGTCAAGGTCCGTTCTTCTCCAGCTCCACTTTTCTGCATTTTACAGCCTATTGTGACTGAGACTGGGCTGCTTGTCCTATCACAAGAAGGTCTCTTACTGGTTATTGCATTTTTCTGGGGAATTCCTTAATATCCTGGAAATGCAAGAAGCAATCCACTATTAGCAGATCATCTGCAGAAGCAGAATACAGAAGCATGGCAAATACATGCTGTGAAATCAAGTGGCTTATATCCATGCAAAGGGATTTTCAAATCAACCCTACTCTGCTTGTTTCTCTTTACTGTGACAACAAATCTGCCCTTCATATAGCTGCAAATCCTGTATTTCATGAGAGAACTAAACACATTGATTTGGATTGTCATTTGGTAAGGGAAATGATTCAAAAAGGGCTCATATGTACCAACTACACTGCTTCTATTGAATAGCAAGCTGATCTGTTTACCAAGGCCCTTCCTTCTCCTCAATTCTTCCATTTATTGACCAAGTTGCAAGTTCAAAACTTATTTTGTACTTTCATCTTGAGGGGGGATGTTGATATAAATGATCAAGTTAAATCTCAACAAAGACAAAAAGAGAACAAGAAGAAAGACAAAGGGAGGCAGTTCTGAAAGTTTAAGGGTGTCGGGTGTAATAAAATCATAGTTATATCTGTCAGTTTCTGTTATGTGAAACTTTGTATTTCTCCAGGGGTAGAGTGTGTAATATTAGGAGGCTGTTATGAAAATCGGTTATAGCAGTTATATATAGGCTGCTATCTCTCTTTGTCTGTTACACATAAATATTTCGATAGATTAGAAGGGAGGCTTAAGGGTTGTACAAGAGAGACTTTCTCATTGATCAAGAATGATAAATGAATTGTAATCTGTCAAGAAGACAGAAATTTCAATAAGATCAAAAATTATCAAAAAGACTTGATTTTCTGTTGCAACATGATCAAGTCCCCAATAGGCACCCATTAAACTGGAACTAAAAAAAATTGAATCTTAACTTTCTTTCGGTAAAACATGTATTCTTCTGTTTTTGAGGTTTTGACAATAAAACTCTACTTCACATTGTCATTGTAAGTTCAACGCTTGAATAGCAAGCTTGGCTGCAATCACAGAGACATTTTCCTTGACAAGCTTTAAAGAGTTCTCAAGCCTTTCTAAGGTATCATATGCATTCATGGCTTTCAGCTTTACTTTCAGCAATTGTTTCAACTTTGATTCAGAAGCTTTGCGGTAGTTGAGAGAGAGACAGACAAGGCTCAAAATAGAAACAGGACCCACGACTTGGTCGCTGGGCCACCGATGGAGAATGAGGTTGGTGTCTCCAATGTAGCAGGAGCCGGCCGAGATACTTACGGGATTGGGGACAAACGGAGATCGAAGTTGGAGAAGAGATGGCGGATGGATAGTTGATTTGCTGGGGTTGATGGAGGGAAATGGTGGGAGATGTCAGATCTTGAACGAGGCTTGGCCGACGGGGTTGGAGACGAATGGAGATCGAAGCTAGAGAAAGAATGATAGATGAAAAGTTGATTTGCTGGGTTTAAAGGAGAGAGATGATGGGAGATGTTGTATTTGGAACGAGGCTCGGCCGGCGGGGTTGAAGACGAATATAGATTGAAGCTGAAGAAGGGATGACAGATGGAGAGTTGATTTTCTGGGTTTTATAGAGGGAGATGGTGGGAGATGTCGGATCTGGAACGAGGTCGATTGGCTCTGTTGAGGGAAGGAGGGGGATGGGAGTTCGCTGTGAGAGAAGATGGGGGAAGATTGAGCAATGACTAAAATGACCATCACGTGAAGGGCATGTGCAAACTAACATTCGAGTTGTAAAATGCGTTAGTTGTAAGGGGTTAGTATGTGAGACAAAATGGAACATTGAGTGTGCTTTTGGCACGTTTTTTCAGATTTGGGGGGCTAAGTGAATATTGGTGTATACTTTGGGGAGTAAAACATATTTTGGCTGTATTTTTGTAATTATTACCAACTTAATGCCATTACTCCTTCCGTCGCAAAATATATAATGTTTTTTGTTCCAAAATAGATGACACTTTGTAATTTTCAAAGAATTTTTCCCCCTTTTTTCTACTCATATTTATTGACTCTGTAACTCGTGTATGACTCTTTGGGCAGGAATGTCAAGACATCTCATTAATGTTTGGATAGAGACAGATTAGTCTTTAAAATATGTTTTCTTGCTGTGTAAAAAGCTCCAAAACGTCATGTATTTTGGGATAGAGGGAGTAATATTTTTTTAACTATCAAACTTCAAATGTGGATTCTTGGGAAAATGGTTAATTTTGCCATTGTACTTTGACTAGTCGTTACATTTTGTCGCTATACTAGTTTTTCGAGAAAAATTGTCATTGTACTTGAAAAGGGTGATGCAATTTTGCCATTATCACTAACTGTCATATAAATTTTAACGAAATTAATTTCAGTTGTTTCCCCTAAGGTTTTTTAAAATGTAGGAAGATACTTCATGGATAGTTGAAGTTTAAAATTAAGTAATTTATGATTCTTCAATTATAAGGGGTCCTTTTTTTTTTTTTGGCTTTGAAGTGTTATAAAACGAAACTATTTTATATACAAAAAATGAAAGAATGAATAAAATATAAAAATACAAATAAGAAGAAAATATATATTGTTTGAATAAAAAACAAGAGAAAAATATTTAAATTAATTAAAATATACATTTTGTCTTAATGAATTATACAATAAAAATATAATAATAATAATAAAACATAATAAGTTTAAATGAAATCTAATCAATTAATAAATTTTGAAAAAAATCAATTCATTAAATCTAGTTGTTAACACTCATTCATTAAATGTAATTTAATTCGTAAAGAGAATTGACTAAAATTATATATTATTTTTGTATTCACGTTTTTTTAAATCCGTTCTAATTGGGAATTACTCCCTCCATTCCGGGTAAATAATTCACTATTTCATTTTGAGATGTTTCACTTAAAGAGCTTACTTTCAAAAATTAAGGTATAAACGTGTCATTTTATTACTAATGAACTACTAAAAGTGTCATTTTTTTTTAAAGTTTAACTTTTAAACGGGGGCTCTTTGCCTGAAATGGAGGGAGTATAATAAGATTATCAAAACAAACTTTTAATTCAACCTATTATAGCCACCATGAAAATTGTGATGTGTTAATTTTATTTTATTTTTGAATAATTCAACCTCATATTGTATTTTGTTTTTAGAATAATTTAGAATTATCTTAGTGACATCGAAACTTATGTTCGAATGATTCTCAAGACAAAACTTGCTATTTATAGGTTTTAAAATGCCAAGCTAATTACATTAGTCGACAATAGTAAATCTCAAAAATACAAATAAAAAAATTGATAATTGATTAAGCAATATTTGTTCGAAGTGAGTATTTATTAAAATGATAATTTATAAAGTGTGCGGGGACCTTTCTTAAGAAAGTGTTTTTTTACATACACAAGATTTACATTTTCGCTCGGACCAACCTTCATTGTTAGAAAGACACTAAATTTTCCAAGTGAGGGAGTACAATCTATATATTAATTATTATTAAAATAAAAACCGTCACTGTCATGTGACAATTTTATGTTAAATGGCTTGCACGTGTCAACTTTGTGTAAAATAAGAAAAAATTTTGTATTTTATTTTTCTCAAATATAGCTTAATTTAAAATTATATTTTATCATGTTTAATTTATAAAATTTTAACTTAGTCGAACACTCTTCAATTCTCATCTATTTTCATTTCTTTACTATTTTATTTATACAAGTTATTTACAAAATAATTTTCTATTAATTTTGTATTTTAATAATCTATATTTATTTATCATTATTTTAGTAAATTTTTTATCCACCGACGGTGTAGATACTTTTTTATATAAGCGGCCCTTACATCATGACACATGTCAATTACAATTTTTATCTTGATTTATTTAGATTTTAGTTTCGCATGTGTCGTGTTCTAATAGCCATTTGTGTAAAAAAGATTATCCACTGGCGGTGGATGAAAATTTAATTTGAATTTTTATTAAATTTTACTAACTGAAGCCACGATTGTTACATGACGACTTTATGTTGAAATGACTAATTTTACTAGAAAATTACTAATTAAACTATATTTATTAATTATTAATTACTTCATTTTAAAGATTTTTTTACAGAAAATTAATAAGCAAATCTTTTAATTACCATTCATATGATCAATTTCAATATTTACCTTATTTAAGTCTTGTTCAAAGTATTAAATTTAAAATTTTAATTACATATAACAAGTTTAAATAATATCTTACTAGAAACAACTTTCGCAAATTCTGTTTAAAACTGTGCATCATGCATAGCACGACACCTACTAATCTACTAACTATTACTAAATTAGAAGCCGTCACGTGACGCCGTTACTGCCACGTGACGACTTTCTTTGAAATGCTAATAGATGTAAATAAATTATGTGCTTCCACGTGTTATTTTCTTGTAAAATGTAAAAGTTTTTTACATGGATAAATGCTAAGTTTTACCTGTAAAAGTTTTTTTTTCAACATCGGTTAGTTTAATATATATTTTATCAAATTTGAGTTATACGTGTTTCTTTTAACTGAAACTCTTCGATTCTCATCCTTTTCATTTAATTTCATAGGAAAATAGAATAATTTAATTACTAACGTTTCTTTTTATATTGTATTATCAAAAGAAATTTTATCAAAACAATATCTTTATACTAAAATTATCGAATATAATTATTAGTTTTAGTCTTTGACTAAAAAAACTTATTGAACATAATCCCATAAGACCATTGACGCTATTGATTTGAGGCAAAACTTGAACCTAGACCTATCTTTTGTCTTACGTATGTTTTTTGTAAGACGGATCCTTTTACCTAATTCACCGTATCTTGGTGGATTGTGTTGTGAGAGGGTGAGGTTCCGTCTAACGAATTAAGATCCGTAAAACGGTTTTACAGGAGACCTACTCTTAATTTGAACCTAGATCTTTCTTTTTTGTTTTTTTCCCAGAGGGTCAACCTAGACCTATTTATTATAATTAAACGTATTTTTTTATTTATAATCTCAAATTAAGTAATTCTTGAAATTTTCTCTATTTTCCTATTGATTTTAATCTATGATTATTTTAATATTTAATAATTACGATTACAAGCTTAAATGTGATGTTGTATCTAAAAACATTTTGTTTAGTTTTCCAAAATATTCAGAGGTCCAAAACCCCAAAACTAATCCTAAGTGGAATAAGACCACAAGGACAGTAAAATCTTACTACCAACTTTTAAACCAATTATATTACTAACTTTTTGTCTTAATTTAAAGTTATTTATATAAGCAATACTAAAAATTTACTTTCTAATTTATAAAATGCATACTCGTACTTTTAAATATAAATTTTACTAATTCAAAAATCCGTGCGACGTAATAGTAATAACTTAGTTTTTTAATAAAATTTTACCGACGTTAAGACTTAAGACCCCTTTTTGGATTTTGCCCCCGCACGTGACAATCCCTTCAATTCTTAAACAAAGGGCACGTGCGTAGAGGTCCCGTTAACTATATAACTCCCAACCTGCTCTTTATTTATTTACTCCGGTCCCAATTGGAACAAAACACTACCCCCTCCCAAATCTCTCTCTCTCTCTCTCTGGGTGCCATGGACGTCGTCGTTAAGCAAGAAATCGCCGAGCCGATCGAATTGCGACATGACTTTCGAACTCCGACCGTTAGAACTCTGAATAACGTAACTACGGATTCCGATTCCGATTCCGGTTCCAAATCTGATAGCATGGACGATTTCAATACCGACGGCGGTTCTAGAAAGAAGCAAAAACTCGAAGTATTGCCAGTTGGATTCCTCGATCCTCTCTCGCCGGAAGAACGATTGTTGTTGACAGGACCGGAATCGGCCGTTCAAATAATGACAAGTTATGTTACTCTTCCAGAAGTTACTACTTTAGCGATTCGTGATAATGAAGACAGTGCAATGATCACTGGTCTTGGGCTTCAGAGTTGTAAGCAGTTTTGGAAAGCTGGGGATTTCGACGAGGGCTCCAGCGATGGATTTGATTCTACCGCACATCAAGGTAATTTCTATTGAAATCATAAGCCGAGCGATTCATTGTTTGAATTAACTTTCTACTTAAGTTACATATTAATTATTCCCGTTAATTTTTAGAGCTACGATATTAGGAGCTAGAGCTTGTGATATTACTACAAGCTTGAGTGTTAGTGCTTTTAGATCAAATCTACTAAAAATTTTACACCGTTAGATCAAATATGGTATTTTCTAAATAATGATATAGATATTCCAAATCACCACCAACTTAATCATCCAACGGCTCTAACACTAAAACGCGTATTAATAACACAAGCTCTAGCTCGTAATATCATTAGTCTAATTTTTATATCATTTTTTAAATTGGTTTAAATAAGTGATGATTCAAATTAGTTCTTATAACCTTATTAATTTGTCGGCTATTATAATTAATGACCAAAATTTATGTAATAATGACTTACGGATATATTTTGTAAGATAGATGAACTCCTTATTAATTTGTCGGCTATTATAATTAATGACAAAAATTTATGTAATATTAGCTTATGGATATATTTTATAAGACGTATGTGCTGTGAGGAGTGATGTTTTTTTTGCGAATTAAAATTGGTAAGACCGTTTTTTTAAGATACACGCTCATAATTCATTATCCTAAAAAAATGATGTAGATGAGTTTTTACAGGATTGAGCATATTGAATATAAATAAATATCTATAATAGCAATCATTATGAGTTGGCATAATAAGCCTTGATTTGAATTGTGTTTAGTTGGCACATAATTTATTGTAAATTGTAGTGCTTGTTTGGTGGAGCGTTTTGGTAAAATGCTGGTAAAAATATAACGCGTTTTCTCTTTTAAAGTGTTTTAATGTAACGTTTTAAAACCCAATGTTTTAAAAATGTGCAGCGTTTTAAAACGCTCTAATTTGGAGCATTAAAAATATAATGCGTTTACAACTATTCTGTTTATAAAAATAGCGTTTTAAAATAGTTTTTCAAAATGATTTACAAGAAAAAAACTATGTTATGATATCGCTGCGTTTTAAAAATGATGCGTATTGAAAGAATTGTATTTTCAAAATGCTGCACCAAACGGTAGTTAGTTATGGATCCTGGGAGCCGTGGGGATTATGGGAACCTGAAACCATTACTAATCGTGTATGAAATTCATTGCTGGTCTGAATGTTTTTAGATTTTTTGATATCTTTTTTATTTCTTTAGGATGATCAATAGTGGTGCGCCATGACCCAATGCTTTTAGATTTTCTACAGCTCGTTAGCAAACTAGAACTAGATTTTGATCGGGCAATGACATCTCAATTAACTTATTATATGGTTTCATGTCCAATTTTTTTTTTTTTTTATTTTTATATTTAAATCCATTTTACTATGAAAAATTAAGAGTCCTTGGTTTGAACATCTAAATGTTGCCTTGAACCTTATCTCAAATCATACTCGTAAACACCAACTTCTTTTATGGATTAAGAAATAAGAAATTTCCGTTTTAGTGCAGCCTAGCTAATACTTCCTCATGTTTCTTAATTTTTTGTATGTGCAGCCGTCATGGATCATGTGAGGGTTCATCCTAGGTTCTTGCATTCGAATGCTACCAGCCACAAATGGGCTTTGGGAGGTAAAATCTTGATGCAGATATGAGATTTGAATTTACATAATATTTATTATAAATAAAAAACGATTTTCTTTCGTTATTTTTAACTTTTCTGATTAATGTTTTTTATGTTGCCTTCTAGCTTTTGCTGAGCTTCTAGACAATGCTTTAGATGAGGTACCTGCCTTTTAAACCCTTAATTTACATGTTTATAATGAAACTCTTTCCTGTATTCTTGACTTTTTGTTGACTATTTTACTTTGTTAAGGTGTGCAATGGAGCTACTTGTGTACAAGTAGACGTGCTTGATAATGGAAAAGATGTTAGTAATAAAATGCTACTTGTTCAAGGTATGGACTTTGGCGTGCTATCTTTTTTTATTATTATTTATTATTTATTATGAAGCAAGAAAGGCCAATTATAGTGCAACTCAATTAGTCATCAAAAAGGAAAGAAAATTGCGTGGTCGGCAGGATTCGAACCTGCGCGGGCAAAGCCCACATGATTTCTAGTCATGCCCGATAACCACTCCGGCACGACCACTTCTTGTTGCTTCTAACCTCATGTTATTAATTATATAACTTTCACCCGGCTGAATAATTTCCTAACTTGCTTGATTGTAATTTGTCAGAAATCATAAAATTATCTACTGGTGACAGAAATCTTTTTATCTGATTTTCTGCTTTTATCTGCGAGTCATTCTCAATAGTTTTTTTAACATGCCTATTATTAGCCTAGAAATGCCGAAGTTATTAAACTTTGTTTAAATTTCAACTAATTACAGCTTTAATTTTTGAGTTTTTATGATCATACTCTCTCCGTTCTGGAGTTCCCAACAAAGAGTTCCGTTTGAAAATCAAACTTTTTAAGAAAATTACACATTTAGTAGCCCATTAGTAATAAAATAACAGTTTTATACCTTAATTTTTTAAAAGTGGACTCTTTAAGTGAAATACATCAAAATGAAATAGTGAACTCTTTGCCTGGAACGGAGGGAGTATATTTTGTCTCTTACCTTGAATGTGAAACTTTTATTGTTATAATGTGAAGAATTGAATTTGGAAAATACCTCTGAGTCACACTACATTTGTTTTCACTCTTTTTTTTTTTTTGGGTACCTCTGATTTCTTTCAATTTCTTATGCAGATAATGGTGGTGGAATGGCTCCTAACAAAATGCGCCAATGCATGTCTCTTGGTTATTCAGCGAAAAGCAAATTAGCAAATACTATTGGTCAATGTGAGCAGCTCATTCCTTCACAAGAAAATGTCGTATAATGGATGATCAGTGCTGTAATAGAATTTTCTGATCAATTTAAGTTAATCTTTCTGCTTCTTCCAGATGGAAATGGTTTTAAGACTAGTACCATGAGGCTTGGGGCAGATGTTATTGTATTTTCCCGTTGCCTTGGCAAAGATGGAATAAGGTAAGAGTACTTGATCTCAATGCTCGGTACTGATCTCACGCCATTCTGTTGTGTGTCATTTTTGCTTACTTTTCAACACATTTATGACTAAATTTTCACAAAATACGTAATTGTTCCTGATAGTGATTGCTGGACTTAAATAGATTTAATAGCTATTTCTTCTCTTTTCTTTTTTTTTTCTTTCCTTTTTATTACTTTTGTTTAATCATATTCATGTATAACATTACATATCTGCATTATTGTTCTTACTAATCAACTTTGTTATTGATTTTTCTTAGCCCAACACAAAGTATTGGGATGCTGTCGTACACATTTTTGAGGAAAACAGGAAAGGAAGATATCGTGGTTCCCATGGTATGAAGAACACCCAATTTTGTTATAAAATTTCAGTAAAAATACAAGGGTGAAAGCTCACAGTTTCAAGACTTTGGCAGATATTCTACACCTTCCATTGTATATATATGCCTAAGACTTTGCATGTTCTGTCTTTCTGATAAAAAATACATAAATAAGTTCACCAAATATGATTGTGTTTTTGTGAGACTTCTTTTTTGTTAGAGTTTGCTTTAGATGAGAAGAAAGGTCCCCAAGTAATTAGAGTATGTGCTTAATGAAAATATCTTTCTTTTTGAATTATAAGATTGACTATGACAAAAGAGGAGATGATTGGAGAATGATGGTACGATCTTCGCCGGTTGACTGGAAAAGGAACTTAGCTACTATCGTGCAGTGGTCACCGTACACAAGTGAAGATGATCTTCTACAGCAGGTAATATTTAATTCTTCTGGTTCGTTAATGGTTTCTTTTAGCACAATAGAATCTCATATGCTGGATATTGATAAATCAATTGGTGAAATTAAGGAAAAAAGTGCTGAATAAGTGACTTGCATTCTTATCTTGTTCACTCAATTTGTAGTTTGATTCTTTAAAAGACCAAGGAACCCGTATCATTATATACAACCTTTGGGAGGATGATCAAGGACTCCTTGAGCTTGATTTTGACTCTGATCCTCATGTAAGTCTCAATTACCTTACACTAGTTCTCTCTCTCTCTCTCTCACTTCATTCATCTTAGCTACAGTGTTTTCACAAAACTAAATATTCATTTTTGTTTGGATTGACAGGACATCCAGATGAGGGGCGTCAATCGAGATGAGAGGAATATAGAGATGGCAAGAGAGTATCCCAACTCTCGCCACTTTTTAACTTACCGCCATTCGCTAAGAGTAAATGCTTCTTCCCTTGATCCTTGTCTTCCACCCTCCATGACATTCCTTTTCTTATTCTTTTATCATCTGAGTTCATTTTGCTCCACCCCTTGATTTTCACTCGTATATTTATATTCATTTGGGCTACATATCAAGCTTATCTTGTGTTATCATTTGGGTTATACACACATCACATTTCATCTGATCTGAGCTTTTGTTTCATCTCACATAACATTTAACTTTTGCTCGCGATTTAAAGTTAGTTTTACTCACTAGTAATTCTGTATCTTTCAGAGTTATGCAGCAATTTTGTATCTCAGAATTCCAACTGGCTTCAGAATAATTCTACGTGGGAAAGATGTTGAACATCATAATATAATTAATGATATGATGAACACTCAGGATATCATCTACAAGCCTGCACCAATTGTCGACATGATAAGGAAGGATCAACATGTAATGAGTTTAGCTTTTATTTAGCCCATCTGATTGCCTCTTAATAAAAAGTAAAATCACCTTATTCTGCTCATGCAATTGCCACAGGTGTCTGCCACAGTGACTATTGGGTTTGTCAAAGATGCGAAAAATCATATTGATGTCCAAGGGTTCAATGTTTATCATAAGAATCGACTGATTAAGGTTGGAGTATTTTTCATGCTTTCTCTATTTTCTGGTTCAACTACGTGGGGACTCTCGGTGGTTTTAGTGCTTCACCCATTTAATATATATCTCTCTCTCCCACAAATTCGCTAACCTGGACTCTTGCTTTTCACAGCCATTTTGGAGGGTTTGGAATGCTGCCGGAAGTGATGGCCGTGGGGTTATAGGTATTGCTTAATGCTTTATTTGGTCTACGACTCGGTACTTTAATAGTGCTCAAAACAAACTCATAACCAAAATCACTACTTTTATGCACCTATGGAATAGGTGTCCTGGAAGCTAATTTTGTTGAACCAGCCCATGATAAACAAGGGTTTGAGCGCACAACCGTGCTTGCAAGACTTGAGCAACGATTAATTGTGATGCAGAAGAAATACTGGTTTGTTCTCTTGATTTTTTGGGTCATGGAGTTATTGTGTTAAATCTGAATATTAATTGTGTAATTTTTAATTATCAGGTCGACAAACTGCCATGAAATTGGTTATGCCAAACGACGGAATTTAAAGAACTCTGTTTCTACTGAGGCTGAGAGAGTATGCTCTGCTACCAAAAATATCTCCCATGCACGTCTATTTTCAAAGGGGATTAACATCGGAGATGGTAGAGCGAAAGTTAAATCCACTAAGGTAAGATCTCTGGCTGAAGATGCAAGTGATGATGAGATGGGTACTATTTATCTCAAGACACCAGCAAAAAGTCAGCATGAGACATATCCTACATCAATAAGTTCAAATCAAATCACCATAGGCTCATGTGTACAGGTACTTCTTCGGTAACCATCTCTCTTTCTCTACGTCTTACTATCGAGGTGCATTTACTTGAGTTCGAAAACCTTACCTGGTGATCTGAATATTAGTTTATGTTCCCTTTTAACATGATAAACAGGAAGAAGGCACGAGCGGAGGAGGAAATGTAGATCCAGCGATAATAACTAAGTTGATAGGAAGAGAATCGGGAACTTAAACAGAGGTGCATTAAACTGTTCTTCTGGATCAAGAGACATTAATATCTTGTTATCTGGATACAACGTTTACCATTTCATCCTTTTTAATTTTGTACTCCATCTTTTTGCAGATTGGAGAAAACCGATGGTATGATGGTCAATGACTTGTTGAATGATTTGCGAAATGAAAAAGATAGGGCTAACTTACTTGAAAAAGAAGTAAGCTCATAATTTGTTGTTCCTCCATTTCATTTGTACTTTAAATACAGTATATGTTAACTATCGAGTCTTGGGATCAATTTTTCAGAAATTTACAAAAAAATTGACTCAAGTTTTTAGACCAAAATGAAAGTATAGAACTATGAAAGAGCTTCTATGAATTATGTGATCCAATTAACACGTGCGAGTTTGTGTAGTAAATGTCATCAATTCGTTTTTTTTTTTCCGGAGAAATAAATTGGGTCCTTAGCCTTTTGTCGTTGTTGTCATAAGGGGGCGTGGGAAGGAAACGAAGGTGTCTTGCTACTTTTTCTTGTTGATAATTTGATACTTGATGCAAGTAAATAATGTCGTGAAATCTTTTACCAGGTTCGAAGTTCTCAGGAGAAGATTCAAGAGCTGGACAATGAACTAGTAGCTCTCATTCAAGTAGTATCAGAAGAAAGGGAGGAGGAAGCAAATTTGAGAAAGAAATTGAAGGTTAGAAAATAGTCACAGTTCTCCTTGTCGTCACGCTATTCTTCCTCTCTCCCCTCACTCCCCTGGCGTTCTTTGTTACTTTGACCATTTTTCTTTGGCTGAAAAAGACCTCGTGTTTTCTGTAGGATGCTTGTGATACAATTGAAGAGTTGCGTATGAAGGTCAAATTGCTAGGGAGTAGCTGCAAAACTGAGCGTTGAAGGGATATTAGAAGTTTTATAGTTTAGAAATTTGTCGCCTACGTACATATTTTTCTATAGTAGGCAACAAATAAAGGCCATTAAAGGGGGTGGGGGGAAAGAAAAGCTCACCCTAAGGTAAAGGAAATACAGCGGAAATGATGTAAAAGTAAAAGTTTTGTTTCTCTTTGTTTCTTTCTAGAGAGATATTCATTCAATAGAAAAACGCTAGGATTGTTTGAAAAAAATGTTCGTTTATTCATTCATAGAATCGTATTTCTCATGATTAATTCTCTATTTTCCTCTGGTGGAAAGAAAAAATGATGGCAAACACAGTCGTTTGTTTGTGCCAAACTGCCGATCCCATCCGAAAGTTGTTTGTTATTCATTCATACAAAATAGATTGTCAGGAACACAGCATCAGAAATAAGTTCAACAATCATCTGGAGGGAATCCAACTCTGTTTGGTAGTTTGGTTTTTAATTTTTTATTACTAACTATTATATGCCATTTTACATGATATTCAATAATTTGAAAAGTGGTAATTTCTGGACAATTGATTAAACTGAAATATATATTTAGATACAGAAGAAGAAAAAAGAGAGGATATTATTATGGAGTCTGGCTCTGAGGGCTATGAGGAGGAGACGGGGGAATATAGGGTATCCATGTTCTTTGGTCTCTTAGACCAAAAGCTGGAGGTGGTGGAGGCGCAAAAAAAGGGTTATTTGGTACCCAAGTTCTTGGGTCTCCGAGATTAAATGTAGGCGGAGGAGTGGGTGGAGGAAGCATGAAAGGGCTTTGAGTTAAAGGAGGGAGAGGTGGAAACGGATAGGGTAAAGGTGGTGGTTGTGGAATTGGTAAAGAAGGGGGGTATGAGGGCAGAGGCGGTAGTGGAGGGAATGGTGGAAATGGCGGCAGTTGAGGTAAAGGCGGAAGCGGAGGAAGTGAAGGGAAGGGTGGAAAGGGAGGTAGCTGAGGCCACGGGAAAAAATATGGTGGGAAGAACGGGAGGAAAAAAATGAGGAGTTGAAGGAATCAGCTGATAGCTTCAGCTCTTTGTTATTACCACAGAGGGTAAAGTCTCTCTTCGATGGTCTATAATTTAATGCGCTTACAGAGTAGATACAGAGATTATTCTGTTTCGACTTGACTGTAAGTTCACTCGATGTTGTTGATAAGCCAGGTACGTTACAGGATGATGATGAGCTTCGTATCACAGTTGCTTGGCAGAAAGACTGAATGGTCGGGCTGTCTTCACAATCAACCCCGTCAACGGATGCTATGTCCAACTTGTACACTCCATATTTGTCTGTTGTTCTATTGACCGAGAAAGATATCTTCTCTGTTGTTGTTGGTGAGTTTGCTTGGAATTCGCATTGTATATGAACATCCACACCTAACATAGTATGAAGGCTAATGTCAGAAATTCATGGAAATTGTAAGTTTAATTTTGAAAGTGCTAAAATTGCAAGAAGAGAGTAGCGAATCACCTGGCAAGAAGTAGCTATGTGTTGTGAAAGAGTTGTCGTAGCAAACATCACAATATACAGAGCCGACGACGGAGATGCTAGAGGAGGCAGCCGTCGCATGAGAAAACAGAGAAGCTAGGATGATAGCAACAGAGAGAAACCAGTTTGGATCCATTAGCGAACAAAGGACAAGCGTGTGGAAGTGGAACAGAAGCTTCTAAATATACATTTGACACATTGGCTTTACTCTAAGAAAGAACTTGTGATGGAATTTATTGATAAAGCAATAGAATGGGGGTGGGCAATGGCCTATGTAGTATGTGTGTTATAAATTTATAAGTGAGCCCGTGACCGTGAGTAGTTGGTGTTGGGAGTTAGGACCAACTGTAATCGAGGGTATTTTGAATATAACTTTTTATGTATTATCAATTTATCACTTATCAGTAGCAGAAAGAAACAAATGCATGTGAAGAGCTTCTTTGGCAGATTGTGGATACATGATAGATAGGCTGGGGAGTGGGGACATTTGATTGAAATTACAAGGCCAAGGCCAAGGCCAGGGTATTACATTTCGATTTCGCCTTGGTAGGGCCAAAATATGTTTGGCAAAGTTCACCGGAATGCACTTTGTTTCCTTTCTCCTTATCAATGCTTTTCATTTTCTTGTTTAGATTGACTAACTATGTGATTTACCCTAAATAAAATATTTTCATAGCTCATGTTTAAATGGTGAAGGGTATATTGTTATTTTTTTCAAAGCACTCATGAAGGCTGGTGCCTTGAAATTAGGCAACCTATTCTATTTGCCTATTTCTTAACTTTTCTGTGCCAAACAAAAAATAAAAACATTGTTTGGGGTGTATTAGAATTGGAACAAATGATTGGGAACAACTTTAAGACTCACTCACCTAATTGTGTGAGATGAGTAGTATATTTATAATCATCAAGTACAAGTGATAGGGATTACAAAGATATGAATTGATAGGATAAAGATAAATTTCAACGATAACTAACTAAGTGATAGGTAGTAATCTACTGGATGTGTATACGGCTCAATACCCCCCTCAAGACGAGGATGGTCTGGTGAACACCCGAAACTTGCTGCAAAGAAATCGAAAACGAGGTGTCGACAGTGGTTTTGTAAAAATATCAGGAACTTGGTCCTTGGTGGAGATAAACTGAACAGATAGATCCCGACGAGCGACCTTTTCACGAACAAAATGAAAGTTGATCTCAACATTCTTAGTCCGAGCGTGAAACACAGGATTAGAAGATAAATAAGTGGCGCCAATGTTGTCACACCAAAGGACGGGAGGGGAGTGGGTAGGATAATGTAATTCACCCAAAGAGATTGCAACCAAGATAACTCAACCGTAGCATCGACCAAAGCCTTGTACTCATATTTGGTAGAGGAGCGAGCAATAGTGCTTGTTTTCGAGATGACCAAAAGACCATATTTGAACCAAGAAAAACAACGAAGCCACCGTAGACTTTCGATCATCAATGCAGCCGGCCCAATCGACATCAGAAAAGGTTTGCAGTTGAGAGGAAGGATTCTTTGATATGAAAAGACCACAATCAAGAGTGTGGCGAAGATACCGCAAGATTCGTTTTACAACCGCCCAGTGTAGATCGGTGGGAGTATGCATAAACTGGCAGACCTTATTAATTGGATATGCTAAGTCAGGATGAGTGAGGGTTAAATATTGCAGCACACCAACTATTTGGCTAAACAAAGTAGGGTCAAAAAATGCAGTGCCACCAATCTTGGAAAGCTTGTCCGTAGTAGAGAGCGGGGTAGAGCAAGGTTTTGTATTAGACATCTCGGTACGGGCTAAGAGATCCAACATACACTGTTTTTGCGAGAGAAATAAGCCATGTTGATGAGACTCAGCCTGAATACCCAAGAAGAAGTGGAGAGAGCCCAAGTTACGAAGAGAGAAATATGAGCCGAGGGACTGAATGGTGGACGCGAGCCGAGCAGGAGAATTGCTTGTGATAATTATATCGTTCACATAAACCAACACATATATGATGATGGAATCACGAGCATAGACAAATAATGAGCTATCGATTTTAGAAGGAGTAAAACCATGATGAACAAGTGATTGGAGAGGCACTGAAACCAGGCACGAGGAGCTTGCTTGAGACGTATAGGGACTTGTGAAGCTTGCAGAAAAAATCAGGACAAGCTGGGTCCGTAAAACCTGATGGTTGAGACATATAAACCGTTTCATTCAGGAACCCATTAAGAAACACATTATTAACGTCTAGCTGACGAATAGGCCACCAATGAGAAGTGGCAATAGAGAGCACTATTCGAATCGTTGATGGTTTAACGACCGGGCTGAAAGTCTCGGTGTAGTCGATACCGGGTTGTTGCCATTAGCAACAAGACGAGCTTTGTAATGATCGATACTGCTGAAAGAACGCAATAGCACGGATTCTCAAAAGAACTCAAAGTGATTTCCAATGTAGCTGTGATTGTAGCTACAATGGGAATCACAATGAACAGCAAAGAATAATAGCAGCAGAAGAATAATTTAAAACAGAAAAACTGAACTCAAGGTTTACCAAAAACAATCTACAAGTTAATACTTGTAGATCTAGCTTCAAAGCCACAAAGATTTCACTAAAAGAATAATCGTTTTACACACAATATTTGTGAAATCACTAACAAAATATTCTCACAAGACAATGAATCTTGGAGAACAAAAACCCACATAAACAAGTTAAACAAAACGTGGGAAGAAACAAAATCAGCTTCCTTAAGACTGAACAGAAAGACAAAACAGTTTTCCAGAATTCCAATGTTACTGCCAATGTAGCTACATTCAAAAACTGTTGCACTTCTAGACTGAATAACAGCTTCTGGAACTGATTTTTCTGAACACAACTTTATGGCTTTTTGTTCTCTTTCTAAAGCTCTGCCCAAAAACCCGTATCCTTGCTCCTGTATATATAACATCGAAGACCTACACACACACAAAAGTAATCCATCTACTACAAGGAAAATGATTAGAAAGAAGGAAAATCTAACAACTTACCTTATATACATATTTTCTTACCATAAATCAAAGATCTCAAGAATCACGGTTTGACTAGGATTTTTACTAAGATTTAGTTACCAAAAAGAGATATACCAAAATCTAATAAAAGATTGTGATACTAAATATAACATAACTAAATCTCATTAAAGATTTAGTTACCAAAAATGACTCCTAGACTTTAGGATCAAGAAAATCAAAAATCTTTAGGAATATTATGTTTCCAAAAATGCAACTAAAGATTTTGTTACCAAATATCCATCAAATCTTTATGACCAAGAAAGGTGAAAACAAGACTAAAATAGGTCATGCTTATTTTACCCTTACAATCTCCCCCTTTGTTGAGCCTTTCTGGTCAAATCAAAAGACAAGTGTTTATTCAACACCAATCAAAATCATCTAACCTGCATTGGTTAGAAAATCTCATCTCCCCCTGAATTTGTGCAAGGTATAAAATCAGAAATCATTACTACGCACAAATCAGAATATACCAATGATGCAATCACATGCATATAAAACAAACATGATGCAATCACCAGAAACACTTGATCACTCTCCCCCTATTTGACCGGAAAAGGAAGAGGGATAAACAATCTTATATGAATTCTCAAAAAAATCCAAGATTTTGAAAAACACAATTATGTGTTCACCATGATTTGATCACACCACTTAGCAATAACTGAGCACATCATATCCAGATTCAAAACCTCTTAGTTCCACACAAAAATTAGACAACCACTAAATATTTTTCAACATTGAGATTTTTGGAAATTGATTTGCACAATTTATATTAGGACAAAATTTCATCAAGCTGATATCCTTACCAACAATGCATGTCCTAAAATTTTATGCCTAAAAACATGATTACTAAAAGCTAGGCAAAAAAATAAAAAATGCAATCACACACAAGTGATAAAGACTAGATCAAAGCGATGTAGTTCCTAATGTAGCTGCATTGAGATGTGCATTCGTCAAAATTGTGATTTTATGATCAATATTGCATTTTTTTTTTGTTTTCTCAACCAGATTTCTCTCCCAAGATCATAAATTTTTCATAACAAAAATCCATAGGTACTTTATTTCCCTAGGAATATAGCTCTACTTTATTTCAAGCTATAAAAATATGCCACTTGGAACCTTTCACACTATTTACCAAGGGAAGCCACTTAACTTTTTGATCAACCCATGAAATCCAAGGATTCATAGTCTCAAAAGAAAGGTGCCACAACCTTATTCATATGTAGCTCTTTTCCGTTAGGTAGCTTTCACACTTTTTCAATTAAAGGAAGTCAATTTTCTCAAGATCAACCCATGAGAGCCTAAGCTCCATAGTACTTTGACCAATTGTTGCATCCCAAAAATTTCAAAAAGTAGCTCTTTCCTTTGTGGACTTCAAACATACTCAAGAACTGGGAGAGAGAGAGAATCATAACAATGAAATCACAACAGATTTTGAATGAAATTCCTAAGCAACCACAAAAGACACATACATGTGAGTCAATTGATCTAGAGTGCCCTCTAAAGACAAAATGCAAGCATGCCTAATTTTTTTTTTAATAATTAACAAGTGTAAAATCATATGGCACACAAAATACAAGAGATTTCCAAAGATTGAAAAATCTCTCAAAAACAAGACACTTGGCAAATATATCAGCAAGATGGTTTTCAGTCCCAACATGTTCAATGCAAATAATCTCTTGTTCAACCATGTCTCTAATAAAGTTGTGTCTTATATCAATGTGTTTTGTTCTAGAGTGTTGAACTGGATTTTTTTCTATACTAATTGCATAGGTGTTATCACAATACATGGTTAACACATCAATGTGAAGCCCATAATCTTTGATCATTTGGTTCATAAAAGTAGTCTCAACACAGTTATATTTTTTACTAAACCAAGAACCCAAATTATTTTTCGAAAATTGATCAAGTTCTACAAAACATGAGACATGGATATATTCACACTCAAGAGTGGACAAGCAAGCAAGTTTCCTATAGTCTACCTTACCTTTCCTCCTTATGGATATCCCATCATGTATATTACCTATGACTTGTAAAGTGGGATGCACTTTTTGGATTTTGCTTGGAATGTCATGTCCATGATCAGTCAAACTAGGCGATTTTTACGCTGTTACGAATGTTCCGGCATGCGCCAATATTACGTCAATGTGACTTCGATGCGGCTAGATTCGGAATCACATTGGGTGTCACATTCGAATCACATCGGTTTGAACTTCTGGACTTGCGTTCATGCGTTACAGTGCGAGGAACAGCCTGCGAATATCCAACAAAGAATCGAAACTTGTGCATTTGTCTCAAGATCACCAAAAACTAGCAAATCTTTTTTACACAAAGTATTAACACATTGATTAGCAAAATGACCAAACCCTTGACAAGCCGTACATCGAATATAATCAATATTTTTATCACTTGATGTAGACTGTTTAGCAAAAGGGTTGGTAAAAGATTTTTCAGAGGTTTGGAAGGAGTCTTCATTAGGAACAAACTTAAAATACTCATGTTTGAAAGCAGTTTTGGAGTTTGAAGATGAAAATCTATTTTTTTCTTTGGCTTTCAAAATATTTTTAAATTTGGCTGATAAAAGAGCTATTGACTCTTCATCAAAATCAAATTCCTCAACATTCCAATTTGAATAATTCGTATTCGTTAATGTAAGAGGACGAACAAAATTCTCAAATTTGGAATTCATCATGGCTACAACCAGAATCTTCTCTTAGTGATGTCAAGAGGAGGCTCTGATACCAATTGAAAGAACGCAATAACACGGATTCTCAAAAGAACTCAAAGTGATTTCCAATGTAGTTGTGATTGTAGCTACAATGGGAATCACAATGAACAACAAAGAATAATAGCAGCGGAAGAATAATTTAAAACAGAAAAACTGAACTCAAGGTTTACCAAAAACAATCTACAAGTTAATACTTGTAGATCTAGCTTCAAAGCCACAAAGATTTCACTAAAAGAATAATCGTTTTACACACAATATTTGTGAAATCACTAACAAAATATTCTCACAAGACAATGAATCTTGGAGAACAAAAACCCACATAAACAAGTTAAACAAAACGTGGGAAGAAACAAAATCAGCTTCCTTAAGACTGAACAGAAAGACAAAACAGTTTTCCAGAATTCCAATGTTACTGCCAATGTAACTACATTAAAAAACTGTTGCACTTCTGGACTGAATAACAGCTTCTGGAACTGATTTTTCTGAACACAACTTTATGGCTTTTTGTTCTCTTTCTGAAGCTCTGCCCAAAAACCCGTATCCTTGCTCCTGTATATATAACATCGAAGACCTACACACACACACAAAAGTAATCCATCTACTACAAGGAAAAGGATTAGAAAGAAGGAAAATATAACAACTTACCTTATGTACAGATTTTCTTACCATAAATCAAAGATCTCAAGAATCACGGTTTGACTAGGATTTTTACTAAGATTTAGTTACCAAAAAGAGATATACCAAAATCTAATAAAAGATTGTGATACCAAATATAACATAACTAAATCTAATTAAAGATTTAGTTACCAAAAATGACTCCTAGACTTTAGGATCAAGAAAATCAAAACTATTTAGGAATATTATGTTTCCAAAAATGCAACTAAAGATTTTGTTACCAAATATTCATCAAATCTTTATGACCAAGAAAGGTGAAAACAAGACTAAAATAGGTCATGATGCAAATACACGCCACATACCAAATAATGCAAATTTTGGATCCCGATAATCCCTAACCCTAAATCCATTAGTTGAAGTGCTATAAAATTAGAAAAATATGGGTTGTTAATAACATCATAGAAACCAGGAGGTCATATGAAAATTGCAAACAATTACAATCCAATATTGGAAGAAGAATATGTCACCAACAAGCAAACTAACCCCTCTTTAAAGGTTAAAAAGAGATGCATAATTAGTGATAGCTTTTGTCCCACATTGAAAAGATGAGAAACACTTTAAAGGTTTAAAAGAGATGTAAACCAAAATAATTCAAAATTGGTTGGTGGAAGATAGACACTTTGAGCATCTTGGAGATTTGATTTACAATTAACAATTAATGTTAAGTCTGAAATCAACTTATTTATTTTTTGACCTTATTCAATGGTGAGTGGTTTATTACATTTAAGGTTATTTTGGTAATTATTTATGGAATTGATCAGCAAATAATAAATTATTTATTTGAACTTATTCAATGAGGAGTGATTTATTAAACATTATTTTTGTACAAATATTATTTTTTATCATGATAAATTTACTTGTTTGTCCTTAAATAAATGATGGATGGTTTATTAGATGAAATGTTAATTTTGTCCAAACATTAATTTCTAAGAGACAATTCACATTTTTATAGTAAAGAAGATAAATTTACTTGTTTGTCCTTAAATAAATGATGGATGATTTATTAGATGAAAGGTTAAGTTTGTCCATACATTAATTTCTAAGAAACAACTAACACTTTTATAATAAAGAAGATAGATAGAGAGAGATAGAATTTACTTATTTGACCTTATTCAATGGTGAGTGATTTATTAAATTTAGGGTTCTTTTTATAATTATTCATGTAATTGATTAGCTCATAACAAATTTACTTATTTGACCTTGTTCAATGGTGAGTGATTTATTAAATTTATGGTTATTTTTTTTACAAACATTATCATTTATTATGATAAATTTACTTTTTTGTCCTTAAATAAATGGTGAATGATTTATTAGATGAAATGTTAATTAATTTTGTCCATACATTAATTTTTAAGAGACAACTCACAATTTTATAGTAGAAATATATAGATAGATAAAGATAGAATTTACTAATTTGACATTATCATTTATTATGATAAATTTTTTGTTATTATTCATGAAATTGATTAGCAAATAATAAATTATTTATTTGACATTATTAAATGGGGAGTGATTTATTAAACATTATTTTTGTACAAATTTTTTTATCATGATAAATTTACTTGTTTCTCCTTAAATAAATGGTGGATGGTTTATTAGATGAAAGGTTAATTTTGTCCATAAATTAATTTCTAAGAGACAACTCACATTTTTATAGTAAAGAAGATAAATTTACTTATTTGTCGTTAAATAAATAGTGGATGATTTATTAGATGAAAGGTTAATTTTGTCCATACATTAATTTCTAAACGACAACTCACACTTTTATAATAAAGAAGATAAATAGATAGAGATAGCATTTACCTATTTGACCTTATTCAATGGTGAGTTATTTATTAAATTCAGGGTTCTTTTTGTAATTATTCATGTAATTGATTAGCTCACAACAAATTTACTTATTTGACCTTATTCAATGGTGAGTGATTTATTAAATTTATGGTTATTTTTTTACAAACATTATCATTTATTATGATAAATTTACTTTTTGTCCTTAAATAAATGGTGGATGATTTATTAGATGAAAGGTTGATTTTGTCCATACATTAATTTCTAAGAGACAACTCACAATTTTATAGTAGAAATAGATAGATAGATAGAGATGGAATTTACTAATTTGACACTATCATTTATTATGATAATTTTTTGTTATTATTCATGGAATTGATTAGCAAATAATAAATTATTTATTTGACCTTATTAAATGGGGAGTGATTTATTAAACATTATTTTTGTACAAATATTATTTTTTATCACGATAAATTTATTTGTATCTCCTTAAATAAATGGTGGATGATTTATTAGATGAAAGGTTAATTTTGTCCATACATTAATTTCTAAGTGACAACTCACATTTTTATAGTAAAGAAGATAAATTTACTTGTTTGTCATTAAATAAATAGTGGATGATTTATTAGATGAAAGGTTAATTTTGTCCATACATTAATTTCTAAGAGAATACTCACACTTTTATAATAAAGAAGATAGATATATAGAGATATCATTTACCTATTTGACCTTATTCAATGGTGAGTGATTTATTAAATTTAAGGTTCTTTTGGTAATTATTCATGTAATTGATTAGCTCATAACAAATTAAATTATTTGACCTTATTCAATGGTGAGTCATTTATAAAATTTAGGGTTATTTTTTTACAAATATTATCATTTATTATGATAAATTTACTTTTTGTCCTTAAATAAATGGTGGATGATTTATTAGATGAATGGTTAATTTTTTCCATGCATTAAATTCTAAGAGACAACTCATAATTTTTTAATAGAAATAGATAGATAGAGATAGAATTTAATAATTTGGCATTATCATTTATTATGATAATTTTTTTTGTTATTATTCATGGAATTGTTTACCAAATAATAAATTATTTATTTGTCCTTATTCAATGGGGAGTGATTTATTAAAAATTATTTTTGTACAAATATTATTTTTTATTATGATAAATTTACTTGTTTCTCCTTAAATAAATAGTGGATGGTTTATTAGATAAAATGTTAATTTTGTCCATACATTAATTTCTGAGAGACAACTCACGTTTTTATAGTAAAAAAGATAAGTTTACTTATTTGTCCTTAAATAAATAGTGGATGATTTTTAGATGAAAGGTTAATTTTTTCCATACATTAATTTCTAAGAGACAACTCACACTTTTATAGTAAAGAAGATAGATAGATAGAGATAACATTTACCTATTTGAAATTATTCATTGGTGAGTGATTTATTAAATTTAAGGTTCTTGTTGTAATTATTCATGTAATTGATTAGCTCATAACAAATTTACTTATTTGACCTTATTCAATCGTGAATGATTTATTAAATTTAAGGTTATTTTTTTACAAACATTATCATTTATTATGATAAATTTACTTTTTGTCCTTAAATAAATGGTGGGTGATTTATTAGATAAAAGTGTCCATACATTAATTTCTAAGAGACAACTCACAATTTTATAGTAGAAATAGATAGATACATAGATACATAGATACATAGAGATAGAATTTACTAATTTGATATTATCATTTATTATGATAATTTTCTTTATTATTAATGGAATTGATTAGCAAATTATAAATTGTTTATTTGACCTTATTCAACGAGGAGTGATTTATTAACTATCTTTTTTTTTACAAATATTATTTTGTATCATGATAAATTTACTTGTTTCTCCTTAAATAAATGGTGGATGGTTTATTAGATGAAATGCTAATTTTGTCCATACATTAATTTCTAAGAGACGACTCACATTTTTATAGTAAAGAAGATAAATTTATTCGTTTCTTCTTAAATAAATGGTGAATGATTTATTAGATGAAAAGTTAATTTTATCCATATATTAATTTCTAAGAAACAACTCACATTTTTTTAGTAAATAAGATTATGTACAAGTGATAAGAATTATAAAGTTATGAATTGATAGGATAAAGACAACTTTCAACAATAACTAACGAAGTGATAGATAGTAAATTACTAGATGTGTATACGGCTCAATAATTAGTAATCGTTCTACATTTTTTTGGATTCACTTTCCAAGATTTCCAACATCTTTCGTCCTTATTTTTTTTTTAACTCTCTAAAGATTACTTTCGTTAATTTTTTTCTAAAATGCCCATGCATACCCCACTGCACCAAGGCATTGTCCTCTCTCCCTCTCTTTCCCTTGTTTGAATTGAAAACATGCTTATTCCACTGGGCTAATTGCGCATAAAGCACAATGTACATGATATGCAAATCCTCATTTTCATTCCCTTTGCCCCTGCTGGGAAGTACATGAATGCCTTGAGTTGGTTTATTTTGTCGACATAGAAGGTGGGTTCATTACCGTCGAAGTGGCTCCAAAGGATGGGGAATAGACTTTATAGATTTTGTCGGAATATGCGTATAGTTGATTGCTAGGAAATAAAAACCCTCGTTATAAGACTGCTCTCACTCTCAGCAATGCAATTATCTGCATTGATTCAAACTTCTGCCGTTGGGTCAAATATTGGGGAACCATTAGCTTACACAGATCAGTGAGTAAATGAAGATAAGGAAGCCCCTTATTTTCTGAAAGCCAGTTAGGAGGAATTCATACCAATTTGGAATCATGATGCATCGATTTTTGAACCCCGTTGCATCCGCATGTTATACAATTATTTGCAATGCATTTTTTTGAATTTGCCATGTACCAAGTGGAACCCTAATGCAGAAACTTTCGATGCATAATTTTGGATTTGCGATGTACAATATGGAATCAGAATGCAAAAGGAAACGATGATGCAAAATTTTGTATTTGCATTGCACTAAGTGGACCCCCTATGCAGAAAATTCTGATGTACAATTTTTGATTTCCGATGCAATGCGTGCCTGATCGAATTTTCGATGTAGAAACTGGATTACCAATGCTCAAACTGGATTTCCAAGTAAAAATTACAATTGCGATGTAGCACGTGTCTGATTCAATCTTATTAAAGATATAATCGCCATTTCTCTAAAAATGTCCTTTAGCGGTTAAATTAAAAGATATAGGACTTTTGATGTTAAATATTGTGTAAATTGGACCGGCATGAATTTCTCTCATTTTAGTTTGGACAGGGTGATGATCTTATAGTAAACCAAACAAATTGACTTAGATAGTAGGGTAAAATTCTAGTCGGTTCCTTTTTCAAAATCTGTAATCGTAAAAGTTCACAATTCTTTTTTCAATCTCAAAAGTCTATTTTTCGAAATATTGTTTCGAAAATGTCATAGTTTTTTTCAATAGCTCCGGTAAAAACATTAAATTTGAAAATCACTATTGCTACGGAATAAAAAACATTGGCCCGCAATTTTTCCTAGATAGTAATCGTACAATTAGCCCCAAACAATGAAACCTTTGCTTTATAGTTAGTGCAATGCAAATACAAAAAATTATAGCAGGGGGAACTCACTCTCGCTCACTGCGTAAAAATAACGCACAGAGTTTCTTCGGGCTTCAAGCCTTTGCGAATTGTGTCCCAAAAGTGAGGCCGATCACCTGTATTTTTAGTTGGATTTGTGCTTCATCGGCTTGTACCGTGCACTGAAAGAATTGTGCATTAGGCGAAAGACACAAGAAGAAGCTGCTGGCGGCCTACCAACTAGGCGCCAGCTGCCCATTTTCTTCCATTTTCTTCCAATTTTTGACATTTCACCCCCTGCAATTCACTATTCATGCATCCTACTTTTCCTTTTGCATTTTCAACCATGTAACTTGACATTTGTTAAGTTTAAACAGTTCTTGATATCACATGCCAGAGTTACAAACCAGGGGTACGAAATTGGGGTGTCTACAGTAAGTCTCTCATACCAAGCTCTAGAAGCTTGTTTGAAACCATACAAAGCCTTTTTCAATTTGTAAACATGATTTGGCTTATGGGGGTACTCAAATCCTTTTGGTTGTTCCACAAAACTTCCACTTCTAAAATGTCATTTAAGAAAGCATTTTTCACATCCATTTGTTGAAGAGTAATATCTAGAAAGAAAGCAATTGCAAGCAAAAAACGCATGAACTCAAGGCGGGCCACAGGTGCAAAAGTTTCATCAAAATCCACCCCTCAACCTATGTGTACCCTTGAGCCACAAGTCTTGCCTTGTTTCTAATTATCTCTCCCACCTCCTTCGATTTGTTTTGAAAAATCCATTTTGTTCCAATAACTTTCACGGAGGTGTGTCTATGCACAAAAACTCATACATCATTTTTTGAAAATTGATCAAGTTTTTCTTGTATAGCATTGATCCAAGACTCATCTTTCAAAGCCTCACTCACATTTTTGGTTCAATTTCTAACAACAAGAGGCATGAAATTCTTCTCATTCAAGAGAGGATAGACATGTTAATTTGACATAATCAACCTTACTTTTTTTTTCCTTGTGGACATGCTACCATGACCATTACCTATCGCTTTAGAGGTTGGATGGTTTGTCTGTATACGGCTGGGAACATCCTGACTTCGATCAGTCACAGTGGGATTAGGGATTAGTTTCAGTATGTTAAATTTCAATATCAGCTTCTCCAGAAGTTTTGACCAATGCATCTCCCAATGTAGTTGCATCAGAAGTTACATCCATATTTTTAGAGTTTCCAGAACTTTTAGCTTCTATATTTTGTGGGTCTAGAACAGTGTTTGATTGTCCATCTTCTGCAGATGCTGAATCTTTTGAAGGTTATCCAAGATCATCAAAATCAAGCAAACCTGAAATGTCATCCTCAACAGTTTTGTGGCCAAGCTAGATCAGTTAGGTCATCAAAAATAACATTCATGAACTCCTAATGTATGCAAAAATGTTACTCGGGCAAGAATATCCGACCGTATCAAGTAATAAAGTGTACATAAGTACGAGTTATCGATCTTACAGAGAATGTACGTAATTTTCACTCCAACTAAGTACCAAAATTGGGCTAACTAATTATATTTGAGCGAAAAGAAAATAAATTAAAATATAAAAATATAAACAACCTAAGAAAGAAATTAAATTTACTTTACTACGGAGGTGGCTTAGCAACAACAAACAAGATAGAAAGATAGGAGTGCAATATTTCTAGTCTAGCCCGTGTTTGATTTTAATCCTTCTGTTTTTCTTTAACTCAAATCTTTGTAGTCAGGCGCATAACATTATTCACTACGAGCTCTCGCAATGTATAGCAAATCTATCTACAACTCCTAGCTACGGGTTTCGCATCTTATAACATAGAAGAAAATAGCCGCATGTCAAAACAAGCACCCAATGACTATCTACGCACGATCTTCTCTCGGTCTCACATAACGCAAACAATTATTGTGATTTTCGAAATTAATAGGACGAGCTCTCATATCTTATCCTATAATTCTAGTGATCATCTAATGGTTCGCTACGCCATCAAAAAAATGAAGAACACACAATAATAACCAAGCACATGGGTAATACTTCGCAAAAAGAAATTTTCTCTATTTTTCTACAAATCACGTCAGTAGCTGAGACAAACAAAATTGGTTAACTACGGGCTCTCGCATCTTATAGTCAACCCTAACCTCCCCAACCTCGCGAATGGCTAAGGTGGTTCGATCGTATACAAAACAAGTCTCACAATGGCTATCGGTGTGTGTCACAAAAACACCAACTATTAAATTGATTGGTCTGAAACATAAATGTAGCTCTCGCGGATCCTAAATATTTCTAAAATCATTTAATTAATGGTCAATTAATTAAAAGCATTAAACCCATAAAATAATAACCAAACATGAATGTGTACTAAATAAAGAGATAGATAAAATTTAAATCACTACATTGGACATAGAAAAATAATTACATTCCATAAATTAATTAAGCGCAAACAAATTCAACATTTACAAAATTAATCAACCCAATAAAATACATTAAATATCATAAAAATATGAGTTGAAAAAATTAAACCAAATGTTGCTCGAATCCGGGGTTGAAATCTCTTGCAAATGCATCATTGGCCCCTGATTTGAGGTTCCAAACCTTCAAAAGTGATCAAGCTTCAAGAATTTGGAGAGAAAATGGTGGCAAATGGGGCTGGTGCCCTATTTTGGGGGCAATGTCTCGAAAATGGAGACTTCCCTTGATTTTTGGCCAATTGGGAAATATATTAGGAGAAGGCATTTGAGTCTCCAAGCTCCAAGGGAAATTTGGGCAGAAGATATAATTTTTAAGGGCAAAATAGGAGGATAAAAAGGAGTTGGATACGGTTAGAATGGATGGGAGCCAAGGGAAAGACACGCGGGTCAACCTTGGCTGAAATAGGCCACTGTTGTGAGGTGGAATGGGTGAAAAGACGGGTGGATGGAACGGATACGAGCCTGGAAGATGGAGTATAAATCAAATGTGATAAAATCTATCCGGTACAAACCGATTTTGTAAGAAAAAAAATGGTAAATAAAAAAAATTACCATCAGAATTGAGGTATTTTAATTAATTGAAACATGTCTAAATCAAATGTGATAAAATCTAGCCAAAAATAAAAAAAAAATCATGAAAATTTGGAGTACTAATCAATTGAAACACGTTAAAATCAAATGTGATAAAATCTATCTGGTATTAACCGATTTTGACAACAAAAATTGGTATAAAAAAAAAGAGAAAATGTTTTACCATATATAAAGGAGGCACCGGTTTTAGAATTTATTAGACTTTAATATTTGGCGGAAAAAAAAATTTATATAGATATATTTAGTACCATACGCATTGTTTTAAAGGAGACACCGGTTTTAAAATCTATCAGACTTTAATAGTTTTAATCAATTGAAACACGTCTAAATCAAATGTGATAAAATCTATCCGCAAATAAAAAACTTTTACCATGAAAATTTGAAGTACTAATCAATTGCAACACGTTAAAATCAAATGTGATAAAATTTATCTGATATTAACCAATTTTGACAACAAAAAATGATAAAAAGAAAACTTTTACCATGTATAAATGAGGCACATGTTTTAAAATATATCAGATTTTAATTTTTGGCAGGAAAAAAAAAGAATTTATATAAATATATTTAGTACCATATGCATGGTTTTAATAGTTTTTGTTTTATTTGCAAAAAATGTTTATAATAAGATGATTTTCTAAACTTGTAATAAATAATTAATTATTTTAATTAGAATAATTTGAAAAAAAAATAAGGTAAATATTCAAAATTGATCATGTAGTCATGTAATTGAAATATTAAAATCTATAAGAATTGATAAAATCTATCTGCAAAAAAAAAATTACCATAAAAATTTAGAGTTCTAATCAAGTGAAACACATTTAAATCAAATGTTATAAAATATATCTGGTATTAACCGATTTTGGCAACAAAAAATGGTAAAAAAAAAAAAAAATGTTTACTATGTATAAAGGAGGCACGAGTTTTAATTTTTGGTAGGAAAAATAATTATAAACTTGTATAGAAGGTAACACGTGGAAGCACATAATTTCTTTAAAACTTTAAGCGTACAACATAAACTCGCTATGTGGTAGCAACGGCTTCTGTTTTATTAATAGTTAATAGATAATTAATATATTAGTAACTAATAATTAATAATTATATATTAGTAGAAGAAAAAATAACATAGACTTATCCCGTGAATAATTTGTATAAATTAAAAATTATGAAAATAAAAAGATATAAAAATAGAAGAGTTTTAGTAAAATTAAACTTGTATAAATTTTATAGGATAAAATCTAGTTTAATTAAGCGATATTTGAAAAGAAAAATAAAACCAAAATCCTAAGTCTCTATCATAAATTTGCTCGTAAAACTATATCCTAAATTTGTTTTATCTTATCAAATTAGTTTTAGGAATTTTATCATATATAATTAGATTTATAATTTTTATTTCAAACTAATTGATTTTGAAAAAGAAAAAAACTTTTACCATTTCGAATATGACACGTGACAGTACAAAATCTCTTTAAAATTAACTTTTAGTTTTTCACATAAAGTTGTCACGTGGCAGCGGCTTTTGTTTTAGTAATAGTTATAGATAGATGTTTTAGTTATAGTTAATAAATTAGGTTATTACCCGTGCGATGCACGGGTTGACTTAGCGTTGTTTCTGAAACTTATTTTTATATGTATATTAAATTAAATGCATAAATGAGATTGAAATATATTAGAAGATTTGTTGAAATGAGCATTGTGTTTTCAAATAAATGTACCTTAAAATTCAAAAATAGATGTACTGATAAAGTAATAATAGTACACTACAGAGTGATGAACTATTGTTCTAACACTTTGTTTTCATAGAGGTCGATCAATTTTGCTCTGTAAGACTAAGATCATGGATTTGCAATTTATGATTTTATCTTTTGTAGATAATTTGTTAAAACTTGAAGATTTTGCAACTAATAACAAATAAGTTTTGTTATGATTAAGCAAAAATAACAATGTTATAACTTGAGAGTTTTACGATGTTACTCCCACTCCTTTTATCTTATGTTATTGTGAAAATATATAGCACTTCATTTGTTTTCAAATAATTGTCCTCTTTAACCTGACACATTGTTTAAGAAAAAATAATTGACGATATTATATATATATATATATATATATATATATATATATATATATATATATATATATATATTGGTGTAATGTGTTGTTTCTTTTAATGCTCTTGAATATGTGGTCATAACTAAAGTATGTAAAAAAAGTGAGGGTAAAGTGGTAAAAATACTTTGGAAGAGACAAAAATGGAAATGAGGACAATTATTTGAAAACGAAGGAAGTAAAAATAATATTTTTAAGTTAGTAAACTTGTACTTAAAATCACGGGCATACATTTTATAAATTATAGAGTAAATTTTTAATATCGTCGCTTATATAAATAACTTTAAAATTAAGATAAAATAAAAGTTAGTAATGTAGTTGGGTTGAAAGTTGGTTGGAAAATTGTGGTCTTACTTCACTTGGGATTAGTTTTGGGGCTTCAGACCTATGGATATTTTTGAAAAACTAAACAAAATATTTTTTTAGACATAGTATCACATTTAAGCTTATAATCGCAAATATTAAACATTGAAATAATCATAGTTAAAATAAAAAAAATGAGAAGATTTGAGAAACTACTTAATTTGAGATTATAAATAAAAAAATACTTTTAGTTATGATAGATATGCCTAGGTTGATCATCGGGAAAAAAAAAGAGAAATAAAAAATATAGGTCTATATTCAAATCAATAACGCCAATGGTCTTGTTGGTAATGTTGAATAAGTTTTTTTTTAGTCAAAGACTACAACTGCGAATTATATTCGATAATTGTTGTGTAAAGATATTGTTTTGATAAAATTTCATTTGATAATACAATTTAAAGGAAACCGTAGTAATTAATTGAATCTATTTTCCTAGTAAAAAGCTTTTATACACATAAACTTAGTATTTAATCGTAGTAAAAACCTTTTAGCATTTCAAGTAAGTGACATGTGCAACGAAAAAAAACTTGTAATCCTAGTAAAACTTAGCGTTTATTCCAGTAATTTTTTTTTACTATTTTACAGGAAGATGACATGTGTGGAAGTACATAAATTATTTACAACTATTAGCATTTTACAGAAAAAATAGTTAGCAACTGAATACCTTTTATCTTAAATTTAAAATAAATAAAAATTAAAATAGTAGGAGATTGATTTTTTTATAATTCCTAAAAATAATTAGATTTCTTAATTATTATCGTATGTTATTATTCAAAATTTTAACTAATGTTTAAAGATTTTTAATTGAAAACAACTTTATTTATCAAAAGTTTAAGATACAAAAGAATTAAGAGACCTGACCACATGATTTTTACATATAACATAATATTACATTAATCTTTGTTATGTTTCTACTTTCTAGTCATAAAACTTACTAAAAATGAACGAAGAGATACTCCTTCCGTTCCAGATAAAGAGTCCACTATACTATTTTGAAATGTTTCACTATAACAATTAACTTTAAAAAATTGTGCTTACAATTTCTATAACATTTCATATTTACCCTCCACTTGTGTTGTAACCATATTATTTGTACTTAAATATTTTTGTAATTATGACTAACTTTAATGACATTAATGTATCTTTTAATAATTAGACTTTTCAAACTTTTACTATGTATAAAGGAGGCACGGGTTTTAATTTTTGGTAGGAAAAAGAATTATAAACTTGTATAGAAGGTGAGCTGCCCGGCCCAATAGGCCTAAGCCATATGTCACGTGCTTGGTACATGGTTACATTTCAGCCAGGCGATCATCTTACAGTTAAGGCAACGAGGAGAAGATTAAATGATTTTTGTGCATTGCGAGCAGGGTCACAATCCTTAGCGAAGTAAGTGATGTCAGCGAGCTGGGGGCTTAACCAGCGAGCAGGAGCTTGTAGCGAGCATGGGTTGTTATGCTCGTGGATTTAAGAATTGTTGCCAGTCAAGGACGGTTATGTCCGAAAACTTCTCCATTTGACCGTTGTGGTTAAGGGGACAGTTAATGGGGCAGTTAATATGCCCGCCATGATTGATTAGTGGGCAGTTATGAGCAGTTATACTCTCCGGCGGCTATAAAATCCCCTGAAAATGAAGGGGAGAGGTACGTGACTTTTACTCTAGAGCCAAAACTCTGCTAAATTGCATACTCATTTGCTAGTCTTGAACTAATTCTTACGCCGGAGGGCCCTTGCAGGGAGTGCCCCTGCTTAGTTTACGGGTTGTTTCATTCGATTGCAGAGTTGGGCTTTGGAGCTTTTCGGATACGTTGAAAGCCAGGTATCTAGTTGGACAGATCCAGTCCATCCGGAAGATCTTGGACGCATCAGAAGGTAACACGTGGAAGCACATAATTTCTTTAAAACTTTAAGCGTACAACATAAACTCGCCATGTGGTAACAACGGCTTCTGTTTTATTAATAGTTAATAGATAATTAATATATTAGTAACTAATATTTATATATTATATATTAGTAGAAGAAAAAATAACATAGACTTATCCCGTGAATAATTTGTATAAATTAAAAATTATGAAAATAAAAAGAGATAAAAATAGAAGAGTTTTAGTAAAATTAAACTTGTATAAATTTTATAAAATCTAGTTTAATTAAGGATAAAAAGAAAAATAAAACCAAAATCTAGTTTAATTAAGCGATATTTGAAATATCCTAAATTTGAAAAATAAAACCAAAATCCTAAGTCTCTATCATAAATTTGCTCGTAGGAAACTATATCCTAAATTTGTTTTATCTTATCAAATTTTTAGTTTTAGGAATTTTATCATATATTTTGAAAAAGAAAAAAACTTAGATTTATAATTTTTATTTTAAACTAATTGATTTTGAAAAAGAAAAAACTTTTACCACGTGGCGAATGTGACACGTGGCTCTTTAAAACTTTTAGCTTTTCACGAACTTTTAGTTGCCACGTGGCACGAGTTGCCACGTTTTGTTTTAGTAATAAATTATAGATAGAAAAGAGAGAGAGAGAGAGTGTTTTAGTTATAGTTAATAAATTATCCTAAACTAAAAAAGAAGAGAGAAAAAGGGTTAGAATACTTGAAAAGAGAGAGAGAGAGAGAGAGTACTATATAAAAAAGAAGAGAGGAAAAAGGGTTAACTTGATAACTTGAGATGTTATAAAATCTAAATTGATAAAATTTATCTATAAATGTGATAAAATTTATCTGTAAAATTATTTTCTAATAAGATGATTTTCTAAATTTGTAATAAACAATTAAAATTAGTTTAAGATAAAAAATCATGGCACACTCATTTAACAAAAAACCACCACGTGGCAGTAGCGGCTTCTATTTTATTTAAATTAATAGATAGGTAGATAGATATATGTTTTAGTTATAGTTAATAGATTATCCTAAACTAAATTAGAAGAGTAAAAGGAGAGAGAGTACGTATAAAAAAAAAAGAGAGAAAAAAGGGTTAATTACTTGATAACTAAAAATGTGATAAAATTTATCCTAAACTAACAATAAACTTTTATCAGTAACTTCTTATTTATACCAGAAACTAATCAATTTTGGCAGAAAAAAAAAATTTTTTTTACAATTCATAGAGAGTGACATGTGAAAGCATAAAATTCCTTTAAAAACACGTGGTAACAGCGGCTTCAGTTTTAGTTGTAGCTAATAGATTCAGTGTCAGATAATGGAGCCCCTGGACAGATGTCAAAAGGTTCTTTCTTAGGAACTCCAGCATGTCTGAAAATTCCCTTAGGAACCCAAGCAGTTCTGAACATCTTTGGTTGATGCAGCCTCTGATGTTGCTGCATTCGGTTGTGGTTCAGATAAGCTTGTCTAACTTCTTCAACATAGTATGCCTTTTTATAGTAGTAGAACAACTAAATGTGTCCAGGTCTATGATAGTAGTGACACACAAAATTTCTCTTCGTAGGTCTAGGTTTTTCAAAGAATTGGTGCTTTGGAAGGTATGTGAGGGCTATTTTGGTTCAAAAGAAGATGATGAGGTTCCTTCACATTCCTTGACAAAGATTTTTAATTTAAACCCAAGTCTAGTTTTGCCATTCTGTCCAACCATCAACATATCATCAAGTTTGAGTTTACCTGAATTCCACTTAACATTCTTATTTGTGAACAAACACTCTAACCTTGCAATGCACTCCTTTTGATTTTCAATCTCATTTTTGAGTGCTTCATTTGTTCTTACAAGAACCTTGACTTGGGAAACTCTTCTCTCCCAATCATTGTATAGTTCCTTGTAAGCTTCAATTAGTTCAAATTCTTCTTTGCATTCTGACTCTAGAGTACCTATAGTATCTTCAGTTATGGATAGAGAGAAACATCTCAACTTTCGTTTGATGCAGCTACATTGCGAGCTTCACCAAGTGAAACAGGATTAATATGTAAAAATTGCACTGATGTGAGAGTGATATGATCATCTGAATCTTCATCATCACTATCATTCAAAGTAGCAGAGAAATTCAAACCGTTCTTACGTAAAGTATTAGCACATTGATTAGTATAATGACCAAACCCTTGACAAGCCCTACATTGAATATAATCAATATTTTTACCACTAGACGTAGTCTCTTTAGCAAAAGGGTTGGTAAGAGGTTTTTCAGGGGTTTGGAATTAGTTTTCTTTGGGAACAAACTTGCTTAGGCTCAGGTTTGAAAATAGTTTTGGAGTTTGAAGATGGAGATCTATTTTGTCTTTTTTGCTTTCAAAATATTTTTAAACTTTATTGTTAAAAGAGCTATAAAGTCTTCACCAAAATCATATTCTTCAATTTTTTTTTTGTGTGTAATTCAAGCAGGTCAGAAGACACATCAACAACAGAAGGTAAGACAATGTTTTTCACAGAAGAAGTAGAGGATGATGCACCTTTGCCTTTTTGCTTAATTTTCTCATTGATATTTAACTCAAAATTTTGATGAATGTCAGCTAGTTTTTCAAAACTCATTTTGTCAGTGTCATGGGCCTCCTCAATGGCACAAATTTGGCATTAAATCTCTCAGAAAGTACGCATCATCTTGCTAACAAGACGTTCATTAGTGATAGGATCAACCAGGGCAAGAGTAGTATTGGATATATCAATTAATCTACCATAGTATGATATAATGTCCTCATTCTCATTTATTCTAGTATTCTCAAATTGTTTAGTGAGCATTCTAAGTTTTGAAGCTCATACACTAGCAGGACCTTCACATAAGGTTTGAAGAGCCTCCCAAACATCCTTAGCAGAGTCATAATTTGCAATAACTTTAAAGGTGTTGGCATATAAGGCTTTGTATATTGCTAAAAAAGTCTTAGAGTTAAACGAGGCAGGTGTTCTTTCTTCAGTAGTCCAATTTGCCTCATTGGTGATTTTAACATCAACATCGATCATCATTAGTGGTCCTAGGTGGAGTCCACACATTAAACACAGCAAGCCACGCTCTTTCTTCAATAGATTTTATGAAGATACGCATCTTGACTTTCCAAATTGAGTAATTCATATTCGTCAATGTAGGAGGACAAGCAACATTCTCATATTGGGAATCCATCATGGCTACAACCAGAATCTTCTCTTAGTGACGTTAAGAGAGAGCTCTGATACCAATTGAAAGTGTAACAGTAGCAAGGATTCAAAAATAATGTCAATGCAGCTCATGTTGCAGTTATAATCAGAGGTGCATTGACCAAACAAATTAAATAACAAACAGCCGTAGACTTTATCAATAAAGCAACAATCAAAATAAAGATTTAAACTTTCAATCTACATGTAATATTTGTAGACGCCATATGACAAAAACGATTTCACTATAAAAATGATGTCTTACAAAGAAATAGTGAAAAACTAACAAAATATCAAACCCTCTAACAAGACTATGAACTATGTAGAGGAAACTCACAAAAACACTATAAAACAAACGTGGGATTAAACAAACTAGTCTTCTATAAAACCTAGAAAACAAACACACTGCCAATGAAGCTGCATCAAAAGCTGGAATGACTACTTCCAGCAAATTCTCAGGTTCAGCTCTTCTCTTTCTGCAGTTTTTCTCTCTAAGTTTCTGTCACAATCTACACGATCTCTTCTTCTTTTTATATACGAGCTAGAGTCTTAAGGAAACAAGAAAACTAAACTCTCCAAGGAAACATAGAATTAGGAAATAAAAAGATTAGTTTCCAAAAAATGGTCTCTTTATTTAAAAGAAAGATCTTACCAAAGATTTAGTCAAACTTAAACATGAACCCTTGAGAGCTTTTGGAGGTATTAAATATGGTAACTGTTTACCATTGCTTTTAGGCCAAGAAAGGGCACAATAATTAATAAAATAGGATGACCATAGTTTACCCTTACACAGTACATTTTAAAAAAAAATCGCAGTTCAGATTTTTTTTTTGAATCGTGGTACATACATTCTTAAATCGCAGTGCATTTTTTTAAAAAAATTGAATCGCGGTTCAGAAATCTTTTGAATCGTGGTGCATACATGCTTAAATTACGGTTCATAAATTTTTTGAATTGTGATGCATACAGTCTTGAATCGCGGTGCATTTTTAAAAAAAATATTGAATCGCGATTCATAATTTTTTTGAATCGTGGTGCATAAATTTTTGAATCGCGGTGTATTTTTGTAGCATGCATCAAGCTCATTAAGGATATCGCAGTCATTTCGGCCTCAAAAGTATAATTTACCGGTTAAAAAAAAAGAATATATTGTAGCGATTAGAAACTTTGAAAAGCCGACCGACCCATAATTTTTCCAAAATTTAGCCACAAATTTATAGTCTAATGGAGTTGGGCTGATGGAGCCTCAATAACCATTTGTGGGGATTGGAAAATAGTTTTTTTTAATTAAAATAATTGCTGGCCGGTACCTTTTGTGAAACTTTTAACTTTGAATCCCCTCTTTTTTTTATCGATAAAAGACACTTTCTGAAAAATTGTTCAAGAGCTGTCCTATCGACCATGAAACTGGAAATCTTAGTTGTTGGGGGGAAACGAAATGGGGATCGGAATTGCAAATAAAATCAGTTTGAATCGTGAGGCATCGATTTAGATTCACGATGCATCAATTTGGAATGGCAAAGCATCGCTAAGAAATGAAAATAGATCAGTTTGAATCGCAATGCACTACTATGAAAAAGAAATGACAGTTATTTAATTTGAAATCATGCATCGCGATTCAAAATCTTACACCACGATGCACAAATCATGAATCATAATGCACATAATCGCGATTCAAAATCATGCATCGCAAGGCAGGAACCGATGCTTTATCGCGCGCGTGATCGATTTATCAAGGATATACTCATTCATTCGTACCAAAAGTTACTTTTTTCAGTTTTAAAACTGGAGCGGTTGAAAACTTTTCAAAACGGCCGGCTCAAATTTCACCCTATAGAAATTTATGGTCGTTGCAAAAAGAAAAAGGAGCAACCAATTTTATCTATTTTGGATATATTGCCGAGAATAATTTGTGGTAGCCCAAAATGCTCCATAAATGTATCTTAATTTTGACTCATAATTTCAACTATACTTCTTTTTTTTGTCTTCTACAATTTTATCCACAAACGACACTAGGTATGAGATTGATCTCGCAATATACATGTTAAGAGTCAAACACGATATATTTCGCTACATGGACTGCTTCACGTATGAATATAGAGGGTGGTCAAGGCCTTGAGCCAACCTCTCGAGTCTTGAGTTAGTTTCAAATCTATTCATACTGGGAGGTTTATTGCTATTTTGAACAATAAAAAAAGTTACTTATGATAATTCAAAGAAAAAGAGCTAAAAACTGAAGAATGTTAGTGAAGAAACACAGTAATGGATCGATGCTGGTTTAATTATAACCTCCGGCATTTGTTGTTGTTGATGATTTTTAAGTTTTTGCTTGTAGCACAGAGAGAAACTATTGCTCCTGTCTCCTCTCTCCTGTGTATATAGAAAGAGAGATATTTTATCTATATAATATATAAATAAATGATGGATGGAAACATGTTACATAATACTAAAAATGTTAGCAATAAGTAGAGAAGAGACCAGAGAAAATGGAAGACGACTGAAAAAGAAACACAATTAAGGATGATTTTATCTATATAAATAAATGATGGATGGAAACATGTTACATAATACTAAAATTTGAACAGCACCCATCTTGTTAGTTAGAAAAACAACCTCCCTCCCGCCCACCTTAATCTCTAAAATGAAATCAAGGAGCTAAGAAATTAGAACAAAAAAAAAAATTAAAAACAGCCTAGCTAGTTAATAATGGAGGTCAAATCGATTGAACTCGACAATTTGTACTCCTAGTTATAATGTAAGTACGTTGGGGCTACCACATTAATGAAAAGTAAAACTTGAATAGTCAGAGCCATAGGGCACCAGCTTCCTTAAGGAGGGGAACCAAGGAGCCATTAATATGTGAAGCCATGACTCTATCCATGGCTCCAACAAGCTTCCCGCCGATGAAAACGACTGGGACAGCGGAGGAATTACCGAGAAGCCTTATTAGAGCCCTCTCAATGTCCTTACCCCTGGGATCCTGATCGAGCTCGTAAACAGTTGGGTGCACACCCATGCCACAGAAGAGCCTCTTCAAGGCATGGCACATGCAGCACGTGCTGAGGCTGAATATGACGACAGCACTCTCGGAGGCCAGCCTAGCCACCCTCTCCAACGGGTCTACTAGGGTTACCATGTTGTGCCTCATGCTTGGGACGTAGTACCTCCTTCCTCCCCATGAGTATTCATGAGCATCTGTTGCTTCTTGATGATATTGCATTTTCACTCTTTTTTAAAAACAAGTCAAAGGTTGAGACTTGAGAGTAAGATGCAGTTGCGATGATTAAGGAAAGTGAGTGTTGAGGGAAAAGAGTATTTGAGAAATGGAGTTTTGATGTGTGAAATGATGAGAAGGGTGACTTCGGTTTTTATAGGGATTGGACTGTGTGTGTGTGTGTGTGGAGAGAGAGAGAGAGAGTCCTTGGGGAGAGAATATTGTTTGATTTTTGTCCACCATGTCAACACGTCATCAGCTAGCCTTGCATTCAAGGATTAATGATATCACCATATGTTCCAATTGGGATGCCCAATAAGTGCTTGTGTTGAGTATATATTACTGTTTGGTCACAAATTCAAATTAATCAATCAAATGGCTCAATTAGATTTATGATTGTAAGATTACAAATTTAGTTCAACACCCGTATTATTAAAATATGCTTAAAAGTTTTTTTTAGATTAATTTTCATGTAAAAACGATTTTACGGATATTAATTCGTAATACGGAACCTTACTCTTTCCAACTCAATTCATAGATCCGATAAAAATGATTCAATTAAAAAAAATCGTTTAACTAGGTTTTTGACTTTTTTATACATAAAAATTCAATTTATTTAGCAACACCCCGATCCAACTATTAAATTATAAGATGATGGATTAATAATTGCGAATGATGCTTTTACCTACGATTTAAAAGGTGTCGCCACTTGAACAATTCAATTAATTATTCAGAAGAATTACGTGGTAACCTCAAAAATAGCCTACGTTACGTATTTTGTTAGGAATGGAATTGGAGAGGGAGAAGGGAGATTTTGTCTTTAGTTGTCGGTTAAGCGTGCAAGGGGAGTACGTAGCAATATGCTTGAAAAGGATTGAAAAATAGTAAGCAAAGTTGGAGGTTTATGAGCTGAGGGACAGGAACAACACAAGTGTACTGAAAAAGTTGGTAAAGACGGGGGCAAATAGCTCAGCCGTGGAAGGCGGCGCCTATAGTGCTTTTTTGTCTGTCTGATAAGCGTTGGGGGACACATGAACAGCCTTTTTCTCTCTCATCACCAATTGCACTTCACTCTTCACAACACCTATCTATAGTAGTACTATACATGTCGCACCCCGTCACTTTATCATTATGCTCCCATATTTTATTTACATTTACGTACCAGTATATATATATATATATGTATATATATATATGTTTTATACTACCTCTATTTCTAAATAAATGTCATTCTTTTCTATGTTTTGATCCTTAAATTTTGATTTATTTTTTATTTTAATAATTGGTTGGGAAGAAAGTGTTTTGAATTTTTTTCAAACCTTAGGGACTCGATTACAAATTATTATATAATTTGAATTTGAGAAATTTCATTTTAGCTTGCACATGGGATGCAAATGTGCAACTTGTTGTATTACGGCATCTTATAGAAAAATTGACCGCGTGAAAATTTAAAACTTTTATGACTCAATTATTTCAAAAATCTATTAAGGGATTGTTGTTGTAATCGACCAAAGTCAAGGGACCTATAGTTTCATTAAACAAACAATTTAAGTCTACACATATTTTTTATTTGGAATTTTTGTAATTTATATAACCACCGACCTAAGTATTGATATCGAGTTAAGCATCTTTTATGATAAGTCTAATGATGTTACTTGTCCATAGGTATCAAAATCAAAATTTGATATCTATCGACTATTATTCATAAGTATTAAATAATCATCTTTAATCATAAGTATCAAAATTTAATATAAAAAAATTATATTCAACACATATCATAATATAAAAACAAAATTAAAATATTAATATACAATAATGTATCAATACATATTATGACACAATATATAATCAAAATAAAAAGTATTAAAATTATGTGTGTCATTCGAGAAGATATCAAATTTAGTGTTTTACCTAGTACTATACTTAATAATAGGGTGTTCTTTAAAAGTTTAAATGATCAATCTGGGAGCGTTTTATAGAAAATTGCTTCATCTTAATTCGTTATGAGAAAAAGAAAAGTCAGCTTAAAATTAATGCATCAAATATGTGTATTAAAAAACTTAATATCAAGAAATACATAAGACAAGCCCAATTTCTAACCGATGAAAAGTTATTTGGTAAAACAGTCATGACAAGTCATTAGGATGATATATTATGACACAACATTCGTGTATCTACACTTAAGAAGTTAAGTTTAAGGTAATAGTAATATGAGATGTCCTAATTTTCCACTAGCTAGATCTAGATGCTTGGTATTATTATACTTGAATAATATTACACCTTCAACAGTCAATTATATTATTTTAGGTTGTTTCACTCTCAAAGTCTGCTTTATAAATCATGTTTACAATTTTCATTATATTTTAATACTACTTTTCATATTTAATGTTGACATATCGATTATATTCAAATATTATTTTAATTTTAACAAACTCTAATACTAACTATATATTTATCTTAATAATTATATTTTTCAAATATGAGCTCTTTGTATGAAAACAAGGGAGTAATATATAGTATATACATCACATTGCATCTACAAGATAATTTATGTACACTTTTCCACTAAATAGTTTTATGCTTCTTTTTTTTGGTAACATTGAGATTGAGAGTGCATAATGAAAGACGACTAGTGATAGGATACAAAATTTTGATTTGTTAGATATCAAATAAATATAATGTAATTTTTAAACTCATTTTATATACATGATTCTTAAATTAATTAATATACGGTCATTTTGGCGTAAGAGACATGGAATAACTTGTTGTACAAATTGAGTGACTAGGTGACGTGTCGGTTGTTGTTGTCGGACAGTGGATCCTTAAAAGTAAGATTTGTTTTCTGAAGTGACCCATAATCCGCATGTCTTTGCCTACGAATTCTTTTCAGAGTCATGTAATGTAAAAGAAGAGGTTTGAATTATTTATAATTTATATTTAAGGATGTTTGACTAACTTTTTGTGTATATGATAAAGTTTGTATGATCACGAAATATTGAGTCAAAATAAAAACGAGCTAGTTACATTGACAAGCATGGAAGATCAGAAGTAGCAAAAAGAAAAGAGGGAGAGAAAATTTGCATGAAAAGATGGGAATTTTTGTTGGAGGATTGCATGTTTTGAAAGGCATAATATAGCCTCATTTTTAATTCATAAAGTGAGAATCATGTGTACAACTTCTTTCCTTAATTTTGGCACTTCTTCAAGTTCAATGCTTTGGATGAAATCACTAATATATTATATATAGGGTTTAGATAAATACTTAGGAAAGACGATTTGAAAATAAAAGTGTTATTTTTTAAAAAATTGACTTTCAAACGGAGACTATTTGCTTGAAACGAAGAGAGTATATAGTAAAAAACTCCTAATCAATTTAATTATTTCCGTGTGCAAATCGAAAACCTCAAATCTTATAGAACCCCTTTAGCCACGAATTTTTATTTATTTATATTTTGAATATTTCCCATTTGTTGTTTATAATAAATGAAAATTACATATATTGTTTTAATAACTATCAATAACAAATTACACAGACCACTACAGATTAGTGAATGTATAGGTTGTAACGGATAAATTATCAGCCTAAAAACTACACCTCTATCTACTTTACCTTACAAACGATCCCGCTCAAAATTGGTTTCTATATTTTTATGTAAAAATTTGTAATTTTTAAAATTTTTTATGTAGTAATTAAAACTTGTGACCGTCCTAAAATATTTTTTGGGTCCGCCACAAAGAATTGAGGGATCAGAGCTCATGTATCAATTGCGTGTTAGGTTTACAATTAAAGTAATACTCTTTTTGCTCCACTAATTTAATATTCCCTCTGTTTCGAGCAAAAAGTCTACCATACATTTAGAATATTTTATTTTAAAAGTTCACTTTTAAAATATTATATTTATCATTTCACAACATTTCAAATTTACCTTCCATATTTGATACTTAACATATTGGTTATACTTAAACATCTTTGTAATTATGACCAGCTATAATGATAGTTATATATCTTTTAATAATTAGACTTTTCAATCATGGATTCTTTGGCTAGAACAGAGGGAGTATATGTTAAAGTTTAGAAGAAATTGTGGGTCGGACCACTTTTTCATGATTTTAATCGCTTCATTTGTTGTTTTTATTTTTAAACAAAAACTATCACTTTTTAAAGAGAAATGACTACGTTACCCTTAATGAACGCTGAATTGATGACTAGCGCATGAATCGCGATGCACATTTCTTTTTTTGTGATTTAAATATAAAAAATCAATATTAAATGTTTATATGCCGCGATACAAAAACAAACCATGATAGAGTATATTAGCCTTTGCTCCGCGGTATATAACTTCAATTTTTGTATTAATTTTTTATATATATATTTGTTTATAAATATTTCCCTTTATAAAAATTAGTTGCACTGCGGTTGACAATATATTAATTAACCGTGATACACAATACATGTTTTACTTTAATTTTTGTATTTAAACGTAAATGATGTTGTTGGTGATAAAACACACACGGGCAAAATTACCCGGTCAAACAAGTAATAAAGTGATAAAGTAGAGTGTCGAATCCACGAGGAAGTAATTTGGTTGTTTTTAATGAATACCAAGCACATTGCAATTTTGATTATATTTAGACGATCGATTTTGAGTGAATTAACTAATTAATTAATTAAGGAAAAACAATAAATTAAATAAAGCAATATTAAAATGAGATTGATTTCAACGAGAGAGGATCTAGGGTTTTGATTTTCAATTGACTCTTCCGTTGTGATTTAATAAGAGATTGCTATTAAAATTATTCTATTTTTTTAGAAGTCAGAGATTCAAAAACCACCGTTAAGGGTTTTCGCTTCGTATAACGGTGCTAATTAACAACATAAATTTACGGGCTTTCGTGTATGAATTTATGCTATTAATCGCTTCCAAATACAAAACCTCAATTGACTATCTTAAAGATGATTAATAACATTGATTAACTCAACTCAAATACAACTATGGTGTATTTTCTAAAATTATCAAGTGACTTAATTTTATGCACTAAACAATTTTTAAAATCATGTAATAAGTAATCAAATTATTACAAGCATTAAGAGCACAACCAAAAAATTAATGAATAGAAATTAATAACAATACCCAAATTAAAATCACAATATCCAAACCAATTTATATTAAAACCATAGATAAATAAATTAGCTCATAATGCTAAAGAAATAAATCAAATCTTCAATAAAAAATATTGTCATGAAATAAAAATAGAGAGTAAAGTGTAAATGGCGTAAATGGAATGAGAGATCCAATGGAAATGGGGGTGGGCGACTGTTGATCGATGTTACTACTCATGTTCATCTTCTCTTGCCTTGTCCAAAAATATATTCCTCTTTACTTTCAAAAAATTGCTAGGGTAGAGAACAAGCAAGCAGGGGCAGAATTGGAAGTTTAATGGAGGTTTAGGGCTAAAATAGGGAAATCAATGAGGTTTGGGCCGGTTGGGTCAAACCTGGGAAAGGGGTATTCACGCCGATCATCCAGGGAGAAAGCGGGCTAACCCAGGATGAAGTGGGCTGGAGATGTAAGGGAAAAAGGTTGAGAAGGTGGGTGGATGGGCTGGAATTGGGCCGGGTATGACTGGATTCAGAAGGAGGCACGCGGGTCAGGTTGGTGGATGGACGCGGTGACGTGGCGCATTGTGGGAGTGACAACATATTAATGAATCTTTCATTAATAACGCCGACCTCCCCTGGATTTCTTAGATGGGCTGACGAAGTCCTTCCCTCGCCAGGCATTGCGATTTAGTCCGTCGTTATCTCTGTTAGCTTCCGTTAACCTTCCTTTGTCTTTGAACACTTAACGAACTTTGACGGATTCTGACCGCATGGATCCAAGCTTAACCTTAAACTCTGGAATTGCCTTGATTTGCCTGTATTGAGCCTTGAAAACCTCGAATATCTCCGAGATATCTACATGAAACACAAAATATATAAAAATAGGCTCTCAAATGCAATGAATCATTAACCAAAGCTCAAAATCATCAATAAAATTCCAGAAAATAATGAAAACAAAAGAAAAATTATAAGGTTATCAGATGTAAAAAGTAATGGCTGTAAAAACTAATGAGGATTAATATTATATATCAAAATACATCGAACTACAATGTTCATTACAAAATTAATAATTGAATTATGCCAAGCAATACAATAACTTTCTAATAGATTCATGAGTTTCAATATTACAAAATTAATAATTGAACTTTACCAAAAAAATACAGAAAAGTTAAAAGAGTCGTTGAAGACATGATCAATAAAAAGGATGCAGGAGAGATCGAAGTTTACACATAATTTATCTTGAGAAATCTTCATAGATCATCTTCATGTGGTTGTTTATCATCAAGTTCTTTCTCAAGCTTTATCATAAAGTTCAGAAAGATGAAGGAAGAAAATTATGGTTTTTTGATCTAAGATTGGTACGCATCCGAGAATCATAATGTTTGAAAAGAAACTTGATGATAAACAATGATTGGAAATAAAACATTTTGAGAAAGCTATTGTTGTTATGAATAAATAAGGAAAAATGACAGCAATATTTAAAGACGAAATAAGGAAGAAGAATGATTTTTGTCATTTAATTCTGGCTGTTGATATACATGTTAGATAATTTGTTTCTTTTTAATACTGACTGTTAATATGCTGTTGATATTTATATACATCGATACAATAAAGATTGAGCATAATCAATATATTATTATCAAATATAAAAGGTAATAATAAAACATAATTGAGATTATAAACATAATTTTAAAAATAAATTTTAAACTAAAATATTTTAAAATAGTATAGTGCCTTTTTGGTCCGAAGAGAGACTAGAACAAATGAGTATTAAAAAAGAAAAGCTTAGGTCAATCCACATTAATAAAGTAAAACAAAATCAGTTAATTGTTTGAATAGGTGTGCTTAAATTAAACATAAATCTTTTTTAATAACCAAATGAGTAATATATAGAAAATGTTATCCTTATCACTAATTCTATAAAAAAAATTTACAATTAAGTTTTAAATTAAGAAAAAATGTTTTGAACAAAAATAACTTTACTTTTCTTTGAAACTTAATTATAGAAAAAATTATAAAAATAGTTATAAGAATAACAATGCTGATAATTATATATATGACGGTTACATATCTAATTAAGCCCATAAGTTTTGTAACAGAAGATGTCAGTTTTCAGTATGTTTGACCAGCTTTTATGTACTCCGTATATTTTTATTAAGTTAGAGTCAAAAGTAAAGTTAGTTACATTAATGACTAACATTCATGATCAGAACTCGCAAGTAACCAAAAGAAAAGAAAAACACTACATGAAAAGTGGGGAAATTTGGATAGATGCTAACGTGGACGTGAAAAATTTTTGATGTTAGGATTTATATTATTTTTAAAAGAAAAATATCTTAAATACAAATGTGGATAATGTGTGAATATGACATGATAACCAATTTTGTTTACATTGTGTAAAACAATATCAATTATTTACATTATACTTGAGGGTGTGGATACATCCAAGTCATTATTATTCTTTTTAGGGTTAATGACATTATTGGTCCCTCGACTATGAGTCGTTCTCAGTAATAGTTCCTTAAAAAAAATTTTTTATCAAATTTGGGTCCTACTATTATTAAATTTTGACAGAGACAGTCTTTTTCATGGATGCCGTTAGAAAAATACCGTTAAGTTGTCAATGTGCATTTAGTAAAGACTAAAATGCAATTTTTTCGAACCTAATTTATATCAAAATTTACAATCAAATCCCTACAATTTGAAAAATACCCATAAGGCCTTCTTCCCAATTTTTTTTTTGAAAACCACCAGATTTTTGGGAAACCCACCTACCTATAGGGGAAATTAAAGAGATTTTATTCAATCAAAATATAAAAACCATAATTTAGAACACTTGTTTGAGGATTGCATTTGTGAAAATTGATATTGACATAATCACCAAAACCCATATTGATATTGCAACAAGGAATTCGAAAAGATGCTCAACAACTGATTCTTCATTGTTTGCCAATGATTACGGCGAAATGAAGGAAGTGACAATCGACTTCACTGGAGAAGGTAATGGCGTTACCAGAGAGCCTGAGACATCATGGGGAGACTCTAGCTATGCTTATTGGATGCCATGGCCAAAGGTATTGGATGCCATGGCCAAGATTCCCGAGAATCCCAATACTTATGGAGTGTTGACCCCGGGAGAAGTTAGGGTTTCCTTTAATGAAGTTGTCAAATGGTGGTCGTCTAATTCTAGTAATGGCGTTGGAGCGTCTGACGAGGTGGTTTTATGTAGCTCCAATGCTTCCTTTCAACGGAAATCCACTTTGTTGGCTACGAAATCAAATCTAGGTTAGTAGACCCCCTGTGTAATTGGAAATATTAAAGATCTCATTCGCTTTTGACATCTACCATGTTCACATGGAAAGGAGTTAGGAGTGAAATTGATAATGATGATGCATGTTGGCGAAAACAGGTTTTGTAGTTTTTGGGGGCGGGAATCAAATAGCTTCTTGATTTTGTTGTATATTAAGTAGCCAATATTAGGGAGGTGGTCAAGATCTTTTTAATTTCTCCTATAGGTAGATGGGTTTCCCAAGAATCTAGTGGGTTTCCAAAAAAAAATTGGGGAATAAGGCCTTATGGTTATTTTTAAAATTTCAGGGATTTGATTGTAAATTTTGATATAAGTTAGGTTCGAAAAAATTACATTTTAGTCCTTACTAAATGCACTTGGATAACTTAACGGTATTTCTCTAACGATATACATGAAAATGACTGCCTCTATCAAAATTTAATAATAGAAAGACCCAAATTTGACAAAAAAATCTTAAGGGACTATTATTGAGAACGATCCATAGTCGAGCAATAGTGTCATTAACCATTTCTTTTTAAAACTCTTTCTATTGGTTGTTCTCTTTTATTTTTCTTTTTTTTTTTGTCAAATATTATTTTAGTGGTGGGATGCATGCCACAAAAGATTAAATTCACATTTGCATTTGAGAGATCCATTTTGATTGAATGTGAATAAAGAGATAAAAAATGACACATATGATTGAGGGTGTGAATTACCCACGACCACGTATGTTTAAATTCACGGTTGCATTGGTAATGCTCTTGCTACTTGCAAAATATTTGAGGTTCAATATTGTTATTCAGAAGCTCATGTATTGATGTTAACTAAACTTTTTGTATTTTTTTTACCCAGACAAACATAATCCAAACAATTACCAGTTTAATCATTCATAAGATACTTAAGAATTACTATTCAGAGTATGTTTTCACTAGAATATTCACATCCTTCTAAAATAAATGTCATGTATGTGGAAACTAATAAAGTTTAGAAATAACGGCATCGCCTTTCCATTGATTGAATCGCCTATTTATAAGGAAAGTTACAATTAGGGTTACAATTGGAATAAGGTACAAGAAACATTTACATGGAAGATAACATAATAAGGAAAGAACTAAACAAGGTAATTACCACTAACTAATAATTACCAATAAACAAGAATAAATAATAAATATATTATTCTCTAATATGCTCCCACAAGATGGACGTCCGAGAGGAGAGACCGATCTTGTGAAGTAATTAATGAAACCGTTAGTGAGCAAGAGGCTTGGTTAGGGCATCGGATAACTGATCGACCGAGGACACATGACAAACTCGCATAAACTCATCTTGAACTTGTTACCGGATGAAATGAAAGTCCAGGGCCACATGCTTCATGCGAGTATGGAAGACCGGGTTCGAGCAAAGACTCGTGGTGCCCACATTGTCATAGTAAATGACTGGTTGAGTCGAGGAGGTTAGACCAAGTTCACTAAGAAGAGACACAATCCACCTGACTTCAGCCGCAGTTGCAACCACTACCCGGTACTCAGTTTCAGTCGAGGAGCGAGTAACAGTGTGCTGTTTCTTGGAGCTCCAAGAGATCGGGTTGTTTCCAAAATAGACAATGTAGGCACTTGTGGATGTGTAGTCACCCTTATTGCCAGCCAAGTCAGCATCAGTGAAGGCATGGAGAACAGGTGGAGACTGACGATGAAGGAGGATGACTGTATTAATAGAGCCACAAAGATACTAAATAACTTGCTCGACCGCATTCCAGTGCTCAATGGTCGGCCTATGCATAAACTGAGAGAGTTTGTTGACGGCGAAGGAAACATTAGGCCAAGTAAGAGACAGATATTGAAGACTCCCGACCATTGCTCGAAACTCTATCGGATCTGTGAGAGCAGTGCCCGTATGAAGAGTCAAGGTAGGTGAGGTAGCAAGGGGCGTAGCTACTGGGCGAACATCGGTCATGCATGTGCGAGCAAGGAGATCAGCAATGTATCTGCGCTGGGACAACAGAAGACCACTTGGGTGCTTAACAACTTCAACCCCAAGGAAATAGTGAAGATCACTAAGGTCTTTGAGCAAGAAGCAACTAGTGAGTAGGGATATGAAAACCTGAATTGCAGCGGGCTGATTCCGAGTGATGATGATGTCATCCATATAGAGAAGGAGATAAATGATGTTGCCCGCAGTACGAAGAATGAACAGTGATGTGTTGGCCACCGAGTTTTTAAAGCCGGAGGCAAGTAGAAACTGACGTAGCTCATTGTACCATGCTCGGGGAGCTTGCTTGAGACCATAAATAGCCTTGTGAAGCCGAAACACATGTTGAGGTTTGTCCTTGTTTGTGAAACCAGGTGATTGAGCCATGAATACCTCCTTAGACAGATTGTCTTGAAGAAAGGCATTGTTCACATCCAGTTGTCGAAGATCCCATCCTTGACAAACGACCAGCGAGAGAACAAGACAAACAGTGGTCGGTTTAACCACCAGGCTAAAAGTCTTGTGATAGTCAACCCCTGGTCGATGGTGAAATCCCTTGGGCACAAGGCGAGTTTGTAGCGATCAATGGTGTCATATGCATGTCTTTTGATATTTTAGATTCACTTACAACCAACAACATTGCGAGCATCTACCGAATGGACCAGATCCCAAGTTCCATTGCGAGCGAGTGCATCATACTCCTCAGACATGGCCTGATGCCACTTCACATCTTTTAGAGCCTGAGTGACACATGTTGGTTCACTGTCCGCTACCAGTTGAGCCGAAAGACTCAGTTTGGTGAATGGTTTGTAGATGTTATTCTTAGAGCGAGTACTATGGATGAAGTTCCATAAGCAGCAGTGCACATAAGCAAGGTCACCCTATTAGCGGGCACGGGGCACATAGGCATAGTGCTACCTTCGGGCATGGAGCTGGTTGGCGAGAAGGGTTGAGCAGCCGACACAGGACTAGTAGCGGGCAATGGAGAGGGTGGTTGAGGCTGGTGTATGGGCGAGCTGAGATCAACGTGCTAGGAGAAACTGGCGGGGAGGCTTGGTGGTGCTCAAATCATAACAGAGATAGGAACGCTGAGTGAGCGAGTAACCAAGGAAGACACACGGAGTGGAGCGAGCAGCGAGTTTGTGAGCATAGTAAGGGCAGAGCCAAGGGTAGCAAAGACAACCAAAGGCACGAAGTTTGGAGTAGTTGAGTGGAGAGCCAAAAAGTTTATGGTAGGGAGACTGGTAAGAAAGGTGGATGTTAGTAGACGATTTATGAGGTAGGCTGCTATTTGGAAGGCAAACAACAAGAATGGCAGCGGAAGAGATGCACGAGAGAGGAAGGAGAGACCAGGTTCAACAATATGGCGATGGCAACGTTCCGAGAACCCATTGTGCTCCGGGGTGTGAGGGGGCGAGATGAGGTGAGAGATGCCATGCGAGGACAGGTAGGCAGTCAAGCCAAAATCCTAGGCAAGCCCCATGTACTCGCCTCCATTGTCTGAGTAAAGAGTGACAATGGTTGTTTTAAAATAGTTTTTGACCAAGGCTTTAAACTTGGGAAAGATGGTGGCGATCTCAGACTTGAGTCTGAGTGGGTAAAGCAAAATGTGATGAGTATAGTGATCAACAAAGATCACATAGTATTTAAAACCATCAATAGAGAGAAGTGGGGAGGTCCTAACATCAGTATAAATAATTTGTAAAGGGAGAATAGACACAATAGTATTTTGATGAAAAAGAAGTTTATGACTTTTATTAGAAAGACAATCATTACAATGAAGATGAGGAGTGATAAGCTTATAATTTTCCTCTTATTTTCATTATTTTTTTGGAATTTTATTGACGATTTTAAGCTTTGGTTGATGATTAATTGCATTTGAGATACTATTTTTTTTTTATGTATTTTGTGTTTCATGTAGGTATCTCAAAGATATTCGAGGTTTTATGGCTCAATACGTGCAAATCGAGGCAATTTCGGGCTTCAATGTAAAGTTTTGATACTTGTTGTTAAAGTCCGTCAAGTATTTCATAACTCAGCAGGCTAACGGAGGCTAACATCGCTAACGGAGGACCAAACTGGAAGTCCTGGGCAGGGAAGGACTACGGCTTACCTTCCAGAACCTCCAGAGGAACCACTGAAATTACCAGAAGTCTTCATTAATGTCTTGTTGCACGTCACCCGCCTCCTTTGTGCCTGACCCGCTGCTTCTTTCCTGGATCGAGTCAACCCACGCCCAAATCCATCCCATCTGCCATCCTTTTCACCCATTTTCCCTCATCCCTCAACCCGTATCCACCCTGACAGCCCCGCGGTCCCTTTTCTTGGTCCAACACATGCCCAGCTGTGACCCAGCTCTCTTTTCCTTCCCCTTTTTGCCCCTAAATCTCCATTGTTTTTCCTAATTTTCCCCTTCTTTGCTTGTTCCTTACCCTAGCAAATTTTGAAAGGTTTTGGGGGCATCTAATTTTTTGGAACAAGCTGAAAAGAGGAACATGAGCATAACACACAAGATCAGCCGCCCATTTCCCCATTTTCTCCATCAATCTCCATTTCTACTCCATTGTTGTTCAAGCCAAGGCTAGGATTACATCACTTCCTCAAGTGAAAAGTATTGTAAACTTTACTCTCTATTTTTATTTAATGACAATATTTTTTATTGAAGATTTGATTTACTTTCCTAGCATTATGAACTAAATTATTTGCCTAGGGTTTTGATATAAATTGACTTGGATGCTGTGATTTTAATTTGGGGTGTTGCAATTAATTGTTATTCACTAATTTTTTTGGGTGTTATGTTGTGCTCTTAATGCTTGTATTGATTTGATCACCCATTACATGATTTTAAAAATTGCTTAATGCATGAAAATGATTTTGTAATTTTGGAAAATACAACATAGTTGTCGTTGGGTTGGGTTAGTCTATGTTATTAATCCTCTTTAAGATAGTCATTTGGGGTTTTGTGTTTGGAAGCGATTAATTAGTTAATTTCATACGTAGCGAAAGCCCATGAATTTATACTGTTCATTAGCACCGTTATACGAAGTGAAAGCCCTTAACGGTGAATAGTTTTAATAGCAATCCCTTATTAAATCACAATGAAAAAGATAATTGAAAGTCAAAACCCTAGATCCTCTCACATTGAAGTCAATCTAATTTTAATATTGTTTTATTTAATTTCTTGTTTTAGCTTAATTAATTAGTTAATTCATGCAAAAATCGATCGTCTAAATATAATTAAAATTGCAACGTACTTGGTATTCATCAAAAATAACCAAATTGCTTCCTCATGGGTTCGTCACCTACTTATTCACTTTATTACTTGTTTGACCGGGTAATCTTGCCCTTGTGCATTTTCGTACCAACAAGTTTTTGGCGCCGTTGCCGGGGAAGCACGGTGTTGTTTTAAGATATCATAATAGTTGCATTTGAGATTGTAATTTAGACACTTTTGTTTTATTGTTTTTAATTGTTATTGTTACTTGGGATATTGCACATGATCTTTGGTATAGTTCTTTGTGCTTGAGTGAAGGTGTATGTGACACACCCGATCGGCAAAAGTTTCATTGTTGCCGATTGATCCAGAAATTGAAAGAACTATCCGACTTCGCCGTAGAGTGCAAAGAACTATGGCGGAAGCGAGTGCCGAATATATTCCCCGAGAAGAAGCCCAAGAGGCTAATGGAAGGGGGAAATAGAGAAGAAGCCCAAACGGCTAATGAAAGGGTGAATAGACAGAATCCTATTGAGCAAGAAAGGCCACTCCATGACTTCACTATTCTCTTCATGAATGATTATCTACCAGGAATTGCGAGACCTCCCGTGGCTGCCAACAACTTTGAAATCAAGCCATCTCTCATCTCTCTAATCCAAGGGAATGTCCAATTTGGGGGATTGGTGACCGAGGATGCCCATGATCATATCATGAACTTCATGGAGATTTGTGACACTTTCAAGATGAATGGAGTGTCGAGTGAAGCCATACGCCTTCGCTTATTTCGTTTCTCCCTTAGGGATAAAGCGAAAGTGTGGTTAAACTCATTGACTCCGGGATCTATCACAAATTGGGGAGAGCTTAGGTAAGCTTTCTTGTAGAAATACAACCCTTCGGCAAAGACGGTCTAATTGAGGAATTCCATCACTTCTTTTCTTCAACTTGATGGTGAGACCTTGTATGAAGCTTGGGAGAGATACAAAGATATGTTGACGAGGATTGCCTCGGTGGTTGATAGTGCAAACATTTTATAATGGTTTGCTTCCATCAGCAATAACCTCTATTGATGCGGTCGCGGGTGGAGCATTTATGACAAAGAATGTGGATGATGGGTATGCTTTGTTGGAAAAAATGGCTTCAAACAATCATTTTTTGGGGGAATGAAGAGAGGAGCTCAAATGAGTATTTCCATGGTTCGTGAATCCGCAACGGAAGTTGCTAGCTTGACCGCTCAAGTGGCGGCTCTCACTAAAGCTTTGCAAGCTACTATTCTTCAACCAAGTATAGTATGCGAGCTTTGTGGAGGCCCTCACACATCGGATGTTTGCCATTTGAAAATGGAATCAATCCAATTTGTGTCCAACTTCAACCAGACCCAAAACAACCCATATTCAAACACATACAATCCGAGTTGGCGAAATCACCCTAACTTTTCTTAGGAGTAACAACCAAAACCAACCCTCCTCCTCAACCTAAAATCCTCCCGGATTCTCTAACTAACCTCACCAACACCAACCACCTTACCAAAATCAAAATCCACCTCAACCTCCACCAAAGAAAGAAATACCTATAGTGGACCTTCTAAAAATCATCCAAGATCAACAAGCCATAATCCTTAGCACCCAATCTTCCGTGAGAAACCTTGAAATTCAAATGGGTCAAATGACATCTTCCATCAATTCTAGACCCCAAGGAAATCTTCCAAGCACCACAAAGCCAAATCCCAAGAGGAAAGAACAATGCATGTCTATTACTCTTAGAAGTGGGAAAGAGCTACAAAGTGGAAAAGAATAAGAGAAGGTGGGTGAGCAAGTGCAAGAAAAATCCAAAGAGAAGGTTGAGCCAATTCCCCCACCTTCGGTCAAAAAAAGAGTGTATCCTCCACCTCCATTTCCGCAAAGGCTCCAAAAGGCAAAGGGTGACAATCAATTTCTCAAGTTCCTTGAAATTTTCAAAAAGCTTCACATCAACATTCCTTTTGCCGATGCTTTGGAGAAAATGCCTTCTTATGCCCGATTTGTGAAAGATATCCTCTCCAAGAAAAGAAGACTTGAGGATTATGAAACAATACCTTTGACGGAAGAATGTAGTGTCGTGTTGCAACAAAAGCCCCCTCCAAAACTAAAGGATCCGGGCAGCTTTGTGATTCCTTGCACTATTGGAGAAAATTTTTCGAGCAAAGCATTATGTGATTTGGGGGCTAACATTAATCTCATGCCCTTGTTGGTTTTTCGAAAACTTGGTTTGGGTGAAGCTACACCTACTTCTGTCACTCTATAATTGGCTGATAGGTCGCTAGCATACCCTAAGGGAGTGGTTGAGAATGTTCTTGTGAAGGTTGACAAACTAATTCTTCCGACGGATTTCTTGGTGCTTGACATGGAAGAGGATAGTGGGATTCCAATAATTCTTGGAAGACCCTTCTTGGCTACCGGTAGAGCTTTAATTGATGTGGCAAAGGGAGAGCTTACAATGAAGGTACATGATCAACAAGTCATATTTAATGTCTTCAAGCCCATCAAATACTGGAATAAATTGGAAGATTGAGCAAGAGTGGAAGTGGTTCAAAAATTAAAGGCGAAAGGATCTCATGATAATATTCCTAAGAGCCGGGTTGAGCAAGTTTGTGAGAAGGTGGTGATTGAGCCGAAAAAAATGAAAAAGGGCGATGATAAGAAGGGGAGGTATGTAATTCCTTCAAGAAGAAAGAAAGTCAAAAAGTCATCTTTGGATGTGGCACAACTACCATCAAATGTGATTAAATGGAAAAAAATCAAAGTGGAGGCACCAATGATGGAAGCAAGGTTTGAAAATGATGTCAAGAAAGCTTCTCCAAATGGTAGCGCTCAAGTGAAGGTTCGAGTGCTTATCCATGATCCTCCATAGGTCGATGCGGGAGAAGAAGTCAAGCTAAAGACTTTAAATTAGAACTATTCGCCGGTTTTCTCTTCCCTCTATTTTCATTTATTTGTTTTTATAGCTTTTGTATTTATATGCATGTGTCGCTTTTCGAAGCCCTCCCGAGTTTGTGGGTTTATAGGGAGATGTATAAAGTGTCCCCTCACAAAATATTTTTCTTTTTATTTACTTTTCATAAGGAGTAGTGATTGATAGCTTACCTTGGTATGTTCATGAACATTGAGGGCAATGTTCGGTTCTAAGTTTAGGGGTGGGGTTAATATTATTTTTGCCCTCAATTTTTGGGAAAATTTTCAAAATTTTTAGAAAATTTCTAGCTAATTGGACCCCATTAATTATGCTTTGATCATTCATCCCATCACTTTGGCGCTCATTGAATTGTATATGCATTATTTTCTTGGATTCGGTCTTGAGATTATTACATGCATAGTTGATGATATTTTGTGATTTTTGTGCTAGCTTTCCCACATTCATGTTAAATAGTGCCCATGTGTGGATCTCTTGATGAATTTTTTTAATGCTTTGCTCTAGCTTTGGTTGTGCATGTGTTGTGACTTGTGAGTACCATGTTTTGAGTTTTGATGCCGTTAGATGATTTCGAGATTAATGAATAGCTTGGCTTGTAAGTATGACAATAGCATGATATATGCCATGTTTGACTCGTTAGTGTCATATCGACCTACCCATGTTCACATTAAATCCCTAGTGTCCCATTTGAGCCTTATTGAAAGAATGGTGTGTGGAAGAGCACATAATGACCCCCATTTGCCTTCATTGTTATCACCCATATTGACTTTTCCCATGAGCCTATGCACTTTATCCAACCCGAGAGAGCACTTGGTGAAATGAATTTCTAAATTTATGTCTTGGAGGGAATGCGAGCTTCATCGAAGTGTTGTTCTTCATGTATTGGTGTGGTGTGGTTTTAATCTTGGTTGATGAGTTGGGGGTTGCTTATCTTGTAAAAAGGGGCCCTTATGATTGAAAAAAAATAAAGAAAAAAAAGAATCAAAGTAAAAGGTAGCCCAAAAAGTGTGAACCATTTATGCTTTAAAGTCATTGAAAAAGGGAAATTGTGGGATGAAAAATCATTTATGGTAGTTTGATATGCTCTCAACCCCAAGTTCTTGATATAAAAAAAGAGCTAAGTTTGGGGGTTGTTGAGAAAAATGGTGAGTTATGATGGAGTATGTTGTTTTATGAAGTTAGACTTGAGTGTGATTTTGAAGGCTTCACTTGTGCTCTCTTGTCTTAATATCCTTCCCTTCATTTGTAGCTCAACCTTGGCCTAAAATTACAAGTTTTGCAAAAGTCCTATTGATATTGTCATGCCATGAGTTATTGCCTTGTGAAGCATATCTCTTTTGGTTTGATGACTCATGTTTGGTATCTCATTGAACGTTCAATCCTAGCTATAGCGATGCTATTTAGTCATGGGCTTGTGTTTCATGTTTTTAAGTAAGTGTTTGAGGAAAGTTTGCTAGCATTGAAATCACATCATACCTTGGTTATGCATTTTTATAATCTTGAGTTTGATTTCTTTGATGGTAATGCATGTGGGATCTTGATTGAATGCCTTCTTCATTCCATCTTGTTCTCGAGCTTCTCCATAATCCATATTTCTCTTTGCTCAGGACGATCAAAGCTTAAGTTTAGGGGTGTTGATAAGCTTATAATTTTCCTCTTATTTTCATTATTTTTTTGGAATTTTATTGATGATTTTAAGCTTTGGTTGATGATTAATTACATTTGAGATACTATTTTTTATGTATTTTGTGTTTCATGTAGGTATCTCAAAGATATTCGAGGTTTTATGGCTCAATACGTGCAAATCGAGGCAATTTCGGGCTTCAATGTTAAGTTTTGATACTTGCCGTAAAAGTTCGTCAAGTATTTCATAGATCAGCAGGCTAACGGAGGCTAACATCGCTAACGGAGGACCAAACTGGAAGGCCTGGGCAGGGAAGGACTGCGGTTTACCTTCCAGAACCTCCAGGGGCACCGCTGCAATTACCAGAAGTCTTCATTAATGTCTTGTCGCACGTCACCCGCCTCTTTTATGCCTGACCCGCGACCTCCTTCTTGGATCGGATCAGCCCACGCCCAAATCCAGCCCACCTGCCTTCCTTTTCACCCATTTCCCCTCATCCCTCAGCCCGTATCCACCCTGGATGCCCCGCGGTCCCTTCTCTTGGTCCAACCCATGCCCAACCACGACCCAGCTTTTTTTTTTTTGAAGAAGCAGGGATGACACCCTGCAGCATTTTATTAATATAAAAACAGAATACATACATGAGGGGGACAACCAGCCTTACCCAAACAAGGGGGGACAAAGGAGCCTGACCTCTAAATACAAATACAACCGAAGGGATTAAGATTTCCTATAGTCATAAATGCCTATCAAGTCTTGGCGGAAGGATTGACAAACCAAAAGAGGAAGATGTATTATCTGCTCAAAAAGGAGGTGCATCTGATGGAAGTGAGCTTCCGCCGCCAGACTATCAGCAACTCTATTGCTCTCTCTATAAACATGATGAATACTATAGCCCCCAATCAGAGAAATACAATGACGAATAGAATATTCATAGGCCCAAGGAGAACGGCATCTATTCTGTATCACTTGCACAGCCACTTGAGAATCAGACTCTACAATAACCGACTGTAAACCCAAGGAACGACACAACTGAAGGCCATCACGCAAAGCAAAAATCTCCCCTTGCATATTGGTACCAGAACCATAAAATTAGAGAAAGCAGAGATGAAATGACCCTTAGAGTTTCGGATCACTCCTCCTCCAGAACAAGCCCCATTCCGAGCTGAACCATCCGTATTTAATTTAACCATATTATCCGGATGAGCTTCCCACCGAATCCACTTACCATCACCAATCAAGGGCAAACAAATAGGTAGATTCAAAGAAGTTAGACCAAGCTGCCCCATAAGATTGCTAGGAGCCTTGGGCAAGAAATTGGAAAACGTGTCTTGAAGATGTTGCAAGATATTTTTGTACATCTAAACTTTACACATAGGGGTATTATCAAAAACCGCTCTGCATCGGGCTTTCCAAATTTCCCAACAAGTAAACTGCATAATACCAATTCGACAAAGACCCACTTGAGTTCTAACCGAAGCACCCTTGAGCCAAATGTCGCAAAGATGAGATATCGAATTATAGAAAGGAACTTTTGCAAAAGCATTTACAAATCTCAGCCAAAGATCCTGAGCAACTTCAGACCGAAGGAATAAATGGGAGATAGATTCTTGAGCCGGCGAAGAAGAACAGCAGACACACTTAGAGACAATCGGGATTTTTTTAACATGTAACGCCAAATCTACTGGAACTGCACCCCAAAATAACTTCCAAACAAATCCGCTAACTTTGAGAGGAATACCCGGATGCCATATTTTCCTAGCCCAACACAGCCTAGGATGACGATCATGAAATTCATTCCAATAACAGGAAGAAGAGAAAACACCATCTTTAGAGCCGGACCAAACCATACGATCATTTAGGCGATCATCAAGAATAACATGGCTAATTAACTGTTGAGATTCCATGGAGAGCAAATGAAGGAAATTAGGGAGTTGTTGAAGAGCTGAACGAACAGACAAACCAATGTCTATAGGCCGAGGACCCTCTAACACCTGCCCACACCAATTGTCGTTCCAAAACAAGATATCACCCTTGCCAACAATCCACCGACAATTGTCAAGAACAGAAGTCATGTGTCTCATAATTGCCTTCCAAGTCTTAGAGGCACCCAAAGGAACCCTCCATCCTGCAATACCTCCATACTTTAAGGAAACAAACTTGGACCAAAGGCTGCACTCTTGAATGGCATTCCAAGCAAGCTTAGCATGCATGGCAGCCATAACTTGAAAGAGGGAACAAAGACCCAATCCCCCTTCCGACAAAGGCCGACAAATCACTTCCCAAAAACCCAATGACTACGTCGATCACCCCCTTGATTCCATAAGAATCGAGCAAAGGCTGCCTCCAATCTCTTAACAATAACTTGAGGGACATGTAAAGCCGAAAGCGAGTATATGGGGATGCTACTAAGAACTGACTTCAGAAGGGTGATTTTTCCTCCAAAAGATAACAAATGGGCTTTCCATCCATTAATACGACACATAACTTTGTTTTCCAATTCCTCAAAATAGCTACTTTTTAGACGACCCATATATAAAGGGATACCAAGATATTTCATCGAGAACTTCTTATGCAAACATCCAGACCATTGAGAAATTAAGGAGGCATTACGGAGAGGACACCAAGAAGAAGTAAAGAAACCACTTTTACTAAGGTTAACCAGCTGCCCCGAGGCCTTCTCATAATCTTTAAAAATTTGCCGGATATTCTGGACAGATTTCATACCCCATTACTGAAGACAAGGATATCATCAGCATACATAAGATGTGAAATTAACAGCCCACCACGACCATGATTAAAGGGCCTGCACAACCCCTCGGCAAAGGCATGCTTTATCTTCAGCGATAAAATGTCTTGGGCAATAATGAATAAACGAGGAGAAAATGGGTCACCTTGTCTCACCCCTCTAGAAGACTTAAAGAACCCAAAATTATTCCCATGGATACGGATGGTATACCAGCAATTAGAGATCATTTTGTACAGCAGATTACAACAACCTGGGCTAAATCCGAAGGCTTGTAAAGCTTGAAAAAGAAAAGTCCATTCCAGCCTATCATAAGCTCTGGCCATGTCATATTTAAAAATTACATTACCTCCGCGAACCTTCCTACCAATTTTATGAACAAGTTCCTAAGCAAGAACCACATTCTCTTGAATTTGGCGACCTCTCACAAAACCAAATTGTTCAACCGAAATAATCTTAGGAAGAACCGTCGCAACTCTAGGCGCCATAATTTTTGAAATGATCTTCCCAGAAAAGTTGCATAAACTGATTGGTCTATAATCTCCAAAACTCCTTGGATTATCCACTTTCGGAATGAGGACCAGAGACGTGGCAGAAAAACCACGGATTGAAGGACCACCCTTGAAGAATTCTTGTATCGCATTTATGACATCTTGGCGAATAATATCCCAACATCCTTGATAAAACCAACCTGAAAATCCGTCCATACCCGGGGAACTGCTAGGATTCAGCCCTTTAATTGCTTCCCAAATTTCATCCTCCGTCGGGCAACTACTCAAGAAATCATTATCCTGGGCATTTAAACGATTAGGGATATCTGGAAAGAAACCATCCTTTACTTCTGTTATACCAGTCGTGAATAGCTTATCATAAAACTGGACTGCTTTCTCCCCTATCTGATTAATATCCGTACACAAGGAGCCATCATCAAGTTGGAGAGATATCGAGTTAATCCTAGCACGATCTTTGATACTAGCATGGAAAAAATGAAGTATTACGATCTCCATCTTTAAGCCAAAGCTGACGAGACTTTTGTTGAAGTAATTCGGTATCCCATGCTAACAGTTGATTAAGCTCTAATTTAACCTCTGAAAGTTGAGTTACCAAGGCATCATCCCAAGAATGTTGTAGAGCCACTTCAATTTGCGCAATAGAGTCTTGACACTTAGCTATTTTATGTTGAACATGACCAAAAACAGTCCAGTTCCACTGCCTCAAAGCATGACGAAGAAGTTGCAGTTTCTTTTGAAGAATAAAACCAGCACAACCAACAACTGTACAACTCCATTGAGAGGCTACAAAGGTCTGAAAATCTTTATGATCCAACCACATCCTATGAAATCTAAAATTTCCTTTTGGTTTAGGAAATATTGGAAAATCCACCAAGAGCGGGGCATGGTCAGAATGAGAACGACTCAGATGTGTAACCTTGAAGATCGGCCCCGAGGCTTTGTAGAGACCATTAAAAAATACTCTATCCAATCGTTTCCAAATCCGAGTCCCATCATCCTGATTATTACACCAAGTATAACAACTACCCTCATATCCGGCATCTTCTAGACCAACCTCCTGAACAAAATCCTTAAAATCCATCAACTCCCCATTTGTGCTAGGATTACCACCCAATTTTTTTGAAGAATGCAGAATGACATTAAAGTCACCTCCCACAACCCAAGGCTCATTATAAGTCATCGAGAGATTTCGTAAATCCTCCCACAAATCCTTCCTTTCACTACTAGTACATTTAGCATAGACAATAGAAACAAGAAGGGAGAAATTACCACCCACTTGGATCCTACAAGTAACCTGTTGATTGGAAGAATCAACTAAAGTAACATTCATTCTATTATCCCAAAACAACCAAATATGAGTATTCAAAGGACTATTATGAAGACAGAATTGAAATTGAAGTTTCTTGGCAACACGGGGCAAACGATCACATGAGATTTTTGGTTCCAAAATAGCACACAACATCGGGCGGTGTTGAAATTTAAGAAATTTCAGATAATCTATAGTTTCTTTATTGCCCAATCCCCGGGCATTCCATATCAGAACCGACATAAAGAAACTATTAATTGGATGGTTGTGGGGCTTTAGCCCTAGATCTTGTCTGCCTCCGAACACCTTGGACACCGTCCTTCTTATGTTTCTTTTTGTTTAATTTTTTACACTCATGTTGAAAAGCTTCTATTTTTGTTGGGGAGCAAGGAAAGTCTTCCAAATCATTGACAGAAGCATTGCGTGTAAGTTTGCATTTTTCTTTCTTTTCCATACCTTGGACAGAAGAAGCTTTTGGTTTAGATGCAACATTTGCCATGTCCCAATCCTCAGACAATTCTTCCAGCACCGCAAAAGGATTTTCCAGAATAGGACCCGAATCCCCTCCTCTTTTTCAATGGAATCAGACTTGTGTTGCTCAAGATCAGGATCATATAGTAGGAGGGTCGGCATGTACCTCAGCAATTGAGGGTTACCGTTTTTGTGAACATATATCTTTAGGAATATCATTAATATGCTCCTCCATATTTTGGACAACATGTGTAGCACCACCCTTAATTTCATCATCCACCACATCAATAACTTCGGTTTCCACACACTTCCCAGTTGAATCTTTGGCCATAGAAGAAGACGCTTCACCAAATCTCTTACCCGTGGGTTGCCAGCCTTGTTTGAGCATATTATCCTTAACTGTAACATTCTCCATTACTGGAATTGTCTCCTCTCTTGGAATATTTGATTGACGAGAAATTTTAGCCACTGACCGATTCTTCTTACGACAATCCTGCACAATGTGCCCTAAGAGACCACAACCGAAACAATATGCTATGTTCCCCTCAAAATCGATGGCCTGCCAAAAACCATGCTCTTTCGTGGTTCCTATCCAGATGCGATCAGGCAACTTTTCAGAAACATCCATCTCTATACAGATGCGGGCATGCATGGGATTTAATAAAGAAAGGGTTTGATCATCAGCCTTGAGAAACTGTCCCAACGAGTTGCCAATACGCTGAAGATATGCAACATTAAAGAATAGAAGGGGAAGATGAGGGAGACGAGCCCATACAGCTACACAAGGATTGTCCCGTTTGAAACCAAAATCAGACGTCCATCTAAAAGATCGATACATGCATCGATCTATCATGTGAGATTCTTTGGATAAAGCCCTCATCATGTCTTCCTTTGAGTCTAGGTGAACCATTACGTGTCTCGGATCCAAAAGACCAACAACGAAAGAACCCGTTAGTTTCCAAGAACGAGAGATATGATCCTTAATAACATGGAGGGGTGGTCGACCTACCGAAAATTTCAGAATGACCGTATTCACAAACTGAGATTCAGCCGCCTCAATTTCCAAGGGAGTGAAAAGACATGCAGGTTCATTTAAAATCTTAGAAGGTTGCCGTGGAGGCAGGGATAGGGAAGGGAGCACTGGAGAGCTCCTAGGATTTTGACAAGAAGGAGCTGCAGCCTTGGAGACGGCAGCAACATAAGAAGTCAGAGGATTAGGCACAGAAGAAGGGTTAGGGACTGAGCCATGAACCTCTGGAGAAGGGACTCCATCCGGTGGCTTACCATCCGGAGCCATGGAAACGGAATAAAACCAAAACCCTAGAAGGGATTAGCCACCAGGGAAAAATCTAGAGAGAGAATCTAGAGAGAGAAAAATCTAGCGTAATTTTTAACTTACCCAGCTCTCTTTTCCTTCCCTTTTGCCCCCAAATCTCCATTGTTTTTCCTAATCTTCCCCCTCTTTGCTTGTTCCCTAGCAAATTTTGAAAGGTTTTGGGGAACATCTAATCTTTTGGAACAAGCTGAAAAGAGGAACATGAGCAGAACACACAAGATCAGCCGCCCATTTCCCCATTTTCTCTATCAATCTCCATTTCTACTCCATTGTTGTTCAAGTCAAGGCTTGGATTTCATCACTTCCTCAAATGAAAAGTATTGTACACTTTACTCTCTATTTTTATTTAATGACAATATTTTTTATTGAAGATTTGATTTACTTTCCTAGCATTATGAACTAAATTATTTGCCTAGGGTTTTGATATAAATTGACTTAGATGTTGTGATTTTAATTTGGGGTGTTGCTATTAATTGTTATTCACTAATTTTTTGGGGGGTATTATGTTGTGCTCTTAATGCTTGTATTGATTTGATCACCCATTACATGATTTTAAAAATTGCTTAATGCATGAAAATGATTTTGTAAGTTTGGAAAATACAACATAGTTGTCTTTAGGTTGGGTTACTCTATGTTATTAATCCTCTTTAAGATAGTCATTTGGAGTTTTGTGTTTGGAAGCGATTAATTAGTTAATTTCATACGTAGCGAAAGCCCGTGAATTTATATCGTTAATTAGCACCGTTATACGAAGCAAAAGCCCTTAACGGTGAATTTTGAATCCCCGACTTCCAAAAAAATAGAATAGTTTTAATAGCAATCCCTTATTAAATCACAACAGAAGAGCCAATTGAAAATCAAAACCATAGATTCTCTCTCATTGAAGTCAATCTCATTTTAATATTGCTTTATTTAATTTCTTGTTTTAGGTTAATTAATTAGTTAATTCACGCAAAAATTGATCGTATAAATATAATTAAAATTACAACGTACTTGGTATTCATAAAAAATAACCAAATTGCTTCCTTGTGGGTTCGAAACTCTACTTATTCACTTTATTACTTGTTTGACCGGGTAATTTTTCCCGTGTGCATTTTCTTACCAACAAGGAGTGCGAGTAATGTCTAATGCTAAACCTAGCCTAGAGAGTATCTAACTTTGGACGGGGTCAGACGGATGACCAAGGCGATGATGCTAATCCTGGTGAGAGACTTTGGAGCTGACACAAGTAGAGGGGCGAGGAGAGAGAGTTGTGGTTGGCCATTCTGACACACCATTCTTAGACTGTCCGTTCAGTGGTATTCTCTCTGTCTGTAGATCCTTCACATGAAAAGAAGATGGTAAGAACTCAATAGACATGTTATTGGATATGCAGAATTGAGGTATCGATATGAGATTACGTTTCATGTTGGGAACAAACAGAACATTTTGTAAAGTAAAGGTGTGTACAGGTGTGGGGAGGATAGAAGAACCAGTTTTGGAGATATGTAGGCATGTACCATCACCAATGACCATGTCATCCGTGCCCGTATAGTTGGAGTGAAGATGGAGGTTGCCAAGTTCGTTGGTAACATGGTGAGAAGCACCAAAGTCGAGAAGCCAGCCCAGAGTCCCTATGTCCGTTATGGTCACAAGGTGTGCTCGTGGAAGCCTTGTGTAGTTACTGGCCGAGTTGGAGGCAGCGGGCAAAGATGTGGTGGTGACCAATTGAAAATTGGGGCAGCGAGCAACCGTGTGGCCCTGTTGGCAACAACCCTAACACTTACCAAGATAAGGTCGTTGTTGGAGACAGCATGCGAGAAGGACACGGGTTGTGCCTGCTTCAGGAGCAATTCGTGATTGATAAGTTTTTCATGGAGCTTATCAAATGATATGGGAGTGTCCCGGCCTTCCATCACATCTACGATGTGGTGATAGTCATCATCTAGACCACCAAGGATGGTCTCAATAAGGTCCTCATGGTCAAGCAGTTTGTCCAGAGCCGCGAGTTCATCTGCCCGACTTTTGACAGACTGCATGTAGTCGGAGACCGACTAAGTGCCATTGGATGCCCGTTTGAGGTAGTTTTTAATCTGCTTGATGTGGCTGCGAGTTGGGCAAGCATAAGTGTGAGCTAGAGTTTCCCATACTTCACGAGTAGTGGTGGCCTGTTGGATCATAGGAACCAGGGGAGCAGAGAGGAAACCAACAAGAACTCCAAACAAGAGTTTGTCTTGCCGAATCTAGGGTTGGTAGTGTGGGTTTGAGATGGGAACGTCCTTGGATGATTGAGCATCCTTAGCTAGGACGGTGGGAGGCAAGCAATGGTGTGAGCCGTCTACAAACTTGTAGAGGTCATAGCCAATGAGGGTGGCTTCAACTTGGAGTTTCCAAGCCATGTAGTTTGTGGAGGTGAGTTTGGGGATATTGTGGTGAGAGATGTTAATGAGGTCGAAGGTTTGTGTGGGGCCAAGGGGTTTTTAATGGTGAGCGAGTAATTTCTGTTAGCCATGGCGGAGAGTGGTAGGAACTTTGCTCTGATACCATGTGGAAACTAATAAAGTTTAGGAATAACGATATCGTCTTTCCATTGATTGAATCACCTATTTATAAGGAGAGTTACAATTAAGGTTATAATTGGAATAGGGTACAAGAAACCTTTATAAGGAAGGTAACATAATAAGAAAAGAACTATATAATGTAATTACCACTAACTAATAATTACAAATAAATAAGGTCGAAGATTTGTGAGGCGACCAAGGGGTTTTTAATGGTGAGTGAATAATTTCTGTTAGCCATGGCAGAGAGTGGTAGGAACTTTGCTCTGATACCATGTAGAAACTAATAAAGTTTAAGAATAATGATATCGTCCACTACAACAAAAAAAGGGCTTTTACAACGTTTTTAAAACACTGGGAAAGATCTTTTACAACGTTTTTGAAAACGTTGTCACAGCCAACGTTGTAATAGCTCGTTTCATTTCACAATGTTTTTAGAAACGTTACAAAAAAAACGTTATGAAATTTGATACTACAACGTTTTTACAAAAACGTTGTAAATTTGATTTCACAACGTTTCGTAAAAAAACATTGTAAAATCAATTTTACAATGTTTTTGTAAAAACGTTGTAGTAGCAATTTCACATGTTTTTTTTAAAAAAACGTTGTATAATTAATTTTACAATGTTTTTAAAAAAACGTTGTAGTATCAATTTCACAACTTAAAAAAAACGTTGTAGTATCAATTTCACAACATTTTTTAAGAAAACGTTGTAAATGGTCTATTGCAACATTTTAAAAAAACATTGTAATATATCATTTAGAACGTTTTTCAGAAAAAAACGTTGTAATGATGTATTACAACGTTTTTGGAAAAACGTTGTGCCTATTATTTTTTTTAAAAAAATAAAATCCTGGTTCAATACATCTGGTTCCACTCCCACACCTACACTAGCCAATCGCATCTCAACACATTGATTTCTACTAGCTGCAAGTTGTAAATCTCAAACTACAAGCACATAAAGAGCAAGTTTTGGAACTTAATAATGACTTGAGACTTTTAGGAAGAAACGAGTAGCAAGGTACAATAAGCGTCAAAAGCAAATATTAAGCTTGTCTAGTTGTTCTCTCTTGCATGTATTGTTCAGTGCTCAAAGAGCATGGTTATTGATGAAAACACTACAATCACTTCCTCCAATAGAAAGCTTTTTGACATACAAAGTTAAGTAAGCCCTCAGTCCCCCTCATACATAATAGGTATACAAACCAAATCCAAACTATCAAGATGTTCTATCCCATCTTATTCAACTCATGGCTATAGGAAGCCCCACTTCACACTTCCAATACATAAGCCATTCTCAAATAAGATTGTGGCAATAAAAAGAGGGATGCTCGATAGGAGCGATTTAAAGTAATCACCCTAGTAAAGTATAAAAGACTCACTTAGAGACCATCTAATGATATGTTATGTTACCCACTACACAAATCTAAAAGGGTAACAGATCCATAAGTACCCTAAAATCAATCAGGCACTTAATAAAGGATGCAGAACATTAATCGAAAGGGTTCTTCATATGAAAGACAACAATGCTGAAACCTAAGATGTCCCCAAGAAACTATTATATGGTGCAGGCACCTGGTCTACTTTACTTTTCTTGTTTATTGTCAGAAGCTTGAAATACAATCACTTTAGAAATTCAAATAAAAGCATAAAAAAGAATGACAACTTCTACATTATCAGCTCATAAAAAAATAGAGTAGGTTGCTTTCAGAGCGTGCCAATCATAGAAAGACAAAACCCTGCCATAGTAGTTTACACCTTATAATCATGAATTCTAGATAACAGAATAAAACACAAGAATAACTCGGCAACTGATCATTCAGCAACAGACTTAATGGTTCTACCAAGAATTATAAATACCTCCCAAGTTCCTTGAAGGAATGGACAAGCACCATACCCCCACGGGTTTAAAATGTTCTTATTGCAAATTATAGATGAACTCAAAGAATGAACATCATCAAAAAATGGTAGGCAGGATCGTTATGACAAAGTTCAAATTGTTTAGGTCCAACCTCAAAAGAATAATAATTAATGGTCTGGTTTAAACTAACTATAGTCTAGCTGGTGCAACTCAGACCAAAACCAAATAAGTCTACAGAAAAAAAAAAAAAAGAAAACACACACACACATGATACAGAAGTAACATATTACCATAGCATGTAAAAAGATGTGGTCAGTAAAAAAAAATTGAGGCCAAAATACTTGCAAAGCAAAGTGCCATCATTGCACTTGTCCGCAACACGTGTGCTAATCTGGAATGGATCAGTGAAATGCACAACTATGGTCCTGCCAATCATAATCACCGTCAAGCTTTTTGAATGAAGTTTTTGAGCATTAGTACTGCAAACTGAATTGCAATTTGATAGAAAAATGAAACAAAATACTCATGCCTTTCAAAAATCTGATTCTATGATACCCCAAATTCAAGTTTAAGAGCTACTATCCTCAATCCATCCACAACACTATGTCTCTGGGAAATTACCGCTCCTATAAGAAACGCTAGAAGGTGTGTTTAAGCAGTTGAAACGGAGAAGCGTATCGAACAGAACATAAATAAAAATCCAATATCCGGATAAAAAAGTATAACTCATATTAACCTGCACATGTTCCTTTAGCAAGCTCATCACCAACAGCACGCACGGGAATCCACAAAACACTAGTTATATTACTTGCCCAATCAGGTAACTCTATTCTACCATCCTGAAGAGTCAATTGTGCAAATTCTTTATCAACAACAGAATCATCATGTCTACCACCATCGGAGTTTTCCAAGCCAGTTGCATTCTGTGATGCTTCGACATATCTCTCCATTTTAATGACATGTGAATCCTCAATCTTTAAGCCAGGGCCAGTGTCAATATGTAAAACAGCACCGTTAAGGGAGTAGTTGATTGGCTTCACAATTACTCCCACCCACTGAGGTTCATTCATTAGTAGAGCAGAAGAAACTGCTGCTACAAGGTCAACAAGAGATCTTGGCTTGAACACCTAAAGTTGGAACATATGCCAAACAATTTTAAAAAATGGTCACGATTCAAATAATATAGATCGCAACATGTTTACTTGAGACTATACTAGAAAGGTAGCAACCTAAAAGATCATGATATGATGAGAACTCTAATTGATGTAATTATTTGGATTGCATAGCATCAATTTCACAATCAATAGAAGAATCACATTCTTTTCAATATTATGTAGTATTATCAAGTATTCAAGTCAATGATTACTAAACCAGTAGCAATGTGTTATCACACGTAACTTGAATTACCAATGACCAGGGGTTACTGTAGCTCACACATTGACATGCTGGTTTAGCAAATAAGGAAATGCTGACTGAATCTTGCAAACTTTCCTACTTTTACCACATGCTCATCTTGATAGGCTACAAATGGTGGGCAGCGGTGGGCAGGGGTTGAGGGGGTTGGGGAAGGGAATCAAGCATATAAATTTTAGTTCTAAATTACATCTTAAGATAAGATTGAATAGTTTCTACCATTTGATCTGGCTCACTCTCTATTATATGGTGCAGGCACCTGATCTACTTTACTTTTCTTGTTTATTGTCAGAAGCATGAAATACAATAACTTTAGAAATTCAAATAAAAGCATAAAAAAGAATGACAACTTTTACATTATCAGCTCATAAAAAATATATAGTAGATTACTTTCAGAGCGTGCCAATCATAGAAAGACAAAACCCTGCCATAGTAGTTTGCACCTTACAATCATGAATTCTAGATAACAGAATAAAACACAAGAATAACTCGGCAACTGATCATTCAGCAACAGACTTGACTAAAGACCTTTCTAGGACTGCAATCTTAACTAAAGACCTTTGAATTCAAAAACTTTTCAATGCATTTGCAGCACAAACAATGTATTTCATTCAATGCTTTGAATTCAGAAACTTTTATTCGATAACTAAGCTCTAACAACTGTACACCATTATCTACCACAAAATTCAGTGAACTCGTAATAATCACATTAATTAACAGACTTGACAGTTAACTGAAAATGACATGTAGATCATTTTGAAGACCTGATTTGTAGATTAATATTTGATTCAAATAGTAATAATCAATAATTGCATAGCACATTTACAGATAAATTAGTAAAAGGATAGGCAGTACACCTTCAAGATTTTGCTTTTCATTTTCCGTGGGCGATTGTTTATCACAAGCAGCAAAGAAGCAGTAGCAGACATATCCAATGACCTCCTTAGAAGAATCCAACATCACAAAGGTGGTCGCACGTTTTCCAGGGCCCCAACAGCAGGCCATAACCCTTGGTGCACCTTCATAATCATCTGTAGAGTTAACATCATTTTCCTTTTTCTGATAGGGTGCCACAGAGACATTGTCCCACAACAGCTTACCATACTCCATAAGTAACCAGTTTTTTGCTCTACTTGTCAACAAAGATCTTGCTTCTTTCTCCATAAAAGGAAGAAGAATGATGTCTGTAAATGCTTTTTTTCCTCAATTTAATCACTCTACTTTCACATAATTACCACGTTCATCACTCCATCCATATATTTGGATGGAAAGTTTAATTTTTTTAGAAAAAACAAAAAATACCCTTACTAAATTTGGGGGTTTTAAGGGTCTCCTTCTCCTCTCAAACATAATTTCTTATTATGTGACTTGAATTTGTCAAAACACCTTTCAAAGGTAAGGGGTATTATTGTATTTTCAAAGATTTCCATCCAACTTAACTAACGGAAATGACTCTAGTGACCTTATTGACTTTCGAAGCCAAATAGAGTGATTAAATTGAGGGAAAAAAAAGTAGAGTGAGTTTAATGAATTTTGGCCGAAAGTAGGGTGACCAAATTGAGATTTAAACCTATAAATAATACCTTAATACATGTCCACATATCATCCTTTGTGGTTCTTTAACTTTTCTCCAATCATCATGAGTAAAGGGTACAAGTTCTCGTACTAATGTACCCAAGTATGAAGATAACCATTGAGAGTTCAATCCTAGAGGGTGTCCTCTTTCATTGAATTCCACCTCAACTTGAGTAGTAGGAGTTAAGCTGATTTTTGTCATTTTCGTTTTACCTCTCTTTCTCATTTGTCGTATTCTCTCTTCTTCAGCAGGTTCATGATTAGGTACTTCGTTAGATAAAACCGGTGAGGGAGAAAGCATTCTTTGAGCAGAAAGTGGGGGAGAAGGTATTCTTTGTGCAGTAGAAGTTTGGGCAGGAGAAGGATTAGAACCACTTTCCGAAATCCTGATCGCTTCGTGTCCCTGTTGTTGGAAAATTGAAATGGCTGCTAGATTCAATCTTTTCGACCGTTTCTTCCCTTGCCTTGAACACTGCATAGTTCATTAATGATGAAATAATTTTAATCAGCTATATAAATTGTTCAAATCATTAAGAAAACAAATAATGAGATATTATCACTTGTTCAAATATGTTTGATATAATGAAGTCTTACCTTTGCTTGTCCATTAGCCATATTGAACAAATGACGATAAATGTAGTTCACTTTTCTAAAGATTCACCTGTTAATGAAAGAAAATATTCATGGATTAAATTTTGTATATACATAGAAGTGATATAACTTTATAATATCATGAAAAAAGAAAACATTGTAAGATCAAAGTATTTAAATCAATATACCATCACAACTCATGTACTAAAAACCATACACACATACTAAAAGAAACATTCATTGTTTTTACTAATATGTTGTCACAACCCATTCTTACGCAACTACCATCTTGGTCATCCATGGTTTTCTCAAGCAAAGTTGCATCGATTGGGTTATAAGATAATTCATCATCCTCATGATCTTGATCCACGACATATATTTCCAAATCGTGGTAGCCTCTTGGTGGTGGCCTCAAACGACTTGCCAATTAGATGATTTCTTTTCTCTCTAATAAAACACTTGGGAGGCTTGTGTTGCTAATATAAAAGGATCTCCTTTAAATTGATCTTGGAATTTGTCAAAGTTGACTAAAGTAAATCCATCTTCAACCTTCACTCCACGATAAATATTTGCCCAATCGCACTTACATAAAGGAATTTGAAACTGAAGATAGTCCAACACAATAATATCACGCAAGATCCCATAATAACCTAATGAACTACTACAAGATTGTTCATTTTCATTTGACGCAGATCTACGTATTATGGTTGCTTCGAGTGAAACACCGCTATTCTGTGTAGATTTTTCTGATGCCTTTGTGCGAAACCGATGACCATTTATAATAAAACCAGAATAGCAGAGTGCTTGCTTTCTAGGCCAATATGATAGCCACTTTACTATGTCATAAACTTTACCTGTTTCCATTTCGAGTTTAACCTGTATGTATTCAAAATAAATAACATATTTATTTGTAATATGTAAGCTAATCTATTAATTGTGTAATAAAACACAACAAAGTACTAAGAAACCTTATTTGTAAACCAATCACAAAAAGTCTCTAAATGAATCTTTGAAATTTCTTCATCAGAGATATTATCATGTAGCTTCTTCAACTCTTCCATGTGCATCCTAAGAAAAAGAAAGAGTTAAAAACATTCATGACGAACGAGTTGGACAAATTTTAATTTATTTTAGTCTTACTCTTCATATGGTTCCACTTCTGTGGTATTAAACAACACATATCGATGAGCATTTTGCATGTCTTCATTAGACAATACAATATGCTCTCCTTTCGAGATCGGTCGTCCATCAAATGGTCTATCATTTTGATAATCCTCGTTACGATTATGTGTTTCACCAATTTCACAAGCTTTCTTGATATATTGACTACAATATCTCATGCACTCATCAGCAAGATAGGATTCACATATGCATCCTTCTGGACGTGAAGGACTTCTAACATTATCTTTGCATGTCTTCGTGAATCTACAGACAATTGAATAAAAAAATGAAGTAAAACTACTAGAGTATGAAGAAAATAATGTTTAATAGATGACACGACTAATACCTTTCAAATGGGTACATCCAATGGAACTGATTTGGTCCACATAATCGTATTTCCCGTCCTAAATGTATTGGCAAGTGCATCATGATGTCGAAGAAGGAAGGAGGGAAATACCTTTCAAGCATGCACAATGTCTCAACAATTTCTTCTTCAACAACTTCTAGCTTTTCTTTATCAATCACTCTTTGACTTATATCGTTGAAAAATGAACATAGTCGAAATATTGCATTTCTTGGCCCTTTAGGTAAAATTCCTCTCAATGCAACAGGTAATAATTGTTGCATTAAAACATGATAATCATGGGACTTAAGTCCAAGTATCTTGTCATCTTGTGCAAAACAATTTGCAATATTTGAGCTGTACGCGTCAGGAACCTTCAAATTTCTTAATCGCCAATAGAAGGTCTCCATCTCTAAACTTGTTAGTGTATTGTGCTGGTGGAAGGAACATTTTATCTTTTTCATCAACCTGTGGCTGCAAATCTGACCTAATTCCCATATTTTCTAAGTCTTTCCGAGCATTAAGACCATTTTTTGATTTTCCTTTGATATCAAGCAGAGTGCAAAGTAAACTTTCTATGTAATTCTTTTCAACATGCATTAAATCTAAACAATGGCGTACTGGTAAATACTGATAAGAGACAATGACACTTTGTTAATTGACTAATAAAATCTACAATTTAATAAAATACTTTTTTCACCAAATACTAAATTAAAGTGTAAGAAATGGTTTACCCCGTAATAAGACAACTAAAAAAATGGGTTTTTCTTCCACATGAGGGCCGTAACGACATTTTTTCTTTTAATCTTCATCTTCCTCTTCTGGTGGCCCTTACATTTTTTCTTTCCTTTGCTTGTTTCTTCCTCATTGTTCATTTCCTCCCCTTTTCCAAAATCATTTCTACTATCACTAACAACTTCATAAATTTTCGAGCCAGTCTGTATTATAGGCTTGCCCCTCTTCTCTATGGTTCCATCAAACCAACTCTTGTTCTTTCAGTAAGGATGATTGGCTGGAAGGAATCGTCAATGACCCATGAATGCACACTTGTTGCTGTAAGGTAGCCATATTGAACAAGTATCAACACCATAAATTGGGCATGCTACCTTACCCTTTGTGGTACATCCACCCAGATTTCCATAAGCTGGAAATCATTAATTGTCCACATCAGAATAGCCCTCAAATTAAACATGCTCTTCTTATATGCATCGTACACCTCAACCCCACTAGTCCATAATTCTTTCAAGTCTTCAATGAAGTGGCCTTAAATATACATCAATATCATTCCCAGGTTGCTTCGGCCCAGGGATTAACCATGTTAGCATTAGGTTCTCTCTTTTCATGCATAGCCATGGGGGAAGGTTGTAAGTAACAAGCATCACAGGCCAACAGCTATAAATGGAACTTAGATTATGATAAGGATTAAATCCATCAGTAGCAAGTACAAGTCTTAGATCTCGATTATCAGATGCAAATTCAGGCCAATTGTTATCGATAAAATTCCAATGAGGTGAATCAACCGGATGTCACATCATGTTATCCTTACTATGATGGGTACTATGCCACAGTAATTGTTCTGAAATTTCACATGATCTGAACATCCTTCTAAATCTTGGAAAATCGAAAAATACCTTAAAACCTTGGTCGGTATTCCTTTCTTAGTTTTGCGCTCATCTCCTTTTCCAACGACTTTCCACCAGGATTTCCCACATCTGGGGCAATTGTCTAAATCTTTCAGTTCTTTTCTAAATAGACAACAATCATTGACACATGCATGTATTTTTTCATACCCGAGGTCAAAGGTCTTAAGTAACTTCTTGGCACCATATGTTGAAGCCGGAAGTATATTTTCCCGTGATAACATGCCTCCCAAGATTTTGAGAAGTTCAATAAATGCCTTATCAGAAATACCATTTGCAGATTTATGTTTGAAAAGTACTACTGTCGTTGTCAACTTAGTGTAGTCGGTGCAACCTGGGTACAGAGGAGTTTCTACTTCTTCCAACAATTTAGAATACCCTACATCTATCCTTTCTTTGGTATAATCTACATTCTCTTCCTCATTAACTTGTGCATCTACAAACATCCTATATGTATCTGGTATTTCATCGCGATCACATGTTACTTTAGAGGAAGAGGCCGGATGTTCTTCCCCGTGAAAAATCCATATATTGTATGTTTGGTCCATCCCAAACATAATCAAGTGTGACACTACATCGTCACCGGTCTGGAAAGTGATATTTCTACACCAAGTACAAGGACATTGAATTTTTGGAGGATTTCCAAGCTTATCCATAGCACTTGCAACAAAAGCTTTAGCTCCCGCCCTATATGCAGTCAATGGTCTGCAAATAGAACTTAATATAAATTATTTGGCAAGTAATACAAGAGCATGTTGCTACCAAACTAACATTAGAGTTTAGATTCAAAACCTTGGAACATTCACCCAGGCTTTATCCATCGAAAGAATGAGGATAATAACTTTACACCTAAACTGAGCAAATACAAACATTAGAAATGTAAGACTTATTAAGATGACACCCAATTACGAAGGATGCGATACGATTGCTGATAAAAATAATAGATAAATATGATTGTGCCATCTTGACGCCTAGGAGCTTATGATCATGTTGATAATCTTAATCATCAAATTGAGTTCAGGGTAACCCAACACTATTATAAGCAAAAACATTGAAATCCACTGCACACGCAGAGAAAAAGCGGGTTGATAAACCGAAAAGAAACCAGCCCACAAACCCAGAATTAATTAATACCTTTCCTAACCATGAACACAACAACAAATAAGGAGTACATATGATTTCAACTTTAGAAATGTTTAACTCCTTGAAGCATGCAGCAGAAAAACAGTCGTGATGGATTAAACACATAAAATAAGGTCTCCTAGTTGATCCAATTATTCATATTCAAAATACAATACCATATTGAGGTTTGAAATACTCGGAAAATGCATAACATGTCCCTGATACTCAGAAAAGAACTTTCAAAGACATGGAAGAAACAAATATCTGATACTTGTGGCAATGCCCTTACGGTAGAATCATGTGTATACCATATACATCCCCAAATTAATACATTAATGGATAGAGGGATCTCTTTTTAATATCAAAGATTTTTTTCTGTTTTGTTATTGGATCAAGGTTATCTAAGGTGAGAGAGACCCCACTTTAAAGAACCACTAAATAATTAATGGATAAAACCAAAAAAGGATCAGGAGAGATCCCTCCATTTGTAACATTACCTAAAGCAAACAAGTTTGGAGCTTAGTCAACCAATAACCAAGATATTGTATTTTTGCAGAGGAATTAAAAAAGCACATCACATAAAAATATTTAAACATGAGAGTGTACATCTTTATTACTAACTTTTCAATGTTAAACAGAACCCATAGGCCATAACCCCCACACTATTTATAATTTATTGTTGCTACATCACTTGCTAAAATCTGGGATGAGGGTCTGCATAACAGCTCAAAGAACCTATATAATTGTAATAGCCAAAGGTCCAAGCTTGCTCCTCAAATGCTTTTTTAAATAAATGGGATCATGGACATTTCCCAGTAGTACACAAGAAAAATATAAGAAAAGACATCACCCACGTTGGATGTTTTGACGTGGTGAAACTTTAAAGCTAAAGACTAAATTTTCCATCAGCAGAGAGAATATGAATAACCAGTTATTAATTTGATTATATGAGCTCCATAATTCCTTATTAATTGAGCTAGCTATAGTTATTCGTATGCAAGTGTATGATAAATCTGATTAAGCTGTGTTACGACATGCTCATCACTCAACAATGTATATAAATGAGGAAGAATACAATCATGATGAGCCTGACAAAGTATGCAAACATACCAGGAATCCAACTGCCTGCCTAACATGCTTTAGTTCATCCCATGATGAGCCTACATACGGCAATGAGAAGAATAATTAGACAAATACAAATCATGGTTTGAGTCTGATGTCGAGAACAGAAAGAATACCTCTTCTGTAGCCTGACCACACCAAAGCTCTATTTCAGCTAAACCTGCTTTCACACATTCCTCATTGCTGAATGTGCAACACTCTCAGCGAAGAAGAAGGCTGACATTACATACGAAAAGATAAAAACTTCAAAATTTTATATGCTACCATATATTAGCATATGTTCCAGCTATGAGATGAAGAAGCTACCTATTAAAAATCTATACATTTATGTATGAGAAGCCCATTTAGGCTCCCGATGATAACATGTCCCTAACAACTTTAACAAACCGAGATCTAGAAGCCTATTTCAACCAATTTCAATCCAAGAATAATCCACATGACCCTATATATAAACCAAAAATAAATGATAGATGGACCTTGAAGCTTGAGGTTTGCAGCCAAATGTAAAGGATGTGCTTCTGGCAAAGTTCAGGGAATTTAAATCTGATCTGAACAATTTGAAAAGTGAAGTTAAACGAATTGCATCAACAAACTTAAATCAGGCTGCATGAGACGATTTATTGGAATCGGGAATGGCTAATGCATTGACGGTATAGTCGATGGGAATTTTTTTTTCTCTTTTCTGTTAACTTTGTGCCTGATTGATCAATCTTATTGGTAGGAGTAGGTTGGTTTTTCTTCCTTCTAAATTAGCTTGAGAATGCATCCTATTTCAAAATTGTGATTAGTAAAATTTTTACTTACGAAAAATAAATAAATTCTGCTACAAGGAGCTACCATTGTTGACCAGTCTTTACTATAGCTCTGGCACCAGATTACAAGCTCTAACTTATCGATTCAAAGATCCCTCCCAGGTATGATTTCTTCTCAAGTTTAATATTAGATATTCACTTTACTTGCTAGGAAGATAGCACTAACATGCATCTTCAACTTGTTTCAGGGTTCAGAGAACCAAAATACAGCTGGTGCTGGATCTACTGTCCAAAAGGCTGAGAGCTTATGAGGTTGTAGGTTTGTGCACAAAATCTACAGGGATCTGACCCTTGTTGTGAAATCTACATGAGATCAAAGATGGATGCAATGCTCCAGAGTGTAATGAAAATAGAAAACCCTCCGTCCTTCAATGTACTACCTTGGCTGCGAATTCGTTAGGAACAGACTTGGGAAAAAAGATGGTTTGGTTAATTATCAGAAGAATGTAATCCATGTCTACCTCTCCACTCGAGTGGCATGAAGTTGATTTTTGTTTACAGTAATTTTTCTAATATATCATAGCACCAAACACACGATAGTCTCTCTATACGATCCTAAAATTACTTGGAGCTTTGCAACCATGACGACAGGTTCATTAATACAAACTACTGCCTAGTTTAATCAGATGGATCTGCCATGCTTATTTTCAAAACTCTGTTTAATCTACTATCTTGCACTCGTGCTCCGTTAATCTGAACTACACTCTCCAGCTCTAATGTTTCTAGTAGTCTTACTATGCAATTTGTTATTTGCGTGCTCCACTATGACAATTTATGTTGCCTTGAATCTGGTTGGGAAAAATAGGTTGCTAGTTTTAAATGTAAAATTAATTTTACAACAAATGCCATGTTGGTAATTATTTAACTAAACGTGGAACATTCCAATGAAATGAAGGGAGTATTATGAAACAAAAAGATAGTCTATTAAGAAGGCAAACACCAAAGAATTTTGGATGAAGTTTGAAGGCGGTTTCATAATGTGGGGATTTAAAAGCACAGTTGTGTTTACTAATTGTATTTAGAAGCTTTCAGACTAAGAAAAGTTAGTTTCTTAGATGAGGGTTAGGTGGAAGCAAAAATTTTATATCTCAAATGTATTTTTTTTTTCTTTGCTACAAGTTTATTTTAACAATTGCTATGGTGAGATCATGTTATCTCAAATAGTATGTCTACTGGGATTTTCATGGCTTAACAACAATCCTTTGCAAACCCCTTTTTGTAAAGATGTTTATGTAGAATGCCATAATTACTGACGGGGGCTAACAAAAGAATATGCTGGTTATCGCTGGCCTGATATAGTTATATATGCATATATTGATACTAGTGGGTGCAATAGGGTCAGTCTGTTCTTTTAAGGGTTTCTTAGATTTATAAGAATGCTTATTTTTTATAAGTAGATTTATAAGAATACTTGAATCATCTATGTCCAGCATTTGAAACTGGTGTCTGAACTAATGTAGGACATTAGACCGAATAAAATCTTAATACTGATAGCATTAAAGAAGAAAAACTAATTTGAATATAGGAGTCACATAAACTCGTAGATATCTTTGAGTAGTAGGTGGTTGTTATTCTATCACTAAGTAGTAGTTAGTGTTATTTGGTTCCTTCAAGTGTATCCTCAGTACCTTCTTCTTGTCCTGATGCATAATTTTTGTGACACGGTAGCTGATAGATACTTGGAACAGTTTTGCTCTGTATAGTGTTATGCATTGCAGCCTAGTGTTCTATTCGTTCTCTTCTGATCGAAGAGTCGACTATTATATTATGGAATGTTCCACTTAAAGAGATCATCTTCAGATACTCGGCTACTTCGCATCGTCAACCTTTCAAGAGTACCCTCCACATCTATACGATGTATGAAGGGATAGGGGATGATGGGTCTCTTAGGCTCTCCCTTTTGGTCATTCCCATTTGTAAAAAGAGTTTAATTTTTTATATTCGTGAAGACGTCGAGATGGCCTTTCCTTCTAAACTACCGCTTAGAACCTCATCCACCATAACAGTACAAGGTAAAGTTTCTCGTTTTGAGGATCTGACCTGCTTTTGGTCCAAGAAGGAATGAATCGTAAAGGCTTTTGTAGGCCCTGCCCTGGTCGTATAGGTCCATGCAAAAGATTGACTCAATGAGAGTCAGATCTAGAGCCATCACCTTCCAGCAAAAGATTGATGAGTTCAAATAAGAGTTAAGACCACTAGCAGTCCAAAGACAATCGGCCTGCATTCTTAAAGCTAAAGCTGGGATCCTACCCTAATCAGCCGAGCAATCAACTGGAATTTCCTTAAGAATTCTAATTGATTGGTCAAAACCACATCTTGTACTAATAGTCGGAAACATGTTTTACATAAGGGAATCGCATCGAAGTGTCTTATCCCAAGAGTACGGGCGACGCAAAAGCCGATATTTTATGAAGTTAGAGCCTTAGTTGATAGCCACAATTCCAGGAGAAGAGAAGGACTTACACTTTCATTCCCACAACTTTTCTGCTGTTGAAAACTATCATGCATGTTTAATGAAAAACAGGTTGGCTCTGGCTAACTAGCAGAAAGTCTTTTATAGCAAGAAATAAGGAAGCTAAGGGCTGCCAAGATTTTTTCAATCAATCTATCGATTCAATAAATAGAAGGCCTCTCGCATGACAAAGTCAACTGGATGCATTCACATTGCTTCGACTACTAAAAATGCTATTAGATGGAGCAAAGACTTCGTCTCTTTGGTATCTCCTCCCACTTGGAAAAAGATAGGAAATGACAATTTTGTCTAGAAAAAGTTTATTTCCCACCCACTCTAACACTGTTGTTACTTGTTAGTAGTACCAGCCACTTTTTGGGATAAATAGCAATGGTATACGAGCATTAATCCGGGTGGTGAGTATTAATTATCCAAGCCTTAATTTCTACCAAACACCTAGCTTATAATAGTGTTGGGATTATTAATCCTATCCGGATCACTAATTGGGCTACCAAACGCCGCCTTAATTCCAGCAACAGAAGTGTTGTTGTTTTGGTCCTTAAACAAACATCATTTTTACAAAAGCTTGTAGAATTTCTTGTTCCGCAGGCAATTATTTCTCCTGAAGAGGCAGGAGAGTTCATGCCCTTTTTTGGTGAATAATCATAAATAGTTGTCATTGCCAATGCCACGCACTATTTTATACCGAGATCAACGAAATCATCAAATTTATGGTTTCTACTCATCTTATATGTTAGATAGGGTCTTCCAGCTAGGTCTCAAATATAGGAAAAAAGAAAAGGAATTCCCAGGCAATATATGTTTTGAAACACGGCGCTTCTCTGGGACATCCTTTTTTGGATGCATACATGTTAAATATTCTTAGAGGCCAAACATCAAACACCTTGTAGGAAGTATAAAAATTGACTTGGATGCATGAACTCTAAACTAGTTCCATAATTTTTAGGATCCACAATAAACCATATTTAATGTTAATACTCACATAATAGTGAAATTAGAGGGGATGAGAGGGGAAAATAAAAATTCAGGGAAATATAAATGAAACATTGAATTCATAAATAAGGGAAAGAGATTTAAAGTGTGTTAGGGCATATTCATGGTCGAATTTTAGGGCAAAGTCGCAGAGGTTATGTGTTAGGGCGTAGTTTCATGAGGGCACAAATTAGATATGGAAAGAGAGAGATGTTTACCAGATGAACCCACGATTCAAGTGACCAAACAAGCCCTAATCGTAGATAGAAAACCCACAATTCTCCTACAGAATCTACGTGAAAAGGGAGGAGAAACGGAAAGAGATCAGTGTTTTCTTATGAGAGCTTGAACTGAAATCTTGGGACTTATACCTTGTTGATGCGAAAGATTGAAGAGAGAGCTTGACAGAAAGGGAGAGAGCTTGAGAGAAAGGGCTTACTTAAGAGGGCGCTTGAGAGAAATCTTTTCTGCCTATGAAGTCTTTGCGAATTCTTGGAATCGGGATGATTCTCTACAGACTAAGATGTCGGGAACTCGATTGAAGAATAGGTAAGTTCCAACAGCGAAAGCGCAAAAGAGCTACCAGGTTTGAGAAAAAATGGCTTACTAACAACATTTTTTTAGTAATAGCGGGTAAATTATCCTGCGTCTTTTTTTGGGCGGTGGATTTTACAACATTTTTAATAAAATGTTGTATTAGGGAGGATAACAACGTTTCTAGGTAAAACGCTGTCATTTAAAAGTGAAACGACAACGTTTCTAAGTAAAATGTTGTCATTTAAAAGGGAAACCACAACGTTTATTTTTAAAACGTTGTAATAAAACGTAGAAAAAGTAATCTACAACGTTTTCAATACGAATGTTGTGTTAGATATATCAATTACAATGTTTTTTTTCAAAAACGTAGTGCAAAAAATGTTGTGAAAGCCTGTTTTTGTTGTAGTGGTCTTTCCATTGATTGAATCTCCTATTTATAGGAAAAGTTACAATTAGGGTTATAATTGAAGTATGGTACAAGAAACATTTATAAGGAAGGTAACATAGTAAGAAAAGAACTATATAAGATAATTACTACTAACTAATAATTACAAATAAATAAAAATAGATAATAAATATATTATTCTCTAATAATGTATAAACTTTATGTGTACTTAGTCCTATTGATTACTAGTTGGGGTTAAGTTACGAACTTATATTTCTCTTTCAATAGATGTTTGGTCCGCACTTGAACTGTTCCATTTAAAAAAAAAAAAAATTTCTTTTGATTATTGAAGTGAAAGTTTTTTTTATTTTTTGGAAATGACACTAAGGGAAAGCTTCTTCTGCAACAAAGCTACATTAACACCACTTATAGGAGAACGTAAATTGCATAAATCGTACTTGAGACAAGTGAGTTGTATAGCATTACATACTCAATCTTGATCATTGGGTCTCACTCATCTTTAACAGGGGCAATTCAATTTCATTTTTCCAGTAAACAAAGCATATATGTACTAATGTACATGGAAGTTACGCATTGCACCATATAATTACATAATCATCATGCAAAGGAACCACCTAAAGGCTAAAGGAGAATGTTTTAAATTTAATTTAATTTGTAAAAAGGTGAAGAAGGTAATTAAATTTCAATTCATATATACTCCAATAAAGTAGGTCAATTAATGGGAATATAGTTTGTGAACACCTAAAGCAACGACAGATGTGGCAGTTCCCATGAGAATGACGGAGTAGGTTTGCCGTTTGCGCGTGCGCTGCATGCTAATGCTCATATTTGGCCAATCCTGTTATCAGAAACATGAAACATAAAGACCAGCCACAGCCACAGGCTTTTTTATTTAATTGGGCGGCCGCCAAGGGCCAAGGGGAGGAGAGAAAATGAGAGAGATGCGGCGAAAACCGGCTGATTATAAGGGACGAATCCACTGTAATTAAGTACTCTACGGTCTAGCCTCGCTTGACAAGGGTATATTATATTTCACTTTTTTGTCTCCCCCTTCTCTCTCCCAAATTAATACGGACTAGTTACAAAACAATTCATCCCCCACTCACATGTCGGTTACAAACTATGCACAACAGCACAACATATATATTTTTTCAATTAAACTATAAATAAGAAAAAGAATTAAATAATTATTTGGTCCCTGAACTATACCAATACTATACGTTTGATCCCTGTATTTTTTTTTAATGTGTTTGGTCCTTCAAATAGAATTTTAGTAAGAGATTGCCCCCTGACATGGTTACCGTCAGTTTTGCCGTTATGTTTTTTTTGAAAACTTAAATTTACCCATATCATTCTTGATCATTCTTCTTCATCATCTTCAAATGTACAAGGTAAGAACTGTCTTTACACACTGATCTGTATATCTGTAGTCTTTATATTCCTCCAATACACACATTTCTCACTTCATTCCCAGATCTACGAAAAAAAAACCCAACACTAAAAAAAACCCAACACTTTCACCCTACATTGATTGCAATTAGAGCGTTAGTTGATTTCACGTGATTCGTTTGCCTAACCCGCGAAAATGTACGGCCGGTCTTATCTTATTTGTCCATGACCGGAAGTTTTCGGTCGGAAAACTTGGGTTAAAATGCCCTCGTGTTAATCAAGTAATATCTACGTTTTGCGGTCTTCGCACTAGTTGTCTTAATCTTCACTATTATTCTTTATGCCACTTATGAACCCGAAGATCCATTGTTTCACCCTTCGGATGACCACGTTCCTTACTTCCGTTTCAAAATAAAAAATGAAAAATGAAAAAAAGGAAAAAGAAAAAGGGAATCGGTCATCTCCAACCATCTCCATCTCAATCTCCATCTCATCTACAGCCCCTGCTCTGGCCATCTCCATCTCAATCTCCATCTCTATTGACTTCGCAAGGTTGATGAATCTATAGCAAGCCTATTCGACACACCAAAGCAAACAATTCTCAACTTCAACAGTAAATCGAAAAAAATTGAAATGATCTTACTTGAATTTCGAGAGGAGAATTCTAAAATTCAAACACCAGAGATTAAGCTCTGCTCCTTTGTATCCGCGGGATGGAAAAACCGAGTGAAAATGAAAGAAAGCAGAGAAATTGGGAGACAATGAAACTTTGTCCAATTTGGAGGTGGCGCGGCTGTCATGGAAGCGATGGAGGATGGATAAAGGCCGGCGGGGTTTAACGAGAGATCAACAGTGGTTACCGTTGGATCGTTGAAATTTCAAGCGGCCGCGGATATGGTGGGCGTGGAAGTTGCCGCTTGAAGGGAGGCGGTTGTGGAGAATTTGGGTGAAGGAAATGGCAGGAAATGGCATTCTTGTGATAGCACCATAGATGGATGAAAAGGTTTTGGAAACTCATCTGAGGCAGGATGGTGGCTTTAGCCGAAGATGGAGGGCGCTGAGGCTTGAGAAAGAAGGGGGAGATTTTTCGGAGAAGAAGAGAGGGTAAGATGAATGCCGCGATTAAAGAAGGGCGGCAATTTGGGTCTTCTCTTTGACCGATTCCCTTTTTCTTTTTCTTTTTTTTTTTCTTTTTTCATTTTTCATTTTTTATTTTATTTTGAACCACTAACATTATTAAGGGTAAATTTGGGTTTTCAAAAGAAACATAACAACAAAAGGTCGGGGTAATCTCTTACTAAAACCTACTCTTACTAAAACCTACTTTAAGGACCAAACACATTACAAAAATACAGGGACCAAACGCACCAAACGCATAGTATTGGTATAGTTCGGGGACCAAATAATTATTTAATCCTAAGAAAAATAAATTAATACAAGTGATTTCATTTATTCAAGAAATGCTTCAGTTTATATACTCATTTACCATATATCAAATATATAATTGATTTATTTTCAAGTAATAAAGAGTAAAAACTAAATATAAAGAGATTTCGTAAATTTTAAAAGTTTTTGACTAATCAATATATTAATGTTTTATGTTTTTTTTAATTAATAGGTTAAATATTATCTAGATTTTGACAACATAGAAAGTCCAATTTTTGTTTTTGACAAGTAATTTTTTACCGAAAACTACCTTATTTAACACTATTATTTACTTCGATGTAATATATATATATATATATATATATATATATATTAATTTTCAACCAAACTGCTCCTACTTTATACCACCACCACACAAAAGCATCAAACAACTAAAGAAAAAAAATACTAAAAAATTCTCAAATCCAAAGAGTCGAAAAAAAATAATTATTCTATTTAAAAAGTCTGAAAGTTAAACTTTTAGTACCAAAAAAATTCAAAATGTAACGTTTCTACTAACATCGTTAGGGTATGAGGTTTTATTTGAAATAAAACTTATATTTAACTTAAGGTTAATTATTTAGTATTTTGGATAAAATATTAGTAATAATATTTATTAAAAACTAAAATAATAATAATAACAACAACAACAACAACAAATAATTAAATATACTATTAATAATAACAATAGACAAACTTTATTATTATTATTATTATTATTATTATTTATCACTACTACTATTAACATTACTATCAAAATTTCATAATAGTGCAAGGGTTAACATTTTTGAATTTTTAGTATGAAAAGATAAGCTTTAGATTTTATGAATTGAGTAGTTGTTTTGCGATCATTTGAGAATGAAGTTTTTAAAGATATTTTTGGTACTATTTAAAAGTAATAATGTTCATGAAGACAATGATAATAATATTATTGTTATAATAATAATATTATACTCCATTATGATCATAATTGTTATAATGATAATAATAATATTCAATGTAATTCTTCTCATCATTATGATTATAAATGAAAGGAAAAATAAGTTTTCATCCAAATGAAAACTTTTAACATAACGACATTTGTAAACACATTAAATTTTGGTTTTTTCACTTTTTAGTACTAAAATTCTAATTTTGAGGCTTTTTGGATACAATAATTATTTTTTAGACTTTTTATATGAAATTTTTTTAGTGTGACTTTTTAGTATTTTTCCCAACAACGAAAGCAAAATATTTATTTCGTTCTAAAACAAGTATTGCTACAAGTTATTATTATTTTTATTTTATAACGAAACTTCAAGTCGGAAGATCATGACTAATTTCTCGTCTACGCGTGGTAAGCTAAAGAGATGACCTTTTAAGTAAATTAGATTTTGAGCTCATATCTATGGCACGACGTCAGTTTAGGACTTGATCAATATATGAAGCACATAATGTAAGAATGAATTAATATTTACCTAGGATTTTTTAGGGGATAGATATATGTACACTACACAACGAAAATGGGAGAAAACTCAAATATCTAACAAAATAAAACATTTTACTTGGGCATTTATTTTGTAAGAAACCCAAGAAATAAATAATTTAATTGTAATTATAAAAAATAGACATGTAAAAAGAACATTACGGGTACGGGTTGAACCCAAATAAATTTCCTGTTAAAGCTTAATTCCAATTATTACCATAAAATAAATGACCTTTTTGAATCAAAATCCACCAATTCCATTTAACTTTAGGATTATATTTTTCTTTAACCATATAAATTTAAATTCACATAATTCCATAAGTTAAAAGGCTGAAATAACATACGAATCCTTGAAATTTCTTTCATCATGTAGAATTCATATAAATTGATTGCACAGTGGACCAAACATAAAAGCAAAAGATGACTCAGAGAAAGGAACAACGAAAAGATAAACTTATAGAATTGATAAGGCGAAAAATTCAAAAAATCGATATACCAACCAAACTCGAATACATGTTTAGCAATTATTCGGGTATTGTTCAGTCATACATTTAAAAAATTAAATTAGAGTGGAAAATTAATTAATTACTATTGTGGCTATCTACCAAAATTCTAAATGAGGAGATTCAATTCATTTTTCTTAGAGGCCAAACATCTAGCACATCGTAGGCAACATAACATACTTGATTATGAGAACACAATTCAGCACCTATGCTATTTTTTTATTCACCTCTAACATTATACGAAGAAAAACAAAAAGGAAGAGGAAGTTGACTAGTTAACATAGACAAAAAGAATCATAGAACTTTAACGTCTCCCGTCCCCCTCCCACCCCCAAACACACTTGAAGTAAAACAAACTTTTATAATGATTGAAACCGAAGGAGGATGAAAGAGAAAAATAAAAATCTTGATTCTCAAACTCTTCTTGTATTTATTCCTACAATTGGAGAAATGATAAAAGAAAAATTAATTCACCATTTTAAGAAGCGCAGTGCGAAGAGAGATACATGATAATGATGGGGTTCGTGGTCTCCAACTGTCGACTCTAGTCGATGCTCGTCTCTGGTAGTCATTCACTACCCGTCTATGTGGTAGAGACAGCGATGGCTAGGAGCTTTCTGTGAAAATCCACGGTAGAGAGAGGGGGGGGGGAAAGGAAAAAGGATTTGAGAATAAAAGGGGATCCAAACTCAATTTTAACAGTATAAGAAAACACAAAGTGAGTATTATTATCATAACAAAGTGAGACAAATTAAAGAATAAAAACATACCGTTTCCGACGGAGAGGACGGCGAGCTTCAAAAACCCTTGGAAGAAAGAGACGTAGAAAAGTGATAAAGACAGCGGCGGCTAGGAGCTTTATGTGAAAAACCACAGTAGAGAAAGTGGGGGAAGAAAAAAATGTTTGAGAATAAAAGGGGCTCCAAACTCAATTTTAATAAAGAAACACATTCCAAATGGCTAATGAAGAAGGAGAATATGCGAAAAATTAGGCACGGTTAAACTCAAATAAATCGGAGGGAAGAGGAGGTTGTTTGTACGTTTGAAAACTCAAATAAATCACAGCCTTAAGATATCGTTAAAGAAATAAATTCTAACTTTTGAATAACCCTAATTAATTGTACATGTGCGAACCTAATATATATTTTTTTTCCAAACACAAAGGCTCAAATCTAAAACAACTTATTTAAGCGTTCAGAGCTCATCCACATGGGTCTAGCCCACAATGGGAGTAATCTATGAATTATGAAGGGTCTTGGTTTTAGATTGAAATGAAAATAGGAAAATTGCGGACTAGTATAGTATGTGTGATTTTCAAGGGTTTTATTCCCTTATATTTGTTTCTAAATGGCGAAGTCCACTTTTATGAAATTGTTCTTAAAACGCCCCCACCACCTAAAGAACGGTTTTAGATGCTTTAGTACATCCATTGTCACTAGAGAAGGCAAATGGGTGGATATATGTGTGCTCATATGAACGATGGGTTCAAATGGACGGCTCAAATGTACCAATTTAATAATATTAGTATATATGAGTGGACATTAAATGGACATAAACGTCCATTTATTCATTAACATGAAATTATCAAATAAATACAAAAATTATAAAAAGAAAAAAAAAGTTTTAAAACCAGTGACATTTGGGACTGTGATTGCAGTGCACATGTGGGTGAGTTTTGTTCTCAATGTGTGGGGGCGGGGGTCCCTGTATTAACGTTTTGCAATTTAGAGTTACCAAATCTACCCAGTCCTTTTTTGTGTGAGTTAAATTTGATTGATGCATTATATTATTTTTGGGGGTAGTGTGAGAAAAATTACAATGAGTTAATCCCAAAGTGAGTAAATTCCATGAGTAAGTGGGCGCTCATTTAAGCCCATATATGTTCATGTTAATCAATTGTCTCAATTGGACATGTCTATTTATGCTCACTTAAAAAAATTAGTGTGCTCATACCCATAATTTATCGGACGGTATGGACGGACATGTAGGTATGGGCATAAATTGTCACCTCTAATTGTCACCACCATTTTTCATGCCAGGAACATCCATAAGCAAGAGCATCACCCACCGGCGCATAATCCTTTCTCAAACCCATCTCGATCCATTCCGTCATTCTATTTCATTGAATCCTCATCTCTCTTCTTAGTCTGCATCTAACTTGAGATCCTCCCCATTTTCAGAAGGTAAAAAATTATGTAAGATGATCTAACGAATATTTTTTTGTAAAACTGATCATATTTACTTGACTCATCTTGTATTGATGGATTGAACTGTGAGAACGTGAGGCTCCGTTTTACGAATTAAGATCCATAAAACGGTCTTATAGGAGACCTACTCTTTTCAGAACCTTTGTGGATTTTGAGTTTACTTTCTAAGTTTTTTTTTTTTTTCCTTTTTCCAAGTTTAAGATTCAAGTCTGAATTCATTTGATTTGTAGGAAATGGTTGTATTTTTGGGTAAAGTAAAACGTAATGTTGTTGAGCCATATATTATCAGCTAGTATAATAACTATTGATGTTTTTGGAAATGACAATGCTTTGACGTACGAAGTTAACAAAGAAAGCAAACATGAAGATGTTATTTCTAAGAATGCATGCTATGCATCTTATGATATGCACGATGCATAAGTTTTTAATCGTAATGCATCAATGTGGAATCACAATATATTGATTTGAAATTATGATGCATCGCACACCTATTTAAATTCTTAAAGGCATAAACGACACGATAGGTTAATCGAGATACATCAAAATTGGGTTTGGAATTGCGATGCTTCTTACAACTGTTTGAATTTTTTAAAGATGTAGACGACATTTTCGCACAAATGTATCTTTTATCAATTTTTTAAAAAAATACGTGATACTGAAACAATTGCAAAAGCCACAAACGAGACCGCCCGCCATTCTCCCATGCAAATAACATATTTCATTTATACTTTAATAAGTGTTCCCTATTTTATTTTAGGACCTTTCAAATATATGTGTCTATTTATTTTTTAACAAAATTATTAAAATAAATTATCTATAATATTTTCATTAATCGTGAAATAAGAAAAGAAAGTGGTCTACTTCTTTGACACCACTAGAGGTTTTTCTACGAAGGTTGAGGAGAAATGTTTCCACAATAGGATCACATTAAACCCACCAATGGCGATTGAAATTCGTTTAAATTAATACGACACTTATTTTGAGACAAAAATAAAACTTTGAATTTTTTAAAGTTTTTAACCACCTTAAAAAAAGAATGCTCATCAATCCTTCATTATATATGTCTTGTTTTGAATTTTTTTAAAGTCATATTGTTTTTTTTTTACAAAAGAAAATTTTACGTGTATTTTTTAGTTTTTAAGAAACCATATAATATGTAATTTGTAGTACATAAAAAATCTACGAATTATGTGTTTTATGATTTTTTAAAAATAAAATATGACATTAAAATTTTTATTTAAAAAAACTAATTTAACTTTAATAATTAAAATAGAACCCTTATAGTTAGAAACTAAATGAGTAATAAACGCGTAATAAAATATTTAGAAAGAAAAATATTTTATTAAACTATTACTTCCTTCATTCCTAAATAATCATCCCCTTGACTCGACACACTGTTTAAGAAAATGTAAGTATTATAAATATTAGTGTCATGTGTTCATAATTAAAGCAGGATGAAAAAGTAATGGTAAAAATGATAAAAGTGTTTTATTAAATTTAAAAGTTTTGAAAAAGAACTATTGTTTTGGGACGCGAAAAAAATGAAAGGAGGACAAAATATTAAGCAGATAAGGTAGTACTTCCACTGTTCCTAAATAATTGTCCTATTTTCCTTTTTTTGTTTGTTTCCTAAAAAGGGTCTTATTTCAAAACTTTTCTATCTCATAGATTTTTACCATTTTACCTTCAATTTTTCTATCGACTTTAATTATAACCACATATTTAATTAATGATTTAAAAGGATACAACATATTATACTAATATTTAGAATAAAATTTAGTTTTTTTAATCGTGCTCCCGTCAAACAAGACAATTATTTAGAAATGAATATCTATTATACAATACAGTCCATACTCACACATATGCAATTAACTAAAATTATTTAGGGGTTGAGATTAAATTATCTTTAAAAAAATTAATGGTTGTGATTCACCCTCACATTCACATGTGTGAGAGTAGTTATCCACTTTTAACTCCCAATTACAAAGTCACCCCTACAATTAATATTATGATCAGTCATCTTTTAGTTTTTACAAAGCCACCCCCTATTAATCTATAATACAATAGAGTTCATACTCACTAAAAAAATTAATGGTTGTGATTCACCCTCACATTCACATATGTGAGAGTAGTTATCCACTTTTAACTCTCAATTACAAAGTCACCCCTACAATTAATATTATGATCAGTCATCTTTTAGTTTTTACAAAGCCACCCCCTATTAATCTATAATACAATAGAGTTCATACTCACACATGTGCAATTAATATTATAAGTGGTCATGGATCAGTTACATATAACTCAACTATGGGTCGAGTTTAAAATTACACGTTATATTTAGACATTGTCATTTCAATTGACAAAATCATATATACTAGCACCGTGCCTTATGGCACGGGCACGAAGATCTAGTAGTATTATAAATAAGGTCATGTTTAAATAAATAGTTTATTTTTGCAGTCATTAGTTTCTTAATGACTTTTAATAATTATTGGAAAACTTTTGGGGCCAAAATACAATTTTGAAAATTCAGCCTTTGTAGAAAAACGTGATTGTTAGAGTTTTGTTTTTTTTTTTTTTTTACATTTTGGTTGATTTATGTTTCTTACATAATTTAGGTAATTTTTTAATGTTTTCTTTTATTTCTAGGTTTCTTTACCTTCTAGTATTAAGATTTACTTTGTGAGCCTATATAAAGACTTCTTTATTCATTGTAAATTAAACTTTTCATTAATTTTATGAATTTGTGAGTTTATTCAAGGTTTCTATGTTCTTTGGGAGGCTATCGAGCTGTCGGTATCGGGTATCTATGAGTTCAAACCTTAACTTATCAATTGATTTTTTCATCTCAATTGTGACGTTGTTCATTAATCCAAGGTTGCTAGTCTCGTCGATTGGAGGTTGTGGATTACCAAGCCGAGGTTGCCAATCGCGAGGGTTAGAGGTCAAGGAGTCACCAATTCATCTTTCTACCAATCATTCTTTTTATTCCGCTTTGTAATTATGCATCCCCTCATCGAAGTGCGTATCAGGATGCTTAATACAACACTCTAAAAATGCTTAATAAGCACTCAGATTTATTTTTTTCCATTTTTTCCCTTATCCCATTTAACATTTAAATAACTTTTACATTAAAAAAAATCTTTTTGATCTTCAAGCAAAAAAAAAAAAAAAGTTTTTTTTTGCAAGCCCAAAAACACGTGACAGCCGGCCCAGAAAATCTGCCCAGACCTCCACAGCAGAAAGCTAGCCAAAGCTTCAACACAATCAGCCCAGGCAGCCGACCCATCTCTCAACTAAGCTAACCCAGGAAGCTGACCCTTCCCCAAAATCTTCAAACTATATAACTTTTTGGGTGAAATTCGGGACGATCCACTTTTAGAAATTTATAACTTCTCTCGTGTAGTTTTTTTTTTTTTTAATCGAGAAAGACCATTTTTTGAAATAATGTTTCAAAAATTTCATCGTCTCCTTTAACAGCTCCAACAACACATTTTGGATTCGAAAATCACCATTGTTGGGCAACGAAAACGAGGTTTTTAAATCATTAACTATGAAACTTTAATGAAAATGTGTTAGGTTGGAGGATTTTCACAGTAGGAACGATGGAGAAGGATGAGGAATAAGAATGCTTACGACGAAGGATAAGGAAGAAGAAGACTGAGGAAGGACATGGTCTGTTCCATTACGATTTTGAACTGCAATGCAATTAGACTAGATAGTTAAATTATTGAACTGCAATGCAATTAGACTAGACAGTTAAACTATTGAACCACTGTGCAAAATTAATGCAATAAAATTGATAAAACACGGTGCAATTAAACCAGACAATTAAACTATAGATCAACTTGCTTGACATCTTCTTAAAAATTGTTACTATTCAGGCCCAAAGAGGCAATTCAACCAAATTATAGCTCATTTGATTCAGGTCCATAGAGGTCCATTTTTCATAAAGGCTCATTTGATTTGTATTGGCCCAAGAGGCTCGACCAATTGAGGCTCATTTGTTTGCACCTCTCCAACTCACACACTTCACAAAGTTACGTGTATGAGTTGAGAGAAAGTGTTGAAGATATAGACCTAAGAGGCCCAAACATTGTAAGCCCAATAGGGCATTAGTCTTTAGATAAATACTTGATGTAATAGCTCTTTATTTTTTAATCAATTCAATCAATAATAAAATCAGTTTTTACTCATTTCTCTCTCTACATCTCACGCACGCTCTTTCTTCTCTCTCACCTCCAGCCACCACCGTTAATGGTGGTGGTCCGGTAGCCTTCCTAAAACCTTCTTCCTTTACAGATTTTAACATGTAGTTGTTTATTATTAACCTTTTCTATGACATTGTTTTCTTTTCAAAAATTTTATTTTAATAATGTGATCTTCAAGATTTATAATGATTAGTCTTCTTCTATTATACAACCATGCATCATGGTAAATGTTTCTCAATTGCATTATTGGAACACCAATTTTAAGTGGCAATTCATGGCTGGACAAACACTTTTTATCTATTCATTAAACTCAGATAATGAATGTCTTCGAACAAATTTGAATATTTTCTGTTTGTAAATAAAATCTGAACTCAAATAAGTTCTTTCTTCTAAATGATTACTTTTATTAAATTATATTTTTATTTTATGAAAAAAGAAATTTTTGATAAGAAAATCAGCTAAAATCAAAATAACGAAATTATTTTTATCGTTAACTATTATTTTTTTTTTGTAAATTATTTTGATTTTATTAACTTCCATTATATTTTTTGTTTTATTGACTTCGTAACTATTATTTTTGTTTTATTTTTATAAATTAGTTTTACAGAAAACTTTTGTTCCGTAAATTATTTTTATTAGTTTGCTAACCTCAATTTAAATTATTTGTTTTATTGAATTTGTAAATATTATTTTTGTTCCATCTAATATTTTTATTTTACGAACGTATTTTTGTTTTGCATAACTATTTTTAAAAATTTGTTTTAAACTTTTGTTCCGTAAATTATTTTTATAATTTTACTAACCTCAGTTTAAATTTTTTTTTATTGAATCCATAACTATTATTTTTATTCCATTAAATATTTTTATTTTCTTGATGTATTTTTGTTTTACATAGCTATTTGCTTATTTTTAAGAATCTTATATAAACTAACTATTGATGTCTTGTACATTTGTTATTGTTTGGTATTAAGCTGAGCTATCGAAGGTGTGTGTTTGATGTCATTTCAACTTTTAGTGTACGTGCAATATGATAATATATATACGGGTACAATCCAAAATGAAAAAAATTAAAATGCATATGGTTGAAGTATAGATTAAGGGCAATACTTAGATCACTCTTATTTTGTAACAAAATTTAAGTACTCTGTGACGTGATATACTCTCATTAGTTGAAGTGTTGGGACTCACAAAATGTTCAACCAATGAAAGTATGTCACATCATAAACATCATAGAATACCTATATTTTGATGTAAAATGAAAATAATCCTAGTATTGCCATAAATTAATGAAAGAAACGTAAACTTGTTTTGATTTATATGACAAAATCAAGAGTCCATAGCATCAAAATGAATT